>CAMZMU010000041.1:14551435-14926026 GCA_947311845.1 Poa pratensis
CGGCGAGGCGTGCGGTAAGCACGGGACACGGCGACAGACCAGGGCAAGGCGGTCAGACATGTTGTTGGATATGGTGCAGGGGTGCTGAAGCAGTGTTGACGAGTATCGGATTCAACTTGGTGACTGGGTCTATGGATATTGACATGTCAGGCGATAGGACAAGAGTCGCGGCCATAGGGAATCTGAGAAAGTGTGGAGAGTCTGAATGTCGGAATCTTGGAGAGTACATGGCCGTATATTCTGTGATGTTCGGTGCACATGGCAAAGTGCGGGTGACTAGATGCAGAATGGGCGAAGTGCTATAGCTGTGGGACATGTAGAAGATTACACAGGATGAGACGACTGTGAATTTGACTCAGGGTGACTAAAAGGCACGGGTGAGTTTCTTCAAGTTGAAAGCATTTTTTACGCAGACCACTGGTCGGTGTGTGACGATGTTGAATGGGAAGAAGGACTACAGTTGCAGGTAGAGTCACATTAGGCGTTTCGGAAGTAGCAGTGGAGCTCATGGAGACAACTCAAGTCCGCGATTACTTTGAGACGCATGACGAATTCAACGTGGTGGACAATATTCGCCAAGGTGGAGTTGTTATGTGTGTGTCGAATATTATGTACGAGTTGGGTTAGGTTTGGACTTGGAGTTGTATTAGGGTGTGGATAGGTACGAGTAGTGTTCGAGTCGAACTCTTGTAACCTGGGCCTCCCATATAATGAGGGGAGCACCACACGTTGTAACCTATGAGACTTGATAGCAGCAGGCACGCAGGGGAGCCGGCGCTTGTGCCGGCGCCTAGGGTGGACAGGGTTGCGGTTATCAATAGGGAGGAGCGCCCGTAGTCATGCGCCGCAGATATAGGCGAGTTCGCGAACTGCGTACCAAATCTTGGTGTCGTCATCTTGCTGTGATTGCTTGGTTCTCGAAAGATCAACTATGCGCCTACGACGGCAACAAAACGATAAGAAAACGTTGACTAACGGGGTAAGATCCGTCGCTGTAACTTGTGAAATACAGTAACCATATCTTTGAAATACAATCACTACTCAATCTGCAGAGATGATGCAATGAAGTCAGGCATCAACTATTAGTGAGGGTACTTGCGGTATTCGGAATCAGAACAGTACATGGGACCATGCTAGCTAGCTGCCTCCATCACGTCGATGAGACACGGCCTGCAGCTGCGCGCTGCGTGCATGAACTTCGATCGGCGTCAGGGGGTCGTCGTCGTGGGCATGGAATATGGCTGCACACAGGCCGGGGATAGTACGAGTAGTGTTCGAGTCGAACTCTTGTATCTGGGCCACCCATAATGAGGGGAGCACACACATTGTAACCTATGACGGACTTGATAGCAGCAGGCAGCAGGGGAGCGGCGGCTTGTGCCGGCGCCTAGGGTGGACAGGGTTGCGGGTATCAATAGGGAGGAGCGCCCGTAGTCATGCGCCGCAGATAGGCGAGTTCGTCGAACTGCGTTACCAAATCTTCGGTGTCGTCATCTTGCTGTGATTGCTTGGTTTTCTCGAAAGATCAACTATGCGCCTACGACGGCAACAAAGACGATTAAGAAAACGTTGACTAACGGGGAAGATCCGTCGCTGTTATCTTTGTGAAATACAGTAACCATATCTTTGAAATACAATTCACTACTCAATCTGCAGAGATGATGCACTGAAGCTCATGCATCAACTATTAGTGAGGTACTTGCGGTTATTCGGAATCAGAACAGTACTTGGGACCATGCTAGCTAGCTGCTCCATCACGCTCGATGAGACACGGCCTGCAGCTGCGCGCTGCGTGCATGAACTTCGATCGGCCGTCAGGGGTTCGTCGTCGTCGGGCATCGGAATATGGCTGCACACGGCCGCGGGATCGGGACAGCGTAGGGTGCTCCATGGTTTACCGCGCATGGCTTGGCTGCACGCACAACCGGTTTTTGTTCCGATTGGAGGCGCCAGGAGAGATGTGATCGCCGCCAAGGAGGCTGGCGCCCAACTCAGCTCCGGCACAACCTCGTCCTCCAGTTGCTCGTCATCGTCAACGCCATGTGGAGACCGGCGCTTCCTATGACGAGCCGGAGCTGTAGCCGCCGTTGGCCGGAGAGAGGCGGACGCCGCGAGGAGAGAAGGGAGGCAAAGAGAAAGACCACGCCGGCCGGCCGGTTCCCGGGCATTGTGCTACCGTCAGGGATGTGGGTACCGTGTGTATGCTGGTGGCTAGGTAGCTCGATGGGCAATGTTGGGCAGTGTTGCTGGCCCATGCATGCGTGCTTGATATATACAGGCGGAAACAATCTTGTGCTTAGAGTTAGCTCGAGAAATGAAGTGAACAATAGTACAGTACACTGTCTCAGGAGACAAGTGACAGAATTCATCGTACTACTGTCGACTAGAATATTGTATTTTCGTACTGAAATTTCTACTCCTGTAGAACACATAGACATATGTATGTACATGTGGATTTTGTTTCTCGATTTCTTATATGAAGTCCTTGGAGGCCAAGCTCATTTCAGCATTTTTGTTTTCGTGCTGCAGTTTTGAAGCCGTCTCTTTTGCACCTTAGTTTCTTTCTAATTTATGTGTATCTTCTCACATCGCGATGGACGGAAAAAATACTGAGGTCGGGCGAACTCTTAAACGAAGAGAAAAAAATGCAAAAAATTAAAATTGCATAGACCCTAGCTTGCCGGCGAGCTGGGGAGGGAGGAGGCGCAGCGTCTCCGCGCGGAGCAGGTACACGAACAGGCATAGAGTCGAAGAATGAGTCGAGCAGCTGGTTTGCATGTGGCCAAGAAGCTCTTATCAGGCTCCCTGCGGCAGCCCACATAAGGCCTAGCTAGGCTCAGTCAGTCAAATTGGTCCATTTAGTCCGGTTTTTTTTTTTCCTTTGTTTCTTTGTTCCAGAAACTGCAGATATTTGAGAGAAAAACTGAATATACAAACGAAAATGGCTATATATGTTAGTCTTTTGCCAAAATCTACCATGCCCTGTGGGGAGCTTCGCCCCTGTCTTCTCATATTCCTAAGGTTTTCCACTCTTCTGATCTTCGATCAACAAATCCAAGCGGCCAAATTTGTGGCCTAAGGAATGGTTTGGTGAACCGGCAGCCATGGCCAATGGGACAGGCAACCAAAATCCATGCACTTCACCTGCAATCGTGGGAGCCCCCTACAGCCTACAAGGTAAACAGCTCCGTTTGAGCAGCTCGCGTCAGTTTTAGCAACCAGAGATCATTCCTAAAAGGTCTCGCTGCAGGCTGCACCAATTTGATCCAAATGTTTAAGCCCTCGTGATCTTAGAATGAAACCTATCTTCTTCTAAATCAACACGCCCAGGTGACGACAGCATGCGCCGCTGAAACCAATGATGTGCCTGAAAGATCAAAGTTGTTCTTCCCATCTGATGCGTGCAATCATGCACGGTGCACCAAAACAACCAAAGCCACTTGTGCTAAAGGGTTTTCATTCACACTATGGGCGTGTTTGGTAGCCTGCGTCTCCTTTGCGCCCTCTGGGGCTAGGCTCGCCTGGTCTGGGAAAACAGCTTTGGGTTCGGTTTCGCACGTTGTTTGGTTGCCTGCATGGTTTTATTTTGCACAAGCAGAAAATAATGAACTCGGTGTGTTTGGTTACATGCTTTGCATGAGCTAATGCGCAGCAGTTGTGTTGGTACATGCAAAACATAGATTGTGGGTAACCTCTTCGCTACTATGGTGAACGTTACCCCACCGTTTCAAAGAAAAAACAAGTGCAAACTAAAAAACCATTTCAGTAAAACAAGAACAAAGACAGACTAATGGAGTGCATAACATTAGTACTTCAAGGAGTGCTTACAGTACTGCTTAAAGGATTGCTAAAACTAGTGCGAACTAGATTGAGCACACTACTGTCGATATCTTCTTCTTCATCAGTTCTGGGGTGTCAGCACATTTCTTCACGAACCTCACAGCCAGATTGTTGAAGATGGTCACCTTGTACTCCTTGGCACCCAACTTCTTGAAGAAGAGAAGGAACCCAATCTTGAGGTCATGTGCAATGGTGAATCCTGCCCACCCCCGATCCAGGCAAGCTTTACCATTCAGATCAACTAGGGTCATTGACCAGACGCAGCCTGTGTTGGTCCTCACGTGACCTCCTCCGGTATCTCACCCAAGTACTGCTGCAAGCTTCAGGAACATGAAGGATCCCTAACTCAGGGCTACTATCACCATGCAGAAGTGGTTAGGGGACACCTCTTCCTCCAGCCACCCAACGTTGGCCCTGACCTTCGAGGGTGTTCTTCCCGCAGTGGAGTTCTCAGCCTAGCACAATGGAATAGAGTTAAATATGAAGAACAAAAAAGAAGAACAAAACACCTGCCACTTTTCAATGCTATAAGCAAGATCCACACGAAGGATGAATATGTATAGGGGCCTGTCGCACAGAAATGACAGCCAACAAAAGCAAGAACTAGACACAACCAGTTGGCCTTGTTATCAATTTTGCTGGCAGTCATGTGTGATAGTGATGCGAACTGCACAACACATTGGCTATCGAAATCAAACAGGTTAAAATATGAATCAACAAGGCCTCAAATGGATTTGGAGAGGTGTTAAAGGCGAGCGTTTGGTAGCCGTAGAGTCCTCATAGGACTCAAGACGCATTTCATCACCGGCCAGCGCTATAGAAAGACAGAATCTAACCCAAAATGTGCAGATCGAACACAAAATACAGAGTGTGACAAGCAAATGTGCAGATAGAACACAAAATCGAGTATATGTAGTGCAAAACGATGATTTCAGATTTGCAAACACTACCAGAAAACCCCTACTCCAGATTCAATAGATCCAAGCATTGGCGCCATACCTAACCCTAGATCTACCGTGCATGTCATCAGGAGGGATAAAGAGTCATGGATCTACTCATCTAAGGACACGTACGACGCATTAGAGGGGTTGGATATCTTACAGCCATTGAAGTCTAGGACGAGGAAGAGATTGATGCGTTCTTGTGGGTAGCCGATGAGCTCCACGAAGGTATGCCGCCGAGGGCTCGCTGGCGTGTTGTTCGTCAGCCGCCGCAAAACTCGCCGCCGCCGGAGGGCTCACCGAGGAGAGAGGGAGGAGGAGATGAGGAGAGGCGAGCGGTGAGGGAAATGAGGAGAGAGAGATGAGCGGTAGAGGGAATAAGGGCGGGTTCGAAGAGACGCGGCGTCTCCCGCGTGCTGCCCTTTGCCTCCGCCAGACCTGGCTCCCGGGGCACGGTCGATCTGAGAGTGCCACCAGGGCCCTGGCCCAAGAGTGCTTTTGAGCAGCTGCTGGCCTGGCCCACGGAGCTTGCACAGGCACACCAAAAACCCCGGGAAATTGCCAGTTGCGCGCCTGGCCTGCGTATCGCAGCCTACCAAACGCGCCCTATATCTTGCCTGTTGCATGTTTGTCTTAACTAGTGCTTCCTAGCAGGCCTGCAAGTACTACATCTGGTCGATTAGTTTCATTTTCTCCATCTTTGATGGGTTCACTACATGCTGGTTGGATTAGTAGCATGCTTTAATTTTGCCTCATGATAGTAAAGTCGTAGGCGCAGCCATGGAATTAATTGGTACATTTTTGCCTACATCTGGTTGGATTAATAGCAATCACGCGCAAGCTAGTCCTATTATCCCCTTGTTCTTCTTATGCTATTATTAGTAGTTTGATTTTTAGCAGAATTTAGAGCATCTTACTTTCAACGCAACCCTTTCATTGGAGTTGCATTGCATGGATGACATAAGGAGTGGGCTTGACACCTGTGGGCCTCATAGTCACGACACATTAGGCCTTTTTGTTCTAACAAAATCGGCGGCCATACTAAAGAAGGATCAAAAGAGAAAAAATGGAGTTTTACCATATAAATACACCTAAATTTTTACTAGATAAAATAACAAAAACTTTTCTCTTGAATAATAAATGGATCGGAAAATTATAAATGGTCAGAAAATTATAAGGATTGGTTTAGAAAAAAAGACAACACACATGTGCATCTTAGCGGGCCACTATCACTCTCACCGACGGCGTGTCCCAAGTGGCCGAGTGGGAGGCATATGGCTATGCTTGTAATTTTTCTAAATGTACAGTACCTTGACTCGTAAGTATGGCTGAAACTAGAGAAGAAACTTTCCAAAAAATTTCAATGAAAACTGTCGAGGTGTGCCCTCGGCAAATCCCATGGTTGCTAAACCTAGCGTTGATTATGTGGTAAGGACGCGTTGTATTGGTGGAATCGATGGCTGACAAGCTGGATTTACCCAGGTTCGGGCCCTCGAGTGAGGTAAAACCCCTACGTCCTGCTTGTTGTGTTTCATGATTTGAATTGGAGGTTACAAGGGTTCGACGAGTAGCAGATCTCGTCGAGTTTTTTGGTGGCTATGGATTGCTTCCCCCTGATCGATCACCCTCCTAGCCATTATTATAGGAGCTGGGTCTCGGGAAAAACAACCGTACCAAGGTTACATGTATGAAAAGTCTTAACAGACTACAACTTGGTCTAACTTGGGAAATACTCCTTGTCTCGCGGCTTTACTTCGTGGGCTATCGATTAATCTTCGGACTTCCTTGATCATCACGTGCACCAGGTACCTCTAAGCTGGGGTACCGCCAGAGTATAACCTCGTCATTAGCCCCGAGACTTGCTTACTCGAAGAATCGAGCATGTGCTCCTTCATCGTGCACGTTCATAATCTTCTGAACTTGCGTTTCTGACCCGATTGTAGTTCTTCGAGCTTTATATTTGTTTCAATTGTATGCTCGTATGCTAATCGAGGATATTGACATAGTAGGCCTGATTCCACTCGATATCGAGCTCAGTTAACTGCTTATTTGAGAAAAACCTTACAGTCTTCAGTAAGACTCGAGTCCCTGGGCTCGAGCCTGGTACGCAATCAAAAAATTATGCCTAGGGATATTGACAATAGTAAGCCAATATTCACTCGAATATCGAGTTCAGTTAACCGCACATTGGGCGAAATCCATACTAGTCTACAATCAGGTTCGAGTCCCCGGCTCGAAGCGAAACACTCTTGAAACTTTTGCCTAGGGATATTGACAGTAGGACTGAATCACTCAAAAATCGAGCTCAGTTAACTGCACATTTGGGCGAAACCATACTAGCCTTCAATCAGGTTCGAGTCTGGAACATACTGGACAGACTCGACTCAAGCCGTTGTAGGTCTTACTGAGTCGTTCTGCAGTTTAACTTTTGGTAACTGACGCGTCCGTCAGGATTTTCATCATGTCTGTTGACACGGGAAATTTCAAGGGAAAACACTGTTGGAGCGTCCCTCGGCCCATCTCGAATGCTCGCGGGTCTTACCTTGCATTTGCGTATGCAGCATCCGAAACATCTGCGATTGGCATAGTCCGGGAATTTATGAAGTTTGGTTCTTTGATTTGTGAAGTACTTAATGCATTTTAATCGAATCCGTTAGTCGAGTGAATTTTTCTTACCTTGTTTTGGAAATCCATGGGAGCGCGACAGCGCTCCCCTGGGAGTAGCCCCCGAGATTGTGGTTTATTGTCTGCAATAGAGGACAATCTCAAATCATCCCTTTTACACTGCTTTTTGTTAGTCGAATATTTTGTTTTTGAAATCTGTGGGAGCGCGTCAGCGCTCCCATGGGGTAGCCCCGAGATTATGCTTTTATTTCGTTTGAAGTATAGGATAATCTCAATAATTTTGCTCCTTTTTTGATCAATCGCAACAAATTTTTGATATGCCCCATGGGAGTACCTTTTGCTAGTCGAATCCTTGCTTCGATTGTAGTCTCGAACCCACTACTCGAATGTTGACGTTATCATGGCCCCTGACGTCATTCATGACGTCTTTGCGTTGTGCCCGCCGTTTTGACAAGACGTGTCTGTGTGGGCCCATGTTCAGAGTTTTAAACCGCAGAAGACGCCGTTTCAGGTTTGATTTGACAGGACGTGGCGAATTTTTCGCCGCACCATCATAACCTTCTAGGGTTTGTGCGTAGTGGGCGACGTGGGATGCGACGGTTGCTCTCTGCGCTCACCACGTGTACGGCCAGATGCTATGTGCATTTGGACGGACGATTACGATGAGTTTTGCGTTGTGCGGTAAGTAGCGATATTTGCGCAAGATTTTGATTTACTTGCCATTCACTTCCTCTGTTCCTTTCTTCCTCTCGCTCCGCACACCATTGCTCTGCCTCCCAAGCTCCTTGTTGCTTGTTCCTCGCGCAATGGGCCAAAGAAAATCAAGCGTGCCGCTGCTAACTGCCTCCGCCGCCGATCCATCGGACAAGGAGAAGGACGCGACCACAGCGAGTGAGCCTGCGATGCGCTCTTGAAGATCCCCGGTGACTGGACCAGATCCAGTGTAACCGAGGATACCCTTTCTGAGTACCATCAGAAGGGTTGGCCGCTCCAGCTGACCAGCTAGCCGCGCGTGCTCCAGGTCTGGAGGTACGCCCTGACCCTCGCAACGGCGAACGCGTCCGCTTTGCTGAATTCCTTCCCCGCGGCTTCTCTCTCCCTTTGCATGATTTTGTGTGAGGCTTCTGTACGCCTATGGCCTACAGATTCATGATCTTACTCCCAACAGATTATGCATATCGCTTGTTTCATGGTGCTTGCGAGTGTTTCTTGGGAGAGTCCCCCCAGCTGGGTGATACGTCTCCAACGTATCCATAATTCTGCTGTTCCATGCTCATATTATACCATTTGCTATATGTTTTATATACACTTCGTATCACTTTTATGCATTTTCTAGGACTAACTATTAATAAGATGCCACAGTGCCAGTTCCCTGTTTTCTGCTATTTTGGTTTCAGATAGTTACTTCTGAAAATATTCTCGGAATTGCACGAACAAAAAGGCCAGGTCCCTATTTTTCCAGCACGTACACGGGTCCGAAGGAGAGACGAAGGAGAGCCACGAGGTGGCCAACCCACACCCAGGCGCGGCAGTGGGCCCAGCCGCGCCACCTGGTGGTTTGGGCCCCTCGGGAAGGATACCTATGTGGAGCTGAATATTATATTATCATGTCTATGTCATTTGTGATCTTGCATGCTCTCCGTTACTTGTTGAAGCCTTGGCCACGTGAATACTTGTAACTCCAAGAGGGGGTATTTATGCATGATAGTTGGGTTCAACCTCTATTTAACCTGGGATAGTGACAGCAAGTTCTAAGGTTGTAGATGTGTTGTTGCCACTAGGGGTAAAACAGCAATGCTTTATTCAAGGATGAATGTATTGTTTACATTACGCACATTACTTAATGCAATTGTCTGTTGCTTGCAACTTAATACTGGAAGGGGTACGGATGTTAACCGGAAAGTGGACTATTTAGGCATAGATGCATGCTGGATAGCGGTCTATGTACTTTGTCGTAATGCCCAAATGAATCTCATAGTAGACACCACAGCTCACACATGCATGTTATATGCACTTATCAATTGTCAATTGCCCAGCTGTAATTTGTTTACCCAGCATGTTAGTTATCTTATTGGAGAGACACCACTAGTGAACTGTGGACCCCGGTCCATTCTTTTACATCTGAAATACAATCTACTGCAATCATTGTTCTCTACTGTTTTATGCAAACAAACATCATTTCCATTCGATACGTTTAACCCTTTGTTTTCAGCAAGCCGGTGAGATTGACAACCTCACTGTTAAGTTGGGGCAAAGTAATTTGATTGTGTTGTGCAGGTTCCACGTTGGCACCGGAATCCCTGGTGTTGCGCCGCACTACACTCCTTCACCAACACCTTCGAAGCAAACCTCGTTTTCCTACTGGTCGATTAAACCTTGGTTTCATACTGAGGGAAAACTTACTGCTGCACTCATCATACCTTCCTCTTGGGGTTCCCAACTGACGTGTGACGTACAAGCATTGTTTCTGGCACTATTAACCTAGAGCCACCAACACGTTTTCTGGCGCCGTTGCCGGGGAAAAAGAATTGCTTCTGCAAGGGGAGTCTCTCACACCCAATCTCTTTACTTTGTTATTTGTCTTGCTTAGTTTATTTTTATTTAGTCTTGTTTGCTCTTTTATCAAAAACACAAAAAAATTAGTTACTTGTTTATTTATTTTGTTTTGTTTTTCAAAATGAGTACTCCTGAGAACACTAAGTTGTGTGACTTCACTAGCACAAACAACAATGATTTCATATGCACTCCTATTGCTCCACCTGCTTCTACAGCAGAATTTTATGAAATTAAACCTGCTCTATTAAATCTTGTTATGAAAGAGCAATTTTCTGGTGTTAGTACTGATGATGCTGCTGCCCATCTTAATAACTTTGTTGAACTTTGTGAAATGCAAAAGTATAAGGATATGGATGGGGATATTATAAAACTGAAACTTTTTCCTTTCTCCTTGAGAGGAAGAGCTAAAGAATGGTTGCTTTCTTTGCCTAGAAATAGTATTAATTCTTGGACAAAATGCAAAGATGCTTTCATAGGGAAATATTATCCTCCTGCTAAGATTATATCCTTGAGAAGTAGCATTATGAATTTTAAACAACTTGATAATGAACATGTTGCTCAAGCTTGGGAAAGAATGAAATCTTTGGTGAAGAATTGTCCCACTCATGGACTGACTACTTGGATGATCATCCAAACCTTTTATGCAGGATTAAATTTTTCCTCAAGGAACTTATTGGATTCAGCCTCTGGAGGAACCTTTATGTCCATCACTTTAGGTGCAGCAACAAAGCTACTTGATGATATGATGATCAACTATTCCGAATGGCACACCGAAAGAGCTCCTCAAGGTAAGAAGGTAAATTCTGTTGAAGAAACCTCCTCTTTGAGTGATAAGATTGATGCTATTATGTCTATGCTTGTGAATGGTAGATCTCATGTTGATCCTAATAATATTCCTTTAGCTTCATTGGTTGCTCAAGAAGAGCATGTTGATGTAAACTTCATTAAAAACAACAACTTCAACAACAATGCTTATAGGAATAATTTTGGTAGCAACAATTATAAGCCTTATCCTTCAAATGGTTATGGCAATTCTTATGGTAATTCCTACAGCAACAATAGAAGTGTGTCCTCTGATCTTGAAGCTATGCTTAAAGAATTTATTAGCACACAAAAAGCTTTCAATAAAACTGTTGAGGAAAAGTTTGAAAAAATTGATGATCTTGTCTCTAAAGTTGATAGTCTTGCTCATGATGTTGAAATTCTAAAACTGAAAGTTATGCCTAATGAAGTTAAAGATATTAAGTCATTTGCTACAGCAAATGCCATCCAAGTTCGAATTGATAATAATATTAGGATGTTGGCTGAATTGCATGCTAGGTGGGAAAAAGAGGAAGAACTTGAAAAAGAGAATAGTATAGTTAGAGTTTGTACTATCACCACCACTAGTAATGCTAATGTTTCACATGCTAGTAAACCTCCTACTATTGATGGTAATGTTATTGGTGTTGTAATGTCTCTACTACTTCTGCAAAGCGTTTGAAATTGCCTAAAACTGCTGAAACTTTTTCTGATAAAAGTGCTGAAATTTTTCAAACTATTGGAGACAATGGTTCCACCACCATTGACAATAATGATTTTGATTTTGATGATTGTAACATCTCTGAAGTTATTATGTTCTTGCAAAAATTAGCTAGAAGTCCCAATGCTAGCACTATTAATTTGGCTTTTACAAAGCATATTACAAATGCTCTTTTGCAAGCTAGGGAGGAGAAGTTGAAACTTAAAGCTTCTATTCCTAGGAAATTAGAAGATGGTTGGGAACCCATCATTAAGGTAAAGGTGAATGATTTTTATTGCAATGCCTTGTGTGATCTTGGTGCAAGTGTTTCAGTTTTGCCCAAGAAGCTTTATGATATTCTTGATTTGCCACCTTTGGAACATTGTTATTTGGATGTTTTTCTCGCTGATAATGCTATGAAGAAACCTTTGGGGCGAGTTAATGATGTTTTTATTACGGTAAAAATAACCTTGTCCCCGTTGATTTTATTGTTATGGATATTGAATGCAATGCATCTTGTCCTATTGTTTTGGGAAGACCTTTTCTTCGAACTGTTGGTGCCATCATTGATATGAAAGAAGGTAATATAAGGTACCAATTTCCTCTCAAGAAAGGTATGGAACACTTCCCTAGGAAGAGAATGAAGTTACCTTTTGACTCTATTGTTAGAGCAAGTTATGATGTTGATGCTTCTTCTCTTGACAACACTTGATTTTCACTTTCTGCGCCTAGCTGAAAGGCGTTAAAGAAAAGCGCTTATGGGAGACAACCCATCGTTTTTATTTGCTGTTATTTTTGTTTTCTTTGAGTCAAGGAGTTTTGTTACTTCTGTAGCAACTCCTTTGTATCTTTATTTTATCGCAATGTTGTGCCAAGTAAAGTTCTATATTGAAAGTTGATGCAAGATTTGGATTTCTGCGCAGTGACAGATTTTTAGCTGTCACGGATTTGAGCTTATCTCCCTGTAGAAAATTCAAAAAATTCTGAGAAAAATCACGCATATTCCTGAGATATGTACGCAACTTTCATTATTTTAGGCCAGATCCATCTGAGCAACTTAAGTGCCTCGAAAAAATTCGTCATTCCAGACTGTTCTGTTTTTGACAGATTCTGCCTTTTGTTTTGCATTCGCTCTTTTACTGTGTTTGTGTGGATTTCTTTGCTCCACAAAGCATTGGTGGCTGTAGCTAATGTCCAGAAGCTTTGGGATTGATTGTATCATTACAGAATATGAGAATTTTTGATTATGCACTAACCCTCTAATGAGAACTGTCTTGAGTTTGGTGTGAAGGAAGTTTTCAAGGATCAAGCGAGAAGGGTGATATTATGTGATCAAGAAGAGTGAAAAGCCTAAGCTTGGGGATGCCCCCGTGGTTCATCCCAACCATATTCAGAGAGACTCAAGCGTCTAAGCTTGGGGATGCCCAAGGCATCCCCTTCTTCATCAACAAACTTATCAGGTCATCTCTAGTGAAACTATATTTTAATTCTTTCACATCTTATGCGCTTTACTTGGAGCGTCTGTGTGTTTTTATTTTTGTTTTTGTTTGAATAAATTCGGATCCTAGCAATCCTTGTGTGGGAGAGAGACACGCTCCGCTTTTTCATGTGAATACTCATGTTCTTCACTTATATTTGTTGAGTATTCTTAACTAGCTACTGCAGTGCTTTTAGCTCCTGTTTTTCATGCATCTCTTCGAGCTGTTAGCACTTGTTTATAAATACTCTCTTGCTGCATTATATTATCATTTGGAGAGTTTATGTTTAAATTTATTGGTGTTTGTTTGGAAGAAAGAAAATGCTACATGTAGTAGTTGGTATTGGAAAAGACATATGCATTCTTGTAGATCATTGTCTTGTTTTGATTTGATGCTTTGCAATTGTTTTGAGCTCTCAAGTAGATCATGTTTAAGCTCTTGCATCATGTAGTTAAAGCCTAGTAGTGGAGAACTACCGTAGAGCTTGTTGAGACTTGGGATGCATATTTGTTCTCTCTAAGGTCTAGATATTTTCTGGTAAAATGTTTGAGCAACAAGGAAGACAGTGTAGAGTCTTATAATACTTGCAATATGTTTTTATGTGATTCTTGCTGTACCGGTTTATACTTGTGTTTGCTTCAAACAACCTTGCTAGCCTAAACTCTGTACTGAGAGGGAATGCTTCTCGTGCATCCAAAACTTGAGCCAAAACCCATGCCATTTGTGTCCACCATACCTACCTACTATGTGGTATTTCCTGCCATTCCAAGTAAATATTTCATGTGCTACCTTTAAACTATTCAAAACTTTATTACTCCTTATTTGTGTCAATGTTTTATAGCTCATGAGGAAGTATGTGGTGTTTTATCTTTCAATCTTGTCATTTACTTCTGACAGACTTTCACCTGGACTAGTGGCATATACATCCGCTTATCCAATAATTTGCAAAAAGAGCTGGCAACGGGGTGCCCAGCCCCAATTAATTACAACTTTCATTAATAATTCTCTTCACATGTTTTGCCCTGATTTATCAGTAAGCAACTTAATTTTGCAATAGACACTCCTCCATGGTATGTGAATGTTGGAAGGCACCCGAGGATTCGGTTAGCCATGGCTTGTGTAAGCAAAAGGTTGGGAGGAGTGTCATCTATAAAGAAACTAAAATACATGTGTAAACAAAAGAGAAGAGGGATGATCTACCTTGCTGGTAGAATAACGTCCTTCATGGGAGCCGCTCTTTGAAAGTCTGGTTGACAAGGGGGTTAGAGTGCCCACTACCATTCGTTGACAACAACAAACACCTCTCAAATACTTATTTTGTGCTCTCTATATGCTTTCGAAAACTTAAAAAGCTCTAGCACATGATTTAATCCCTGCTTCCCTCTGCGAAGGGCCTATCTTTTACTTTATGTTGAGTCAGTTTACCTACTCCTTTCTATCTTAGAAGCAAACACTTGTGTCAACTTTGTGTGCATTGATTCTTACATATTTACTTATTGCACTTGTTATATTGCTTTATGTTGACAACTATCCATGAGATATACATGTTACAAGTTGAAAGCAAATGCTGAAACTTAATCATCCTTTGTGTTGCTTCAATGCCTTTTACTTTGAATCTATTGCTTTATGAGTTACCTCTTATGCAAAACTTTTTGATGCTTGTCTTGAAAGTACTATTCATGAAAAGTTTTTGCTTATATGATTCATTGTTTACTCTTTATCTATTTGTTAGCAAACTATAGATCATTGCTTTGAGTCACTTCATTCATGACATGAGCCTTGCAATATATTGATCAAGATTGTGTGAAAGCATGTCTCCTCAGAAATTATTTGTTGTTATCGTTTTACCTACTCGAGGACGAGTAGAACTAAGCTTGGGGATGCTTGATACGTCTCCAACGTATCCATAATTTCTGCTGTTCCATGCTTATATTATACCATTTGCTACATGTTTTATATACACTTCGTATCACTTTTATGCATTTTCTGGGACTAACCTATTAACAAGATGCCACAGTGCCAGTTCCCTGTTTTCTGCTGTTTTTGGTTTCAGAAAGTTACTTCTGGAAATATTCTCGGAATTGCACGAAACAAAAGGCCAGGTCCCTATTTTTCCAGCACGTACACGGAGTCCGAAGGAGAGACGAAGAGAGCCACGAGGTGGCCAAACCACCAGGCGCGGCAGTGGGCCCAGCCGCGCCCCTGGTGGTTTGGGCCCCTCGGGGGTCCGCCGACATCGCCCCTTCGCCTATTTATTCCCCGAGACGCGAAAACCCTAAAACACCGAGCCTTTCATCCAGAACATATTCGCTGCCGCCGCCGTCGTCAACCCTAACTCGGGGGGTTCTGAAGCTCTTCCCGGCACCCTGCCGGAGAGGGGAATCATCACCGGAGGGCTCTACATCGCCATGCCCGCCTCCGGAGTGATGCGTGAGTAGTTCATCCTTGGACTATGGGTCCATAGCAGTAGCTAGATGGTTGTCTTCTCCACTTGTGCCATCATGTTTAGATCTTGTGAGCTGCCTATCATGATCAAGATCATCTTATTGTAATGCTACATGTTGTGTTTGCTGGGATCTGACTTATATTGATACCTATGTGGAGCTGAATATTATATTATCATGTCTATGTCATTTGTGATCTTGCATGCTCTCCGTTACTTGTTGAAGCCTTGGCCACGTGAATACTTGTAACTCCAAGAGGGGGTATTTATGCATGATAGTTGGGTTCAACCTCTATTTAACCTGGGATAGTGACAGCAAGTTCTAAGGTTGTAGATGTGTTGTTGCCACTAGGGGTAAAACAGCAATGCTTTATTCAAGGATGAATGTATTGTTTACATTACGCACATTACTTAATGCAATTGTCTGTTGCTTGCAACTTAATACTGGAAGGGGTACGGATGTTAACCGGAAAGTGGACTATTTAGGCATAGATGCATGCTGGATAGCGGTCTATGTACTTTGTCGTAATGCCCAAATGAATCTCATAGTAGACACCACAGCTCACACATGCATGTTATATGCACTTATCAATTGTCAATTGCCCAGCTGTAATTTGTTTACCCAGCATGTTAGTTATCTTATTGGAGAGACACCACTAGTGAACTGTGGACCCCGGTCCATTCTTTTACATCTGAAATACAATCTACTGCAATCATTGTTCTCTACTGTTTTATGCAAACAAACATCATTTTCCATTCGATACGTTTAACCCTTTGTTTTCAGCAAGCCGGTGAGATTGACAACCTCACTGTTAAGTTGGGGCAAAGTAATTTGTTGTGTTGTGCAGGTTCCACGTTGGCACCGGAATCCCTGGTGTTGCGCCGCACTACACTCCTTCACCAACACCTTCGAAGCAAACCTCGTTTTCCTACTGGTCGATTAAACCTTGGTTTCATACTGAGGGAAAACTTACTGCTGCACTCATCATACCTTCCTCTTGGGGTTCCCAACTGACGTGTGACGTACAAGCATTGTTTCTGGCACTATTACCTAGAGCCACCAACACGTTTTCTGGCGCCGTTGCCGGGGAAAACAGAATTGCTTCTGCAAGGGGAGTCTCTCACACCCAATCTCTTTACTTTGTTATTTGTCTTGCTTAGTTTATTTTTATTTAGTCTTGTTTGCTCTTTTATCAAAAACACAAAAAAATTAGTTACTTGTTTAATTTTTATTTTGTTTTTTTTTCAAAATGAGTACTCCTGAGAACACTAAGTTGTGTGACTTCACTAGCACAAACAACAATGATTTCATATGCACTCCTATTGCTCCACCTGCTTCTACAGCAGAATTTTATGAAATTAAACCTGCTCTATTAAATCTTGTTATGAAAGAGCAATTTTCTGGTGTTAGTACTGATGATGCTGCTGCCCATCTTAATAACTTTGTTGAACTTTGTGAAATGCAAAAGTATAAGGATATGGATGGGGATATTATAAAACTGAAACTTTTTCCTTTCTCCTTGAGAGGAAGAGCTAAAGAATGGTTGCTTTCTTTGCCTAGAAATAGTATTAATTCTTGGACAAAATGCAAAGATGCTTTCATAGGGAAATATTATCCTCCTGCTAAGATTATATCCTTGAGAAGTAGCATTATGAATTTTAAACAACTTGATAATGAACATGTTGCTCAAGCTTGGGAAAGAATGAAATCTTTGGTGAAGAATTGTCCCACTCATGGACTGACTACTTGGATGATCATCCAAACCTTTTATGCAGGATTAAATTTTTCCTCAAGGAACTTATTGGATTCAGCCTCTGGAGGAACCTTTATGTCCATCACTTTAGGTGCAGCAACAAAGCTACTTGATGATATGATGATCAACTATTCCGAATGGCACACCGAAAGAGCTCCTCAAGGTAAGAAGGTAAATTCTGTTGAAGAAACCTCCTCTTTGAGTGATAAGATTGATGCTATTATGTCTATGCTTGTGAATGGTAGATCTCATGTTGATCCTAATAATATTCCTTTAGCTTCATTGGTTGCTCAAGAAGAGCATGTTGATGTAAACTTCATTAAAAACAACAACTTCAACAACAATGCTTATAGGAATAATTTTGGTAGCAACAATTATAAGCCTTATCCTTCAAATGGTTATGGCAATTCTTATGGTAATTCCTACAGCAACAATAGAAGTGTGTCCTCTGATCTTGAAGCTATGCTTAAAGAATTTATTAGCACACAAAAAGCTTTCAATAAAACTGTTGAGGAAAAGTTTGAAAAAATTGATGATCTTGTCTCTAAAGTTGATAGTCTTGCTCATGATGTTGAAATTCTAAAACTGAAAGTTATGCCTAATGAAGTTAAAGATATTAAGTCATTTGCTACAGCAAATGCCATCCAAGTTCGAATTGATAATAATATTAGGATGTTGGCTGAATTGCATGCTAGGTGGGAAAAAGAGGAAGAACTTGAAAAAGAGAATAGTATAGTTAGAGTTTGTACTATCACCACCACTAGTAATGCTAATGTTTCACATGCTAGTAAACCTCCTACTATTGATGGTAATGTTATTGGTGTTGATAATGTCTCTACTACTTCTGCTAAGCGTTTGAAATTGCCTAAAACTGCTGAAACTTTTTCTGATAAAAGTGCTGAAATTTTTCAAACTATTGGAGACAATGGTTCCACCACCATTGACAATAATGATTTTGATTTTGATGATTGTAACATCTCTGAAGTTATTATGTTCTTGCAAAAATTAGCTAGAAGTCCCAATGCTAGCACTATTAATTTGGCTTTTACAAAGCATATTACAAATGCTCTTTTGCAAGCTAGGGAGGAGAAGTTGAAACTTAAAGCTTCTATTCCTAGAAATTAGAAGATGGTTGGGAACCCATCATTAAGGTAAAGGTGAATGATTTTTATTGCAATGCCTTGTGTGATCTTGGTGCAAGTGTTTCAGTTTTGCCCAAGAAGCTTTATGATATTCTTGATTTGCCACCTTTGGAACATTGTTATTTGAAACTTAAAGGTGGGCGGATTTCAAGTCCAAGTGCGAAGCGATTCGCATTACTTCAGCTTGAAGACAGTCGACTCTGCTCAAGGCTGGCGGACCAAATGGTTCTACGTGCCAGTCGACCAAGTGGTGCTCCCAGCTTTTTCGATTGTGAATCTCCGAAGAAGACGGTGGCCTGGGACCACCCTATCTCTCCTGCTGAAGCCAAAGAAGCCACCCCTTTGCTGAATGAGATTGGAAATTTGCTGAAGACGGTTTCTGGTATTCAGTTGATCAGTACTTATTTGAAGATGCGAGTGTGGCCCTTGCGCCTTCGTGCCCACTCGATGTGGCAGTATGAGGGTCCACTCGACAGCACCAGGATGAGCTCCTCCGAGTTGACGCCAAAGGAGCTCAGTGCTCAGGTGAAGAAAATCACGAGCATCAAAGCTTCCATAAAAAATCGACTTCAACTTTTCCCACGTCCCCTACGGGCCAGAGAAGGCCTTACCCGCAGTGAGTGGTTATTTTTTGCCGTTTTTATGCCTCATCATCAGCCTTTGCATCCGTTTTGCTTCCGTTCTTATGATTATGAATTGTACTTGCTACATAGGGTCACTCGACTACCTCCTCGCTCCCTCCTCTACCCGAAGCCGGGCCTACTGTGGAGACGGCAGTACAGGAGGAAACCAAGCTGCCCATTGCTGACCCTGCTTCTGCCCACTCGACTCCTCAGGAGAATCCCGAGAAGAAACAGGGGAAGAGGTGGAACAAGTTGTAGCGGATGCTTCGGATGAATCAGATGCTGAGCAAGGTCCTCGCAAGCCTAAACGCCAGCGTTTGGTTCTTCCGGAGTCTTCGAGTACAGAGGATGAGCAAGGGGACACCGGTAATTCGGGTATCCCTTCTCCTGCTAAAAAAACCGTCCTCTGACTGTCTCCCCTCTGGCTTCGCGTCCTCCTGCAAATTCGAGTAACACCTCTCGACTGGGTGTTTTCTCTCTTGGCGACGAACCTGATTCTGATGAAGAAGATGAGCCAAGGTTTGCTTTGTAGTCGATTCCTTTATTTGTGTCTGCGCCTTTATGGTTGTTGTTTTTTGATTGGGTGTATTTTTTGCTTTATGATACCAGTGGCAAATCGCAATCTCCACCCCCAGTCGCGGACACTTTGATTGCGGCGCAGCCATCTGTCCTCCAGAGGCAGCACAAGGCACTATTCTTGAAGCAGCCAAGGACAACACTGAGCTGGTGGTTGCTGATTTGAACAAGGAGAAGACTGCCCAACTGCGGATGTCGTGGCTTCCTCCTCCAAGCCTGCCTCTTGGACTGATCACGTGAGTGCTTCTGTTATTACTTACACTTGAAAATTTTGTTTCTTCTGCACTCGACCATAACATGCGTATTCTGTTGTAGCCTATGTATGCCGCCATGGCCCCTTGGGTCAGTCCTTTGTTCGGGTGGAGCAAGAGAGGGACTCCCTGCAGTCAACTTCGACTGAGCTTGCGCGTAAGTGTTTTTTGCTAAAAACTCTTCCCTTCTTTGAAGTTATGATACTAATCGACAATGTTTTCTGAACTCCGCAGAAAACAAGAAGTCAGCTGAGGAGCAAGTGGAAGGCCTGAAGAAACAAGTGCAGGACTTGCAGACCAAGCTCTCCAGCCAGCAGTCAGAATCGAAGAAAGCACTTGCTGATGCTCAGGACGCAACCACTCGCCGCAATAAGGAGCTTGCTGCACGTCTGTTGGGATTGGCCCGTTCTGCCAAAGGTGAATGAACTATTTTTGCGAGTAGCTATTTGGTTATTTTAGCAGCTTGTGCTCATAACTTCTGCTTTCTGAATTTTGAAGGTTCTGAAGGCGCCTCGGCTTCCACTAAGCCATCGAGTGACTCATTGTCACTCGATGATGCAATCATGGAACTCGAATTTGTGCTATATAAGACCAAAGGCGAACTGGCTACCATGACCAACACCCTTAGCAACCTGCACGCGGGGATGTGTCCTATAGCCGCTGCTCCCTCGACTGCAGAAGGACTGGCTGCAGCTTTTGGCGAAGGATCGTCGATTGTGGCGGATTTTGCCCGCGAACTCACGGTACGCGGCTGGGAGTACACCCTCAGCTTTTGTTAGGCAATGGTATAGATGCCGATTTCAACAGTGCTTTATCGGATTACCCGAAAAAGCCTGATGGAAGGCCGCTATCATTCAGGTGTAACCGAACCAGCTACATGACTGAGCAAAATCTGCGTCCAGACCATGGAGCGCCGGGCTGAAGCTGTTAGGGCTCAATCGCGTAAAACTAGGGCGGGATCCATCTCACAGGCCTAGGAACTTTTATTCTGTAATTTGATTACTCGAACCTGCATGTATACTTTTGCTACTTATGTTTATGCTAGTATATACTTTTGGGTGCTAATGTTTGAATGAAATTTACTGAATCATCTGAATTTTGCAACTTCGTGTGTCCGGGCTTCTGAATGTTGCGTTTTGTGAACCAGCCACAAGAGTGCGAGTTTGGTGGGCCTTCTCCATCTCGTACTCGAACATCTGGTCAGTCAAGGAATGATGCGAGGGTACTTGCTTTGCGAAGAATCGAGTGAGTGAACTAGAGCAAGAACTCAAAAGCACTCGAGCAGAGTTGGAGCTGTTGCGTTCCAGGCCAAGTTTTGCTACCCAACGCGAGGAGTATGTTCTTGGCGAGATGGACAACATAAACAGGCAACTCCAATGTGAGTTTATGACATTATTTTGCTTGAAAGTTTTCACTTGTTTGCATTATGCTTCGGACCAATAACTTTGTCCTTTTGCAGATTTTGTGCCTAATGCCCAGCAGGAAAATAGGAGGGTCAATCGACTCCTCGATAATGTTGTTGATGTACCAACGACTGGCAGGCAGCATTTTTATTTGGACAAGGTGCACGCTCGCACTCTTGCTACTTTTAAGGATCGAGTATGGCGAAACGCCCAAGTACTCGAGATTTGCAGGCGTATCTTTGCTCGCTTAAATTACGTGCTCTTCCCGTCAGGTCCTCAGCCTCAAGGCTTGTTTCCCTTGATCGATATCTTTCGAGTGACGGACGCAGTCAAAGAGTCTTTGATGCAGCTTGCTATTCGTGGATCCAACGCTACTATGGCTTACATCCGTGACCGTAAGCCAAATTTTTCGATTCGACCTCCTGCAACTGGCACACTTGTATCCCAATCGCATTTGATCGAGACACGCTCCGCTGCTGAGGAACTCATCGATTGCTGCAAGGAGCAGCTTTTTGGTTCTGTACTGGATGCAAAGGATGAGCCAGATTCGTAACTTGTGAACTTTTTGAAATCCTGGGCATTCTCCAAATGTAAATATATACTATTGTATTTGTGACGAAGTATTTTTATGTGTATATTTGTGACGGCCCCCGAGTCTATCGAGTGGGATTTTTGAATTTTTATGCTTGACCCAGCCCCCGAGTATATCGAGTGGATTTTTGAGTTTTCATGCTTGACCCAGCCCCCGAGTATATCGAGTGGGGTTTTTTGTAGTTTTTATGCTTGACCCAGCCCCCGAGTATATCGAGTGGGTAACAATAAAAGGCATATATGAAAATATGGACGACCATGTATCTTTATTCGAAATATGTGTTCGACCAGCAAGCCGGCTCATTAAAAACCTTCCAGTCCCCTTAGGTACCCTGGTAAGGAAAAGAGTGCGTCTGAAACCTACTGGTTCTTCCGACATTATGCACTTATTACATATCTATGCATAGAACGGACGCAGATGCGCCCCTCTATGTACTAGTGTGGCTTGACAACATGTTGACCGTCCCTGAAGGTCCAGTCGGATGCCCCTTGTACTCCATCGCGTCGTTGATTGCTTTGAGCCCTCTGTCGATTGCCATCTTCTTGCTTCCTGGTAGGGTGCACGGTCATTGGAGACCTCAAGCTCGGCGAGTGATTGCTCCACCCCGTACATCTCTGAAATTTTGCTGAAGTCACGGTCACATGAATCTGACCTTGAAAGTTCCCGCTGACCGTGATGATTCCTTTGGTCCTGGCATTTTGAGCTTGAGGTAGGCGTAGTGCGGTACGGCCATGAATCGAGCGAAAGTGGGGCGCCCAAGTATTGCATGGTATTGTGACTTCCAATCGACCACTTCGAACTCAATCGCTCGGTTCTGAAGTGAGTAGGATCTCCAAATGTAACATCGAGTTGTATAGTGCCTGCTGGGAGCATTGCTTTGCCTGGGACGATACCATGGAAGGTACTTGTGGATTTTGGCAGATTTCGATTGATTTGTTCATTCTGCGTAGCGTATCTGCAAAGATTATGTTGAGGCCGCTTCCCCCATCCATGAAGACCTTGGTCATGGCGTAGCCTCCGATTTGGGCGTCGAGTACCAAGGCTGCATGCCCTGGTCGGTATACTGCTGGTGGATGGTCCTATCGATTGAAGACAATCGGAGTTTCTGATCCTTTCAAAAAGTCTGTTATAGCTGGGGGTGCCATGACCGCCATATTGACGTGTCGAGTGTGTAACTTTTGCTCTCTATTGGAGGGACGCCCTCGCTGGATCATGTTCATCTGCCCGCGAGTTACGGGATATTTTTGTTCATCTCCCTGCTGCATCTGGTGCATGGCTGCTGCCATTTGTGTTCCCGTAACGGGTTGCTCTGGCACCATGTACACTGGCGTCGATTGCGCTGGTGTTGGTGCAGGATACACCTGAGTAGGCTGCATTTGCGGTGGTATGGAATATACATGTGCTTGTTGTACTTGCTGCGGTGCTTGATATGCCTGAACAGGCTGTGTTTGTGGTGTAGTCGATGGGGTCTGCGTCAATTGAGGAGGTACACGTCCGTCTTTTTGCAGTCGCAGTATGTGTTCAATCGCAAGTTGGTCAAATTCCCTGCAATTTCTAAGCGAGTGGTTAGAGCGAAGCTTACCATCGTCCCCTTTATAAAGATGGAATCTGCAATAATCGTCCATCCTTTCTTCGACTGAGCGCTCGGGATCTTTGTCTGCTCGCCTACGCCACTCTGGCCTTCTGTAGTTATCGCGGTCGTCGCGTCTGTGGTCTCGACTGTCACGTCGATCGTCTGTTCGATGGTCTCTATCACTTCGGCGTTCATCAGTATGATGATCTCGATTATCACGATGATCGTCGGGTCGTCGGTCAGTTTGGTCGCGGTTGTCTCTTGACTGGACAAAGCCTGCTGCGATGAAGTTTGGGTGATCATCATCGTGATAACGATGCTTGCGCTTGCGCCTTCGATCATCTCTGTAGCTATCTCTGCGGTCTCGACTGCCTCCCTCATGATTTTCATGTGAGGGCGCGGTTCGAGTGGCTCGTACGGAGTCTTCTCCATCTGCCCATTTTGTTGCGAGTACCATGAGTGCCGCCATTGTCTTCGGATCTTCTCGACCAAGCGTTTCTTTGAAATCTTCCTCCAGAGTCCTTTTTGAAGGCGTCGATTCCCTATCTTCTGATACGTTGCCTACTGAATTACGGATGGTAGTCCACCGCCATATGTACGATCTTAGAGATTCATCTGACTTCTACTTGCAGGTCCGGAGCTCTTCGAAAGTTTTGGGGCGCTCACATAAAGGTTCGAAGTATTTGACGAAATCACCTTTGAAGTGCTCCCACGAATCGTAGTATGATTCGGGTAGCGATTTGAGCCAATCGCGAGCTATTCCTTCCATCATGAGTTGTATGTACTGCATAGCCGTAGTTGTGGTGCCGCGCTGACATCCGACTGCCAGCCTGTAGTCTTCTAGCCAGCCTGATGGCTCTTGTTTGCAATTGAACTTTGGCGTGGTAGCTAGCGAGAATTTCTTGGGCATACGAGCCTCCCGGATTCGTCGAGTGAAGCATAGCGCTCCACAGGGTCCGATTTCTGCTTCTGAGTCTGAGCTATTGCTGTATGACCTCCTCGAGTGGCTTCTGCTGGAGCGATGGCGGTGTGAGCTTTTTGGACTGCTCCTTCCCCGAGGACTTCGACTGCGACGGTCCCGATCTGTATCTCTCCTTGAAGTTGCTTGTGGCTGTTGTATGGCTTGTGCTGCTATTGCCAGTTGTTTGTACAGTTGGAGGTGCTTGTTCCTCTTTGGGTCTCCTGCAGGAGGTTCGATTGTTCTGAGATAGGTGCCGAGCGTCATCAGCGCTCGGCTGGCTCAGTAGGTATGGGGACTCCTTCCGCGTCGACTGCCATAAAGGCTGGGTTTAGGTTTCGAGTGACCGCTGCACGATCTGCGTCTCCGAGGTTTACGAATCGTGACCTGCTCGCGGGGTCGTTTCTGCCTGTTGAACTTGTAGACAGCGCTCTTCGCCGAGCACTCGATATGCTGGCCTGCTTTTTGCGTTCTTCGAGTACCGCTCGGTAGTTCTTCAACCGTATCGATTCTTGCCACTGGAAGTATTGTAAGGTCATGTTGCAGTTGCTGACGTTTCTGCTGTACTCGCGGTGTATACCTGATATGGGAACACTCGATCTTCTGCCCATGTGTTGCTAATGCGCATTATGGATTCGACGTCGTCGTCCAGTCTGGGGTTGCTTTGCTTGCTGGGGTTTCTGCCGCAATCGAGTTGATATTCGAGTGCCCGTCCTGGCTATTTGCATCGCAGGTGAATATCTCGTGGCTGGCACGGATTTCTGGGCCATTGAGATCGGCGAGGTATATGCTGTCATCTATGTTCTCCTCGTTCCCCGCGACGTCGTAGCAGTCGACGACGCTGTCGAGTGACCTGATTGCGTTATCTGGACGGTACGTAGATTCGATCTCGCTTCTTCCAAATCTTTTTGCCACTTCGTCACGGAACTCTTGTGAGGTCATGGACGTTGCAGAGTCGCTTGGCGATTGGATCGGGGCGATCTGTGACGATGTTGAGCCCAAAATGGATGGTGTTGCAGTCGAAGCGTTGTCGATTGTCTCCGTGTTGAGTGTCTCCACGTCGAATGGATCTAACAGGTCCTGCACACCATCTTTATCGACAAAGAAGTTAAGTTTTCCAACCGTAATATCCAAACCTGATTCGAGTCCGGCGAAGGCTTGTTGAGCTTCTATCGAGTGCGGCGTGAGCCTCCTTGGAGATTTTGGCGAGTGATCACTTTTTGAATTGATGCTGGTAGATCTTGCTGGCGAGTTGCTGTTTGCAATGGTGGCTGATGATCTGCTTTTCGATGACGTGGTAGGCGAGTTACCTTGTGCAGATGTGATCGTCGGGTGGCCGCTTGATGATGAAACCGGCGAAACCGTGAGCCCAATACTACCTGTTCCCACAGACGGCGCCAATTGTCGAGGTGTGCCTCGGCAAATCCCATGGTTGCTATACCTAGGGTTGATTATGTGGTAGAGGACGCGTAGGATTGGTGGAATCGACGGCTGACAAGCTGGATTTACCCAGGTTCAGGGCCCTCGAGTGAGGTAAAACCCCTACTTCCTGTTTGTCTGTGTTTATGATTTGAATATGGATGTTACAAGGGTTCGACGAGTAGCAGATCTCGTCAAGGTTTTTGGTGGCTATGGATTGCTTCCCCCTGATCGATCACCCTCCCAGCCTTTATATAGGAGGCTGGGTCTCAGGAAACACAACCGACCAAGGTTACATGTATGGAAAGTCTTAACCGACTACAACTTGGTCTAACTTGGGAAATACTCCTTGTCTCGGGCCTTCCTTCGTGGGCTTCGATTAATCTTCGGACTTCCTTGATCATCACGTGCACCAGGTACCTCTAAACTCGGGTACCCGCAGAGTATAACCTCGTCAGAAACAATAACGAAATGGAAATATTGAAATTTCAATGAATTTTTATTGGCGGAGACAAACAGAGTAGCTTTTTTTCAGCGTAACATGCACAGAAACGGAATTTCCGTTTTAGTATAACACGAAATTTCCATTTTAGGGTTGATGGACATGGCTCCAGTAGGCCCAGTGTGTGACCTTAAGTCGAACTACCAAAGTTGCTAACCCAAAACTATTAACCACGTAATACCTTTGTTCGATTCGAGTAGGCTTCGGTTACATCAGGCTAATAAGTTAGGTTAAGAGAATAAGTTTATCGTTTATCTGAGATTTCGCATGATTCAAGAAGTCTCGTACTACCTGGAAAACATATCGCTTTTCGCTTTGTGTCCGCACCCTATTAAACATATATGTGATTCTGGTAGTAGTTCTTTCTGAGATTTCTTTATTCGCTTTGTTTGTGCAACGTGAAGCAAATTTAGAACCACTGAGTTCCATTAGTTTTTCGTTCTGTTTTCATCCATGCCCTTCTACTTACTTCATACTATTACATGGTTTTTTGGATGTACTGCATACTTTTATTGATTTTTGATGCAGCGTATTTAGTTGCAGTTACTTTAACCATACTATCTCGCAGTTCGTCGGTCAATATTTTTTTTGGCATTGGATCATTGCTTTTGTGTTCATAAGTACAAGCCCTCAAACACCATAAGCCCATGACACCCTCCAGGCCCAATACTCTACAAGGCCCTCTAGGTCCCAAAAGAGTCCATCATTTGTGAGGAGATTATGGAATACACTACAACCTCCGTTTCAATGAAGAGAGAATAGCCAGAATAGCACTAGTCAAAACCAAACTTGCCAAAATACCACTAGTATAAACCAACTTGCCAAAATAGCACTCCTTTCAGTTTTTGCTAGCCAAAATAACACTGGTGGCTAACATCATCCAAAAAAGACCTAGTTGACCTTATCTCTTCACATGCCAACTTACAATTCAACAACAAATGGGGGAAATAATTGTGTTACACTTGGAATTGAGAATACAAGGAAAAGGGGGGTCATCTGTGGTGGAGATAGTGGCGACAAGGCGGTGGAAGATAGAGATTTGGTCGAGTTCGTCGTTCGCAGGGACGAGCATGTCTTGGGGGCGCCGAGCATACAGTCGGCTAATAGAGGAGGGAAAGAGACGGAGGGAGCCATGGACAGGGAGGCGGAGCCGAGGCGTCGTGCAGCCACGATCCAAGGAGGAACAGAGCGCCGGCCGCGAAGCAAGGTTTGGGACAGATTGGAGCAGCCGGAAGGCGCTGCACTGGACTGCGTCGTGGGTCTAGCGTCCGCCCGCCATCATGGCGTAGCTGCTGTGCGGGGAGGCCGGGGACTGCTCTCCTTTGTTTCTTGTTATCTTCGATGTATGCTTTCAACCTTTGGGTAGCTTTTACAGGGGCAATTTTGGAATACCTAACAAACTGACAAGGTACTAACGTTTTGACTAACAAATTTCCTTTAACAATTTAACGGTAGTGTTATTTTGGCTAGCAGAAACTGAAAGGAGTGCTATTTTGGCAAGTTGGTTTATACTAGTGGTATTTTGGCAAGTTTGGCTTTGACTAGTGCTATTTTGGCTAATCTCTCTTCAATGAATAAGGCGCGCACATGTGCTTTTCAAGATGAAATTTGACAAAAAAAAATGAGTAAAAATTTCTTGATTATATTCTACATAATTAGTATTGTTGAATTCATCTTGAAAAGCTCTTTCTAATGATGCTAATTTTATACCAATAATCTTTATATATTTGGAGTAATTCTTGGTCAAAGAAAAAACACGTAAAACAAGGGTGCCTTACTTATTGGAATGGAGGGATAATTTCTGGATTTTTTTTGTCAAAGGAAGACAAAGGTGAAAAAATTTGCACACTAATTCCTAAAAAAGAAATTGTGATGAACCTCGATTCGATATTCCATCGTATACCCTGCAATGAACAATATGTTTATCATATAGGACAATATATATACAATCAGTTTTCAAAACTCAACTAGTTGCGTCGGTGTTGTCGTGTTTTTCACTGCACTGTCAAATGGTCTTCGTGTTCCCTGAAACATCGCACTCTCTCTTATCAGTTTCCAGGATCTACGTGTTCCACCTCTGATAAAAATACAGAGACAGAAGCCATAGGCCTTGCGGATCCGCGCAAATCGATTATGGGCGCGCACATGACGGCGGCACATGGGAGCGAAGACGCACATGAAATCGCACTGATTAACGCAACCACGGGCATCTCGTGGATTATCATACTGCTTCCACTGGGTATACCAGCTCGATCCTCCCCTGCTGAGAGTGAAGAGAGTTCAGTTATCTTCTCTGGCTCCGCGAATCTGCATATCCCTCCAGATCTGGGTGCTAGCGGGACGACTGAACTGAAGCTTTAGTTTCAGATGAAAATTCATATTCTTCAGAGACGTGGGATAGAAAGAAGATGTTTCTTTTGCATTCCAGGGAAGAAGATGGTTATTGCTCATCAGGAAACTAAAGAAGAAGCTTGTCGTGCGGATAAAATCTTCTCCAGGGAACCTTTTTCACTGCAAACTCGAATGCGATTCCCCCACAAACAAGAAAAGAAAGTATAAAGAACTGCAAGACACAGCTCACGCAGTGACATGATCGAATCGATATTAAAGATGTGAGAGAATCACAGGAGATGGAATAAAAGAGGGAAGAAATGGCGCCATGCCCTGTCCTCAACTCCTCACCGAGACTCTGACGAACCCCCACCTCCTCCCTCGTCCTCCACGCTGATCTCTCCGGGCCTAAACCCCTCACTCTCTCCTCGGCAATCGTCAACAATGACGGAGCCAAAGGCGGGCAAGAGCAAGTCGTCGTCCAAGTCCAAGAAACACCAGCAACAGGGCAGCGACGACCTGTCCACCAAGAAAGCAACCAAGGCCAAGGCCGACGCGACGCCTGCGCCCGCTGCGACCTCACTGGACGCGCACTTCAAGCCGTGCGCCGACGTGACGGGCCTCCGCTTCGGCGCGCAGCTCGTCACGCGCGCGCTCACCGTGCGCCGCGCCGGCCCGCTCGAGCTCCCGCACCTGCTCCGCGTCGTCGTCCCCGACACCGCCCACGTCCCCGACGCATCCGAGCAGAAGCACAATAAGAAGGCGTCGCAGCCGCTGTCGTTCGCGCCGACGACGACGGCGTACATCCCGACCAACTTCGCCATCCTGGCGCACCACGCGTGGCACACCCTCACGCTCGGCCTCGGCACCAAGAACTCCAAGGCCGCCGTCTTCGTCTTCGAGTCCGCCGCCATGAAGGCCGCCGCGGACGCCGCGTGGCCGCAGGTGCTGCCGCTCGGGGACGTCGGCAAGCGCCTCCTCCGCGCCGCCCCCGGCGCGCCGGAGATGGCGCGCTTCAAGTTCCGCAAGGGCTGCGTCACATTCTACGTCTACGCCGTCCGGACCGCCGGCGCCCGCGGGTTCGCGCGCGCCGAGGAGCTCAGGGCTGTCATCGAGGCCGTCGCCAGGCTCAAGGACTTCTTGGACCACACCGCCATGCTCGCGCTCCCGGGACAGAGGAGCATTGACTCTGCCGCCGCTCCGGTCCGTGCTGTGCATTGATCGATGCAAACTTACATTTGCTTGTGCGTTGTGAATAGAGATCTTCCTTTTCCCTTTTTCTTGTGGCGTGTGATTAATTACTGAATGTGACATTACAAGAACTGAATCTTGTTTTGTGGACTGAGATGCTAAGCAATTACTGAACTCTTCTCTTTTTAATGTGTTCATTGGCGTCAGAAGATGTCACTGCAATTCACTCGCATTTTCCGGGCTATAAGGTGGAAAGCTTATCTTAATTTTCATTGGTCCTCTTGGGATAATATCTGCGCTTTTCATTGTTTCAAAATATACAAATTTGTCACGAGTTCACTACTTCAGTTCTTGAATGTGACCCCAAGTTTCTCTGCAATTTTGTGTGTGAGAACATGATCAGAATTGCACAGCTGCTTCTGCATTATTACAAAGTGAATCATCAACAGTTCAACAGTGTAGATAGATGATTCAGTTGTGGAGCATCTCATACCGAGCTGAGCTGAACTGAACTCCATCATTGCTTCAAGTTGAGCCGTACTTTACAGACATTGAGATTCTAGTTCCAGGTCAGAGGCCTTTAAAAAGAGCAATATGATGCTACCACTCGCTGGAGTATAGCCATATTCCTCCTGCCACTGATAATTGTTTTTACTTTGCTTATGCTTTACTAATATCTACTGGCCACGAATGCTTTGAAACATGCCACGTTTTGTTTTTTATCAATTTACGATTTGCAACCAAAAGGTCAAGTACCAAACATACAAACGTACTGAAAATGCACAAGAAGCAAGCTCAAAAGGAGCAAGATTGCATTAGACGACTCCAATCTTGATGCCAGCATTAGTACTAATACCAAGCAAGTACTGACACAATGATGAACACATAAGAGCAAAGCAAGCAAGGCAGCTTCCTACATCACCGACATGCCACAGACTTCCCACCCTGTCTGGCCCGTCTTCACCATACCATGCCAACTGCTTGCACCACATGGATGTCGAACACAATGCACACCAACCTGGAGCACACACTAGATAGTGGGCAGAAGCTGATCAAACTGCTCACCCAAACTGCCAATGACCAAGCTCCAAAACCATCAGATGCCATCATGCCCAAACGATGGGAAACCTCCAGGCATGTTGCTGTTGATGGCATCATGTGTTCATGTGCACGGACCTATATTCTTTGCTAAACAAAGAGGGCCAGGAAAAAGGAGGCTTTACAGATCTTGTACTATGCTGTTTCTGCACTACAAAGAAATACCAGGAAGATCATCTACTAAAAAAGTTTAAGATCCATATAACTTCATGAATTTGGCCAAGACATGAAAACGGTCGAGTGCAGGGAACGATCAAGAATTACAAGCTCTTCTCAGAGAGATATCAAACGATATATCAATCTATTAAGCAACTTGTGCAAGGTAACAGGAAGAAGACCTCGATACAAAATTCATCTGAAATTTATTTAACTTCATAGCCAGCAGTGGGTTCATGGAGTACTTAAACCTTTCGAGGATTACATATCGATCCCGACCAAATGCGCAAAGTTAGAAACTTGAAGGCCAAGGACACATCATTCGATTAGTCGGGTGTGCCAACGCCCTGGTTAAGCTCACCAAACCGCATGCCGACCCTCATAGAGTGCTTCAGGAACTTCTCGGCGCAGCGGCGGACACATGTCTCCTCTTGCTTGTCCAGGGTCTTGCGGCGGAATGTCTCACAACAGTCCGTGAAGCACCTCTCCACCAGGTTATTGTACATCCGTAGACTGTGAAACGACAAAAAAAAAACGTGAGCATTCTTCAGTTTTACAGGTGTCACACTACTAAGGCTGTCACAAAGTTGGTTAGAAAAATTGAAAGAGTATCAAGGAGTTTTGACTCGTGCTAGGGGGTTACGGACTTTTGAGAGAACAAATCTGTCTACTTCTGATTAATACAAGCTGTTTATATCACTAATATGAAGGGTTATTCTAGTGAGAAATACTGTTTCAACGCATCATACCATCATAATTTCACCGTATACACATTCACCTAGATGATCTAGGTGCAAATATTAGAATGGATCCTTTATCAACCCCAGCATAATCACCAAGAAACTATTCAAACAGTAGCCTTAAACATTAATTTGGTTAACTTCTGTAAGGACACAATAATGCCCAACAAGATAACATATAGTCTTGCCCTTCTGGTGCCGGTATCTACACCAACACAGAAGACGTGTGCGTCTGAATGGCAATATTCATAGCTAAAAGACTAAACTACAACAATAGACAAGCAATTCAAAGCACCCCTATGCAAACACATCCAGAATAAGCATGCACATACTTGAGATAATCCGAACGTAACTATAACATAGCAGATAAGCAACTGCACATGTGTCTGAAGCTAATCCCAAGTTTCCAACATCTAAGCAAAACAAGCTGCTCAAATTAAACCAAGCTAACGTGATTCGAGATACAAGGCTGCAAACTAACAAACACCCTGTGAATAACTGGGAACTACAGAGTCTTCTTTTGGAAGAGATCACCGCAGAAGTGCAGGTTCATTGACTAGCTCGTCCTCTGAACTAAGCTCTGTCCAACCTCACGTGAAAACGCCTAGATCATCAACGGAACAGACATGAAACGCCCACCTAATCACTACCTATCGAGCAGCGCGACAAGAACTCCGAACCGCGGGATATCGAAATCAGGCCGCGGAATCTTAGGACGAGGCAGGAATCGAGAAGCGGTACCTGTCACGGATCTGGAGGTGCTCGACCGTGTTGGACATGCGCATCTTGTCCTCCTCGGGGAGGTTGTCGAGGTCGCCGAGCATGCCCTTGTCCATGGCTGCCGCCGCCGCCGCACGACGAGGAGAGCTAGGGTTTGGGGGACGGAGGAGGGGAGACTGGTTTCGGTGAGCAGAGGGGAGACGGCGAGATCTAAAACCTCGGGCGACTCTTTTTTTGCTTGGGCAGGAGTGCAGGGCCCTTCAGGGTTGATAAATTAGGAGGTATTAGCACTGGAGGTACAAATACTTGCACTGGAGGAGCAGTTTCATACAACAACTTGCAAAAGTGCACAAACTGGTACAAAAACTTCACCCACCTGAGCAAATTCATACAAAAGAGTCCGAATCGTCAACAGTGGTATACTCGTCAGATTTATAATTTTGCAAAAAAAAAACCCTTGGAAAGATCTGCTCGCACGAATCGGTCCAAAGCAACGTTCAGATACTCAAATTTAATTACATGTACCTGTTTTCTTTCCTGTTTACGGATTAGTCCTCGCGAGCATATAAAGGGCAGTTGCAAACTGATTGATGAACTCCACGCCACCTTCCTTCCCCGTCCACGCCGTCGCCGCCATTCCCGCGGCGATCATGGCGGACGAACCCGTGTACCGCAAATATGACATTGGGACGTCGGAGTACGGTGAGTTTTTCGTGCCATGGCATCCCTGTACTCTCCCCCTCACTGTTATTGTCCGCCGTGGCGATGATTAGAGGTGGATTGGGTCGAAACAACGGTCGGAATCGCAATGTTAGTGCTTCATGAAGCTTTGTCACATGCATCCATGCTTGATTTCATGTTGTTCATCTGTTTCGATCTGTCAGTTGGTGTGTTCGTCACCCGCGGCTAGTGTGTCGTAATTAGCACCGATTCGGGGTTTGTAAATTATTTTCGTTTGCAGATTAGTGATATGTATGATGCTAATCAGGTTTTGGATGTAGTGCGCAATGATTTGGAGCATGCCCTGTTTCGGTCATTTTAGCACCGCAAGAAAGGAAAGGTCTAATTTTTGGGATGATTTCAACATATCCACATCCACCATGTTATTCAATTGTACAATGGAATTCAATCAGATAAAAGATGGAACTTGAGCACAAGAAATAAGCAGAGCAACAATGGGGCTCACCATTGCATCTACGCATGCGTAGTACCTCTTGCTGGGTTCTGGCGACTCCAGGAGATCCATCTCGGCACCTTCCGCCGCGGATTGCAGCGACAGTACCGCAGCGGCTCGTACACCATGGCGCCCTCCCGATATGGAACGGCGACCTCGCTTCCGACTCTCGCCTGCCGCTGGCTTGATGGAATCCGGGAGCGGAAGAAGCCACCGAAGACCACGACATCGATCTGTCCGCCTCTTCCGCCGCCTCCGCCGTGAACCATGTCACGTCGCCTCTACAACCATCGCTAGGGTTAGGGATTTGGAAAATAGACATGGGAATTGACTGGGGACCAATCCGTGATGAGTCGCAGAATCCAGGAGCTTTTTTGCAAATATCCAGGGGCCACCGGCACACGCCCTTTTCCACCCTGGCTGCCACGTGTCGTCTCCGCAGCTCATTTGTACCAATTCGAATCCCCATGACAAGTATTTGTATGAGTTTGTGCACTTTTGCAAGTAGTTGTATGAAACTGCTCCCACCGTGCAACTATTTGTATGTCCAATGCTAATACCTCATAAATTAGCCCATTATGTATGCTGGGCTTCACGAGTCCACTGGGTTTTTAGAAATTGATTCTGGTCCGCCGACCATCTTTAGGGTTTGACATTTTATTTTATTTTTTTGTCTAAAAGCTGTTTTTTATTTGTTTTGAAACCATGCAAATACACATGTGGTACTTTCTCAGATCCCACAAAAATGTCTTTGCTATATCAGAATTTAGGTAGAAAATGAAAGAAATGAAGAAAGACAGACCGGAGAAAAATACAAATGAGAGTGGGAGACAGAAGTGGAGGCGAGCACGATGGATGCACGGCGAGGGGGCGAGGTGGACGCTTAATATCGCCCCGAGGGGTGGTTGGGCTGCCGTCAATTCTACGCGTGGGGAATACAAACGATGGTTGTGGCTCTGGCGCTGGTGTTCATGTGACACGTGTGGAAGGCGCAACGTCATCACGTCACCTCAGATCTCGTCGTCTCGCCTGGGCAACTGCCTGGCATTACACGCCCGGAACGTTCTCCTGTACAACGCTAATAATCACGGTTGACCCAACGCGTGTGTATGACAAGGGTCACAACCTATCGGAGGTCTTGTCCGAGCGTTGTTTGCCTCGAGCGATCTCCAAACTTAGGGGTTGCCTGAGGGTGTTGGACATAGTTTTAAATTTTCTAGACATATGGGCGTGTCGTTGTTGCTATTATTTTGGGATAGACATATTAGGCGTGCCCCTTGTGAGTTTGAACGCCAAGGAGCGTGGTTCGTAGGGTGCTAGTGTTCTTCTCTCACAAGTCAGGGTACATCATCTTGCAAAACTGCAAAAGTAGCACAACATGTTTTCATAATAGAAGAAAATACTCTCCGAGGTACCCGATCTCTCTATTACCGGATGCACTTTAACCAAAAAAAATAGTCCAATAGAAAAACTACTAATGCAACTTCCAGATAGTTATCTACAAAAAATATAAGGAACTTCTATATGACTGTTTTTTAAGTAGTTTTGCATATCTTGTCATGCTGAAGATGTAAGATCAAATTCAGTTATGCCCGCAGACTGAGGAACAACATGAGCTTCTTTGGCCTCCTATTTATTGTACTGGTGTGTGGGTTCAACTGCTAATGTGTTCTCATCCAATTGTCGAAATTGAGAATAGATCTATTGGCAACAATATTTGAACTTACCGCAACGACAGTGGTTGTCAATTTAGATAACCCAGCCCTAAAATGATGGGATCTCCTATGAAAATAAGATTATGGTGTAGAACCTTAAAGCTCTGGAGAATGGTATTATATCGTGGTGTTTTGGTTGGAAGCGAAGGAGGCTAATGAGGCTAATCGTTCTTAGTTTTGAGATCTCTCTAGGGTTAGGGTTTTTATTCGTCTAAAGGAGGATAATATCATTATCTTTCTTTGAGCACAACTTACTCTCTTTCAATTTGACGTTAATTTTCTTGTCTAGCTATCGGGAAATTTTTCATTTTCAGGTAATTTTTTTGGATAAAGGTTCAAGTTTTTGACATATCTTGTCCAACCTTGTTGTACTTTTCCAGAGAACATATAGAGAAGAGCCTGAATTTGGACTCTTCTGATGAAGAAACCCGGTCCCATATTCATCAAACCTTGCGTAGCTGACAGTAGTCACAGATTAATATGTAGAAACAGTCCCTTTCTCTTCACAGGATTGTACTAAGAAAGTGACAATCAAGATCGAGCGTGCCGTCTACACATATCAAACTGAAATAATTGCTTTGTGTTCAAAGGTTGCTTCGTCTGCATTGGTGTACTGCTGGTTGCTGCAAACCTAAGATGTCAAGCAAACCAAATTCAAAAGTCTGGATAGTTTTTTCTTAGCTTGTTCTAATCCTTTGAGAACTCACAACGCATACAACAAAAGCGAAACTTGAGAACAGTTTGAATCAAAACAGCAGCGTGTATCATACGTACAACGCAAAAACGACACTATGGTCGCCCACCGTGGGGCTCGAACCCACGACCACAAGGTTAAGAGCCTTGCGCTCTACCAACTGAGCTAGACGGGCTTGATGTTAAAAATCCAACAGTCCGGTATATGTACAACACTCACAGTAGATCACACTCATAACCGTTACTCACTACTCCCAATTATCACCTCAGGATTTCAGTTCCACTTAACACATCTGCAGCATTAACCTAATCCTTTGTCAATTTTGTTATTACCTAATGTGCCAATGGTTGGTTGATAAGATAGTAGTACTATCTTAAAACTGCCCCGGATGGTGTACAATGGTTATTTCTTAGTCTTATTCTTAATAACGTAAATATGTCGTGAGAAATATCATCTCTTAATTATGGGAAGGCATTTTTCTAAAGCTCTTTACTTCACCTCACCATTTATCCTAAGTGGCACTACAGATAGCACCATTGTGCATTCCCTTAGCAATTCGCATTGACATAACTTACTTTGTCTGCCGAGGATCACGCTCTATCAGTGGAAAAAATATCCTATGGGGACATTCGTAACCCTCGATCCAAACTCACGGGAAACATATTTGAATTCATGTATTATTAATTTTCATGGAAGAATGTTTTGCTTTTCCAAAACGATCATTTCACATGCTCAAATTGGAGGATTATGTCCAACATGATAGCACCTAGGATAGTCAGTGGTCACTGGTCCTGTAGAAAATAAAAACAATTTTACTCTAAATAATTATATTTGATACTCTAGAGATGTATCTCCCAAATTAATAATTATGGCACCTAAGATAGTCAGTATGGATGAATGTTTTCGTATGGAAGGTGCATAACATATATTTGACACTAGAGACGTATTTCCCAAATAATTTACCTAAGAATAAGCTCTCCTTTTAAATACATTGTAGTTTTTGTTATTCTTCTTTATAGAGTTAGAATTAAAAGAAAATGGAAAACAATGCACTACGATGTATGCTCATATGAACTATAATTTGGAACTAGATGAGGCACAAAATGTAGATATGTATTTTAAAGGATCTGTTCAGGTATTATATTATCTACTTCCTGGATATTCTGCTTTCAATGTCTAGAAACATCTACGCATTGCTAATCATTCCGATAGCACCAAATAACATTCGTCAATGGATATTAACACAAAATGTAGATATGTACTTCAAGTATCTATCTACTTCCTAGATATTCTGCTTTCTAACATCTATGCATTGCTACTCATTCAGAGAAAATTATCACTAAATATCATTCATCGATGGATATTAACACTATCTGAAGAATAACATCGTCCAGAAGGTCCTCCACCATCAGATCTTCGAAGTCCAGCGCGACACACTCTACATCGTACAACAAATTCATCCAGTTGTCCTTCCGCATAATATCATACGCCACAATATCATCCACTGTGTGGTTCGGCTTCCATTGCAGGCTTAGGTAGCAGTTAACGTTTGCCCACACCTCCTCAAGGACATGGTATCCCATGGGTATTGGCCTGGTGCGTGGATCAAAGCGAGAATGCCATGGACTATTGATTAGGGAAGAGTCGTAGATGTGCATCAGGACCTCGTTGATGATATCAAACAGGAGCATGCGCCTGGCAATGCTATGAGGCTCGTCGTTATCCATATCAAGTTCCTGACATGAGCATTCTGCCTCCTCAAAGATGACTGGACTCACTGGCTGGTTGTTGCATACCAATCAGCGTCACCACAACTAAACCCAGATTTCTTGAGTATGTCCTTCACATATCGGAAATCGGCCTCATTCTTGTCATTGACATAAATATGTAAGGACCTTGTATCATTTTGATCATCAAATTCATGTACAAAGCTGAGCTCTGAATTCAAACCATCAACACTCCAGGGCTGCGCCGGCTTGACCAGCCACTCTTCATCCTCGATAGAATTTACACCTAGAAGATTTGGTGTCTCGCTCACCCACTCTCCATCCTCATGATTAGTAACATTGGTGTATGAGTGTTGAAGTGGCCTAATTAGCCATTCGTCATCCTTCGAATTGGTGGCACGTTCTCCTGAAAGTTGTGATGGCTTGACCAACCACTCATCGTCCTCAAGTTGTATGTGTTCAAATCTTGGCTCTGAATCTGAATGTGTCAAGACCGTAAGTGTTATGATATTCCTCAAAAAAAACGAGAGGGTGGTATTGATAGTAGTACTATAAAAATACGAGAACGTTACGAGTTTTGGCATGGCATGGAAAATAATTAGACAATATACAGAAGAGATACTAGTTCTACAAAACAAGTGATTATTAAGAAAACAACAAGTGCTCTCTAATTTCAACTCTACAGCTTCATGTCAGATAATTTTTTAAGTCTTTAACTGGAAACATATACTAAGAATTGTTTGCCATTTGTTTGTTGCATTGTATAGAAAAGCTGAAGTTTCATTATACTTCACCTGCTACCGAATGCTCTGTAAAACTATAATTGTGATCTTGAAAATAAGACCGATCAAAAGAAGGTAAACTGTTGATACGTCGATGGGAGAAAGACTGAGCGAATGAAGATAAACTAGGAGTTCGAAGAATACTACGTAAATCCTCTTCTAGGGACCCAAGGAAAGCACTTTCTGCAAAATCGCAAGGAATTACGGTAAGTACTTTTGTAACATAATGCACTGCTTAAAGACAAGGTTTCATTTTTATCCATACCTCCATCGTGTTGCTGAGTATTAATATCGTCAGGGTAATTTCCTTCTGTGCATATATTAAAAGAACCATCTTGACATGAAGAAAAATGAGCATGTTCTACATTGTAAGTCTCGGGCATAGTCCGAGAATCTGGAATTTCAATAAGAGCAACTCTATGCGGTGAATATAACTGCATTTCTGGAAGAGAAGTTATTCTTTTCATATGCATCGGTGATTTCTTATCATTTAATCTTGCACCATCTTCCAGTGCAGTACTAGTACTTGGTCTTTCTGGAAAAGTCTTTGGTTTTCTCGATATTGACTCATAGAGTGTTGAGTACTTGTCTACTGATTCTGCAATAGAGTATGATCTTCGTATTTGTTTATCCTCCTGGACAAATTTCTTCATGGAGGCAGTGTTGGCTAATTCAACCATCTTTTGTCCGTAGGGCATTTTATGAAAAACACCGTCCTTTGTAATCCTAGCAAGCTCTCTCCGGTTATCCTTTACAACATCTTTGATCTTCTTACTTATAGCTTTAAAACGATTGGAAGTGGTTCCATTTTTCTTTAGGCTTCTTGATTCTACAAGAGAAACTGTTGCAGCCTCAACGCCACTAGGCATTCTTGTACTGATGACTTTTGTGAATTCTAGGTCACCTTTAGGCCTAGACGGTGACCTTTGAATTTCCGCTCTTCTACTTTTCTCACTGTCGCTCCGATCAAATATTGGATTGCGCTTCCCTGATGATCCTCCCGGTCTTGGGAGTGATTCTAATTTTCCCATTGGTGCCCTGCCGCTTGAGGAAGCTTCTTGCTCTTGTTGTTCAGGTGGTACTAACAATGAAGGATCGTGAAGAATCTTCAAAAATAGTTCCTTGTGTGCATTGAACAATTCAAGGAAATCCAAGAACTCCTTCGATTGATGTGTTGAATCATCACGGTTTTTCTGCTGAGAGGAGACCTCATTTTCACTTGTAATGTCCTGGGGTTGAGTCTGACATGGTGATTCTGCCTCCAAGATATGCTTGCCATTGATGCTACCACAAGCCTTGCATGACTCCTCAAAAATGGGGCCGCGAGGGCTCTCATGTGATGAGTGTTGTGCACCATGGCTAGATCCCGTCTCGTTGGAGCTCGATTCGTTCATTCTCTGGTACTCGGAAGCCAACTCGTCAGGAACCACATAATCAAAGCATTTTGAATGATGAATCGAGCTAGAGCGAGTCAAACGTGATGACGATGGTGAGCTGGAGCGTGTCAAACGTGATGGCGATGGAGGCTTGGCATGCAAGTTGGAATGTGAGTCATTCTTCTTTTGATCTTTCCTGTGTGTTTTCTTCCTGAACATAAGTGTCTTCCACATAAACATGTTGGGCTTTGTTGTTGGGGATACACTGTTAGCCTCCTGAGAATAAGCATCAGTGTTAGCATGGAGGTCATAAAAATGGGTCGAAGCATGCTGAAATTCAGATAAACTCAACGATGTGGCTTGACCTTAGGGAACAGTGAGTTGGAAAACGAGAGGCATGTTTTAATTTCCTTCATACCAAGACCACTGAAATTTAGACTTTTGAGGCTTTCTATTGTGCTAGTATATCAGGATTTCACGGGATCACTCATTATCTATGGTGACATATGAAGCCTACACCATTACCAATGAAACACATGCAATGTTAAAATTGAGCACATACCACAACAGTCTCTTCTTTATCTGGATCCTTGTTGGGCTTTGGAACTTTTACTCCTGCATGGGATGAAGAAGAAACAACGACATATTACAACTTCAGATAACCAAATAAAGAGATTTATGTTGTGGTAAATTCTTTTAGCGACCAACTTCAGTGCAAATTTTATACCAATATCCTATCAATTACAAAGAAAAACGTGTGAAAGTTCAAAAAAAGATCGTGTGAAGAACATGAACTCAAACATAAGCAGTCATGTGGCTATACTAAAGCTTAGGGGAAATAAAAGTTGTTGTTGGTGGAAGCATGTAGAACCTTACTAAGGGCATTGTCATTTATTTCTCCATGCTTTCGATGGGAAATCATTTTTGGCATTTGCAATTTTTGGTTGAGGGCAAGAAAATTGAACAGGCCCTCAAGGCAGCCTGGACTCCGCCTCTCCAACCGCCTGTGATCTGCCATTGTTCCGGTGACAGCTGAAATTAATGCAGATGGAATTTAGGTCTTGAACACACACAGGCTGCTACAAACCCCAAAACATGGACATGTGCCATATTTCAGTTTCTATCACACCCAAATAAAGATACTAGTATTGTACATATCATCAATATCCCCTTTTGTGGGAAATCGGTACAAATTTCTATTTAATATTGGACACATCAAGGCAATACATGTTCAAGTAAATCAAATAGCATAATGGGTCTCAAGTTTGTAAAATATAATGATTTTGTTCCAAACATTGAAATTTGTTATATTTTGGAGGTTTATGTTAGATATCCTACTGGTAACAAGAGAACCGGTAACCACCACCTTCACAAAAGGGAACTAATGAAAAACAATGCATAATTCTTAGCCAGGATCAACCAAATGTCTATATTCCATCAAATTTCGATTTTTGTTAAAGGAGTAACAATAAATTGAAAATTATATGCAAGTGAAATCCAACACAATGCTTAGCCATGGGACTAAAGTTCTGGCTAAGGAATCAATCACATTAAAAATCAAGAAAAAAGATTAACGTCACCGTACTAAGAACAATGAGAGATCATCATACAGGATAGAGAGAGGATGCCCTTTTTTGCGGATGTTCAGGGGAGAAGGAAAATGGAGCTACTGCTCCTCTCCGCCATTGACGAACTAATGGTTATTTCCTCCCTCTTGTTTCTCCTTTTTTTTTTCAACCGGCCAAACAAACCAAAGCTGGCGTGAGCACAAGAGATGAAGGGAGGAGAGAGTACCGGAGAGGAACGTGCTCCTCTCTCTCTCTCTCTCTCTCCCATGCCTCTACTTTTAGCAAATATATATCTCCCTCTCCTTTTTTCAAGGGAGGACACATCACCATGATTTTTTTTGACATGAGAGTACCATGAAATTCTCATCCATATATGGTGCATTGGTGCTAAACTTGGAAACATACGTGGCACTTCAAAAAAAAGACACGAAGGCCCACACGAGGAGAAGTAACCAGCGGCCTGCCCTGCAGCTCTTCGGATTACAGGCCCAGATATACGAAGGCCCACGCGAGGAGCTCAAATCCGACTGTTCATGGGCTTCCTGCTCGTAACCGACTCGAGCTCACTTCAGAAACGTCTACATAAACCGGAGGCGCGCGCGGATCCTCCTCAAATCACGCACGCTCCGGATCGATCTGCACTCCGAAAACACCGGGCTTCTCGCGCATGCATGGATCGCCAGGACACCTACGCCGCCCGCGAGGCGCAGGACAAGATCGCGGGCGGTGGCGACGGGCTGACGCCGCCGGAGGAGGAAGCGGCGGCCGTCGTGGTTGCTCTGACGGCTGGCAAGGCGCACGCTCCGCCGGTGGAGGAGGACGGCGGCATTAATGAGGAGGTGGAGGACGACGAGGGGTACATGACTCCGACGTCGCCGAGCCACCGGCTACGGGCGCCCGATGTGTGTCCCGGGGCGCCGCGGCTGCGGACGGAGGAGGCACCAAGCACGACGAAGAAGACACATGCGCCTTTTTCTTTGTGGGCATGCGTCCTTCTTCTTTGCGTGTTCTTCATGTGAACTAATTAGCATTGTAAAGAGTATTCGAATGTAGTGTATTCTCCCGGATCCCGGAAAATTGTCAACGGTTTTACATGAGATAATCCTAATATATTTTCACACAAACCATCTCATTTTTGTCTAAATTGAACACATTACGCCATGCTAGTGCATTGAGTGAAAAGAAGACTTCCGCCAAATCGCATCCCATCCCCAATCGTATTGATGATGAAAATAAACCCCTAAGAAATAATGCCTAATCCGGCGTGACTAATTCCTAGTCGAATGAGAATTAGCTTAGAGTTAGATGACGTCATCATTCGCTATAACAAATCAAGAAAAATCTAACAAGATCTAACGCAACTTGCAAAAATCATTAGTGCGCAAATCACGATGCAAATACACTCAATGCCATGCACGGTGAACTAAGGGTCTATTCGGTTTCATAACCACATGGAACGGGATGGAATCAAGTCGTTCCTCAGAGCAGTTCTCGCGTTCGGTTGTAGACTGGAACGGAACTGATGCGTTCCTCAGAAGCGAATATTCGCCCTAGGTGCGGAACGCACCCGTCCGGCCGAATCGGCCGGACGAGGTGGAACGCGTTCTCTCTCGTGGGCTAATCCCTTCTCCCCGCGCTAATCTCTCGAGGTCAACGGCGAAGCGGCAGCGACCGGAGCACGGCACGGCCGGAGCAAGGCGGGACGAGCACGCGGAGCGATGGCACGGCACGGCGGCGGCCTTGCTCAAGGCCGGACCTCGGTCCCCTCAACCTCTCCTCTCTCGGCGCAGAGGCGGCTCGGCCAGGCGCAGCCCGCGGCGGCGGCGGCCTCGGCCAGGCGCGGCTCGCAGCGGCGACCTTGGCACGGCACGGAGGCAGCCGGACCTCTCTCCCCTCGACCTCTCCACGAGGAGGCGAGGCGCGGAGGCGGCCTCGGCACGGCGCGAAGGCGACCGGACCTCTCTCCCCTCGGCACGGCGCAGAGGCGGCCAGGCGCGGCTTGCGGCGGCGGCCTCGGCCTCGGCACGACGCGGAGGCGGCGACCACCAGGCGCGGGAACGGCCAGCACGCGGCGGCCATGCGCGGGCCGGCGGCGGCGTTCCACTCCCTAATTAGGTAACTAGGGTCTAATTAGGGAATAATTGAATGTTAGATTAAATTAGGGTCTAATTAATTGCATATTTAAACTAATTTGATTCCGTTCCATAGCAGCGTTTCCAAAATCAACCGAACATCCGGATGCAATAGAATGGGATGAACCGAACCATTCCATTCCATTCCATTCCACTCCATTCTATCTGAAAAAGGAACAGACCCTAAGATCGTCGCACAACGCCTTGAAGTACGCATTTCCCACCGTAGGCCAGCCAAAGTCAGCCAAAGGAGGAGACTGACAGGAGTGACGCGGTTGTTGCGATGTCGTAGGCAAAGAGAAGCCCGAATGCACTTGTTCATGCTACATGTTTGGCGTGTCTGAGCGCTAGGCATTAGGACCATTCACACAGTCACACGGGTTGAAAGTTTGTCAAAAGGGCTAGATTTAACAAAAAATAAAATACTATAGGTAAGGTTCTCCAAAATCCTAATAAAAAGGTGTAATCAGATGACTGTGCTACTAAGGGTACGTGCCTTACATGAGTAATGCATGGGCACAGATAGATTAAGATAACTAACTCATGCATGCCAACTAGATTCCTTTTGGATTTCGAAATTCAAAATGTTTTATCTCTTAAACTGTATCTCAAAATTCAGATCAGTTTTCACGGTTGTCTTTGTTTCGACGAAATCATCGAAATTAGATCCCATATTGATACATTTTGACAACTTTTTTCCCGACTCTAGTTGCCAGATTACAGTCACCAGGTATAGTCCGGTCAGTTACTGGGCTAAAATAAAATAGTTGTCAGAATTTTGCCCCTTACAAATTTAAGACTTTCCTAGTGGTAACCACATATTTTATGTTTATACAGTGTTCAAATACTCACAATCTGGACTATAATGACTATGAAAAAATATATGTAAAAACTATATGTTAACTATGTCTTATTTGGAGGGTAACTGTTAATCGGTAATATAGTAACTACAGTATTATAGCCTGGCAACTAATGACCAAAAAAAAGTTTGTCAAAACAGATTAAGATGAGATCTTATTTTAAAGTACTCGCCGAGACGAAACCAACAGTGAAAACAGATCGTCATTTGGATTAACGGTTTAAGAGATAATTTATTTTGAATTTTTGGATTAGGAAAAGATTCCCTGCATGCAACATGATTTGGTCACTTTTAGAAGCGCCCGGACAGACTACCTTCGTGGGGTACGTCGCCTTGTTAGGGCACCTCCAACGGTGGCGCAAAGGGACACCCCAATGTGTCCGATTTGGTCCGTTTGGGGCGGACCGCGGACACGTTTTGGTTTTGGGGTGGAGGTGCCCCCAATGACGTGGCGCAAAAGTAGTAGGGCGAAAAAAAATAGAGATAATATACATATATTAAGACGGTTCAGTAGTAGGGTCCCACGGGCCAGTGACACAACATAAGAAAAAAAAACATAAACCCTAGCTAGTGGGTTAGGGGATGGGGCTGGCTGCCGGAGTTGGCGCCGCCGCCGCCAGGTACTCGCCGTGGCCATCTACTCGCCCTTAGATAAACCGTCAAAAGAATAGAACAAGATTAGGGGCATCCCAAGCTACTCACCAACATCACCACACTCACCAGGCAATGCAGAAATTGTGAACTAGCTTTGTCCATGTGTACTCAATTATACATAAATTAGAAGATATGTCATACACTAGAACTGGCATTATACTATAGAAATGATTAAGGAAAGCTCTAATCTTTGTCCACAATCAAAGGATGAAGAATTGTGAAATATATTTTAAATTGAATGACTCAAATTGAAAGTAAACACACTTAAACCATGCTTTTTGCATTGAAATAAATAAAGAGTTAGTTCTTTTTTCCTTTTTTGCAAAATAGTACAACTCGAGAAGCAATAGCACAATTAGTCACCCACTCAGCAAACTCACCACAATAACGTTCTTTAATTTTATGTTCAAGTCCTTCACCCACTATCCGGTAATCCAGATAGACCGCAAATGATGTTGTCACATCAGACCTACACGTGTTTAAACAATAATCATTTTTTCATTGCACTACAATCTGCGCCCACAGATAACAAAATTTCACAGTGAATCCATGGATGCAATACGGGTATAGGTGCAACGATATCTGCCAGTGAATGCTGAAAATGTCTGGTCTGGGATGGAAACGATTTAATCAAAGATTGGTAGTATACAATATTGGGAGCTAAAAAGCCCTTTTGCTCAGTCCTCCTTGTGCCCAACATTGAACTTCGCAATGAAGAAACCCATAGTATCCAGTGAAGATGACGGATCAAACCTCTGGACAAGTTCTGCTTCATGCTCCGTCAACCACTCCCTGCAAGGGCATTTAAGTTTAGACTTGTCAGGCAACTTTTAGTGAAACACATTTGCCAAATAGAAGTCCCATGAGTAAAGGTAGTTACATGACTGTATTACACGTAGTAAGATAAAAAAACATATACTCATTAAGCCAACTGTGGCCAGCAAATCTTAACGGCTGATATCATAATTATAAAGTGGACATGCCACAACATAGTCCAGATAACAGGTTCAGGAGCCAAGTTCAAACAAAGACATAACAAGAATCTTCATATCTTACTCGGTATATGCCTTGTTGGGCAGCTTACACGAGCCAATAATACCAGGTCCTCCAACTTTTGGGTGCTGAAAAAGATCAACAGTAGAAATGGTGTCGGTAATGCAGCCATGAGTCATATAGCACAGAGAGTTTAGTTGTCTCTAATTACAGATATAAGACAAGAACTCAGTTTACGTGCATGCTTATTTGAAACAGAAAAGCAGAGGCTGGTGCATGCTAGCATTCTCATGGCTGCAATTTTTCCCAAAAGAAAAATCACATCCAGTGAAAGGCGCCCGAGCTAACAAAGGGTAACGGAAGTGGCAAAAACAGAAGCGAGTTCAAACTTGGAATGTCTAAAACTAGACACGCCCCTCCTCAAGCAGAATTAAGTAGCCACACATTGCACTGCAGAATCAGGTACACATTGCTTATTTATTTATTTATTTATTTTAAAAAGAGCAAACTAGTGCACATGTAGTGGCATAAAAAAGAATCTTCCCATATATTAATCCACTCTGCAGCAAAGACACCACAACATGCAAATCATTAAACTTACCTGTGATCCTAGTGACAGGAATTTGTAGTTATCCAACGCGTATCTGACTAAACCCTCGTTTTCTCCTGGATTTATGGTACACCTGGAAAACACAAAAAGAACTAAGGTACCAGCAAGAATCAACACTGTTCATTGAGTTATATTGCTTATCTGCCGCCCATTTAAATACTAGATAGAACAACTATGCAAGTTCTGCGATCTATGGAGCAACTACAATTAAACATCAAGATCTTCCATCAAGTAGCAATATATGTAGATGGACCGAATCTGGTCGTATCACTCCCTGAATAGTAATAACATGTACATGTATGACAATGAATCTCTGTTAAACCACTAGCGGCGGTGTTCATGAAGTTTAGACAGAGACCCACTATCCCAGTGAAATACAGTAGGTGCTCACTATCTCTTGCTCTGTCAGGATAGAAAAAGACATCATGTAAAATACGCCCTCAGTTAGGAATTATAAGATGTTTTAATTTTTTCTGAGACGGATGTATCTAGACGTGTTTCAGTGTGTAGGTTCACTCATTTTGGTTTGTATTCCATTTTGAAATATCTAAAAAAAATCTTAGCATTGTTAATGGGGGAAGTATTTACCAGAACCAGCTAAGAGAACTGTCTAGCACTAATTTTTTGACCTTCTGCCCCAATGACAATACAAAAAAATTGAACAGACTCACGTGGAATAAACAATTACCCCACCAGGGCGAACTAGCTTGACAGCTTGATCAAACATTCTCCTTTGATATGTTGCATTCTTTCTCAGCGATTCCAATGTTTCCTGTAATGATGCAATGCATGAAACATCAAACAAGTTGTAGCAAGTTGAAGTAAAATTAGCCATCCAGCTGGCACTAGGGCAATCCAGGTGAGGCAGAGCAGCAGTACTCTACAATCACAGAAGTAATACAAAAGATGATCTAAACTTCTGATACAACAGTTCAAAAGGGTAATTTTCAATGAACATGTTAAAATCTGTCATTTTAGCTTCATAGCAAATTTTAGCATTGTCAGTTTTGAGAACGCTACCAGATCCACACCTAGCCTGTTTAGTCTAGAATATAGAATGCATATACCATTGGCCATCACTGTGAAAAAAAACAAGTATCATGTTTTTGAGAAAAGTCTCCCTCCCTCCTTATAGCTCTTTCACATGCCTCACAACAGAAAATAAAGCTTTGTCGCCATTCACTTACGAAATGCATTTACATGCCAATAAACTTAGATGAATACCATAACATTATGGCCACCATCTTATGTTTTGTTGTCCTCAAGTGCGTATATATAGCTAAGGTATGATGACTAACTTGGATTGTAAGTTTGTAACAAGATATCATGTCAAACATGAAAGATCCGACTTTTCTAAGTATAAAAGATAGTAGGATCAGTAGTTATGAATTATGATTATTCCCTTTGTTGCTCTTTTGTTCATATAGGCAAACAATAGTAACATACAAATATACAATAATACAAATGTAAACTGTAATTTGACCATCAATCATGTACATAATTTAGTACAGTAGTAGCTTACCTCACCAGCAAAGAGACGAGGTCTCAACCCAAGTGCAGAACATGGAGCATCAAGGAGGACCCGATCAAAGCTGCTCGGAAAAAATCCTTTTGAGTTTTCAACTCTACCTCCAGAGCAATTACTTCTTCCTGTTCCGTTCCTCATGCGCCTTAAGTTCTTCCTGAGGTCTGCCTTGCTAACATACCTTCCAGCATCTGGTTTTGGGTCATCTATAAAAATAAACTATGTAATTTCCGAATTGTGATAAGAACTCCTTTTATATACTCCTTGGAGTATGTACTGCAACATTTATTCAGAAAGTGTAATGGAGCTGAGCTCCATGTAGATCATATAACTATCTATATCTGGGGTTTTCTTTCCGATTTTTGAAACTTTAAAAATAGAATTTTTTAGTTTTTCAACAAAAAAACGAGCTACATGGAACTCGGGCTCCAAAACGCCTTTCTCCACATTCAATATACCTCTTAAACGAGTATATTATACTCCCTCCGTTTCTTAATATAAGGTGTCTAAGGTTTTGGCACGTATATTAAGACACCAGTATTTTGCAGCGGTGGACTAATTTTGTACTTAATGTTTTTGAGAGAAATGAGTCCTTATTAGACCCAAACTGCAGATAACCCGTCAAATTATCCGTTCTAGATTGTGACTCGTTTTTTATGAATATAATTGTCTCTAAATCGCAATACACCTTATATCAAGGAACGGAGGGAGTACTTCTTTATCATTCAATATACCATACTCTCAGGAGTATAAAACGACTCATATTTTTGTATTTTTATGCCGAGTTTTTCTGTTATAGGTCAACATGAACGTGTCACATAATGTTTTGATGTGACAATATAAGAAAATTGTGGATGCAAAATAACTATTTGACTCCCAGAGAGTAGAATAGTTATTCTACACCCACCCTGTATCTTCACAACAGTATGATTTTTACGTCACATAAATTTTGTCTTACACCGGAAGTACAGGAGAACGTAAATATATATATATGATATAAAAAATTATTTACGTGAATTTACAAAATAGGACTAAAATACACATATGTTGTTTTGTGACTTTTACATTGCTATTGACTCATATTTTGTATTTTTATGTCAATTTTTTCTGTTATAGGTCAACATGAACGTAAATATTTACATACATCACATAAGGTTTTGACAATATAAGAAAAATCGTGGATGCAAAATAACTTATTAGGTTAGTGTCAAAGATGTTGAACAAATATAATTGCTGCTAGAAATAGTGTAACAATTTAGGGTAGTGTCTAAATGATTCAGACATAGTTCTCGAACACGTACAAACAGTATAAATTCTGGTATTTCTGGAAATAGTGTAACAATTTAGGTTAGTGTCAAAACAATTCAGACATAGTTCTCACTAATAACAAGCAGTACTTGAATGAGCTCTCAAATATCCATGTGATGTGGAGCTCTGAAGTCCACCTGATTGCATCAAGTGAACAAACAGGATCCCAGGGAACATAATGAACACAGTTATAGAGCTGATGTGGGGAAGAAAGTGAAAAAGACATGGGTACATATTGCTGCTTACCAGTCTGCAAAACTGTTGTAGTTGAGCTGCCTTCACCTGCATTAGTAATCGTGGCACCCGTTGTAGTATCGCAAGCGACAGACTTCTCCTCCATTGTCACAATCGCTTCAGAGCAGTTATCTGCCACGCCAACAGTTCTCGCCTCGTTAGTCTCCCGTACAGATTTGAGGGCATCAAGTTTATAAGCTTTTATACAACTTAGGCCCATCTCATCAGCCAACTTCAAAATACCCATCACCTGGAATCTACCTTTATGTTACAAAAGCAATGAATAATATGATTCTCAAGAAGAAGATATACGCCCACAAGGAGCACATAATAAATGCTAAATACAAAACAAAGGCACACTTTCATGTGCATCATCATAGATTGTGTTGCTCAGGTGCTGACTAATAGAGTAGTTTATAGTGTCGTGCATTTCCCTCCATCGTATAAGGTTTTCTATTTTGCATATTTATTTATGTACAAGTGTGGTAAATATGCAGAAAACCGCTTACAAAAGGGGGAAAATACATAGCAAAATAAACTAATCAAACAGTGGCATCTCATAAAGCTTTCTAACACATCAATGTGAACATGAACTTAGACGAACTTTATATTGCATAAGGACTGAGACCATATAGTGGTACTTGTACCCCATGTTGGCGATGTTTATATTGGTCATGCCAAGGCTCATTTGTGGAGTGGCATATGTTTAGGTTGCAATTCCAGATAGTCTGAGTGTTATGGTTCAGACCAAGGATTGGTTTAGATCAAATTAAGGCAGTCATATACTGAAGACGAGACTTATGCTTACATCTAGGTCCTCGTGACCCTTGCTAGGTGTGGCGGACAGGCTTGTGATAGTTTGGCTCGAGTGATTTAGATCCAAGGGCGGTATGCTACCTAATGCATGGACACTTTGTGTGCTCAGGTCTGAATGAACAAACACGTCGGAGAGCAAGGAGAAGCAAATCCCCACATCCAATACTTATGGACATGTTCAGCATTGACCCACAGACCCAACCGAGAGCACCTACGACTCTAAGGCCTAAGCTTCCATCGAAACCTACGAGCCATGCGCCCCGAACCACCGGACCAAGAGAGCAGCCCCTAAGACTACAAGCTCCTTCCGAAACAACCGAGGCAACAAAGAGCTTTGAGACTCCTAGGTCCCTTAGAAACTTCTGAGCAACGACTTGGAACGACAAATCACACCTTAAAACTGGCCCACACATTTGGATCCTCCAGACCACATAGTTACATGGGCCCATCGATTTGTAAGTGGTTGATGGCCCACCTATACCAGGGTTAAGGGCATGGCATTTATATACCCCATCCCCTCCTTCCCTTGGACTAAAAATTGATGGTTAGATTTTGACAGCCATGTGCCTCCTCCTCCAAGACCTTCCCTGTGGAGATAAAACCCCCACCTTGTTCAATCTTCACTTTTGGATTCGACTCGATCAATGGATCTATTAAGTGACTTCAGCTTAAATTTGAGAGTTAAAGCTGATTTATGTTCTTTCGAACACAGTCTTGCATATTTGGTGCTGGTTGTTGGGTGATTCCTCCAGTTTGCTTAGTTATTATCCTCCAATTCATGAAGTTCAGGAGCCCTCGTATCAGGAGCCCAACACAAAGTATGTGTTGGACAACAGCTATGCAAAGGTGAACCGAGAAGATCAGCTAAAGTAAAGAGCATTTGAAAAGTAGAAAAGCCTCAAAATCCATGGGACATTATGTAGTTGTCTAGGGCAACAGTATCGTGAATATAAAGTCTGAACGACTCTTGGTTGGAGTTTGGACATCCATGCGAGTAGGTGTTAAAGAGAGTTTGGCTTAGCAGGCATGTCCACTGACACTGAGGCCCATTTGGACTTAGGACCAAGTGGGAACTGGCATCACCCCATCACCTCTATAAATACCACTTGAGTGCTAACTGTTCGGGAAATAGCAACTTTTATTCCCTGAGGGCACCAGTATATACTATATATACATGTGCATGTTGCGAATATGCAGAAACCCTTCAAACAACGAGGAAAATATACAGGTTATGCAAGTAATCATAATATAGCTCTAACACCCCCCTCAAACTAAGGGTGGATCCACAATACTGAGTTTGGAGAGGTAAAAGCCATGCTACACTCCAGTCTAAGCCTTCGTGGAGAAATTCGCCAACTTGTAACTCGGAAAGCACATACTGATGGCTCGCACAAAAGAAGCATCAACACCAATATGGTCGGTGACCTTTGATATGAGTATTTCATGAGGCATTATAAGACACTCATGTCTAAGCCTTCGTGGAGAAATTCGCCAACTTGTAACTCGGAAATTCGCCATGCTACACTCCAGTCTAAGCCTTCGTGGAGAAATTCGCCAACTTGTAACTCGGAAAGCACATACTGATGGCTCGCACAAAAGAAGCATCAACACCAATATGGTCGGTGACCTTTGATATGAGTATTTCATGAGGCATTATAAGACACTCAAACCATGACCTAAATTTAAATATGCAGGGCGAAACATGACCACATAAGTTCAGATGGAACTGTTAACTCGATGGGACAATATAAATCTGACATAATGAAATTACCTTATTGTGAGATCTATCAAGGGCAACAATTTCTCCCTTGTCACTCATAAGGATGGCAATTGCTGTTGTTTTTCCTCCTGGAGCAGCACACATATCCAGTATTCGCTCTCCTGGCTGGGGATCTATCGAAGAAATTGAAAACTGTGTGTTACAAATCAGACTGGAAATACCGTAGTCAATAAGAAAAGCCGTTCAAACAAGGATAACATAATAAGGCCTAAAGGCAAAAAGAAAACATCAATATGTTTTACCGCATAAAGAAAAACATCAGTATAACTACAGAAGCAAAATTCTAAAGCATGCAGGTAATATCGTGTAGGTCACCATATATGGAAAGACATGTAGCTAGGAGAAAAGATTATTCAGATGTCTCAAGATTCAACATTTCAACTGGTTTGTTTCTAATTTGTATATCTGTAGACTATTCCGACAGCTTCCTACTCCCTCCGTTTTTTAATATAAGATGTTTTAGCATTTGTCCACATTCATATGCATATATGTATGTGGACACATTTTAGTGTGTATGCTCGTTCACTTTCGTATGTATCTAGACAACATGTACAACGCCTAAAACATCTTATATTAAAAAACGGAGGAAGTAATTGTTACAGTTAAATAAATATGATACTTCAAGATGGCCCTAGTTTTCACAGTACAAGAACTAGATCAACACAGCAGGCTGACATATTCAAATGGAATATGATGCTCTTCAAGTTCACCACTATTTTTTTTGTTTATTTAGCAAATGAGACACCACCCTTTAACTGGTTCTATTTTCTTACTTGTAACTATTCCTTAATTATGTGTCCACTACATTTTTTAATCCTAACTTGATAGAACGGAAGCAGCAGCTTCAGTGCAGATACTACGCATTAATGTACTATTATACATATACAAATAAAAGACCACAATAACAGATAAAGTGACTTAGAACTTGTAAAGAAAATAATTGCTAGAACTCAGATGAAATCACACTTCTGGTTAAGAGATGGCACAATAGAGAAATTTTCTGGAAAAAAATACAAATCATACCAAGGACACGAGCAGCCACAATACTTGGCAAATTTTGAAGAAATATCTCCCCTTCGAGAACATCTAAATCATAAAGCAAATGTGCAGTTAGTTGTCATGAATTTGAGAATGTATGTACTATAATAACTAATGAAGCCAACTAGTAGACGTACTTGCAGAGGCATTTACAGTGCCTTTTGAGTGATTGCCATAAAAGACAAAATAACAATCAAATCTATCTATCTATACTTCTTACAAGACAAAACCCCACTAACATGCATCAAAATAGTCTATCTCTACATGCAAGGTGTCCACATAATCAACTATTTGAGACATTCATTTACCCATGTTATTCCATATTTATTAATGATATCCATCCATACATGCAAGCTATTCACATGATAAATTCTTTTAGCCATATAATTTTTGCACTTCATCAAGTTTTAGCGGTTAAATATGCGAACATTTCTTATTTATTAAATTTAGATATTTGACTATTGTGGCTAATCAATTGCTCTGTATTTCTGAGATTTTTTTCCGTTTCAAGCATCAAATATCCTTTCTTGTATACTATTTTTTCTAAGGTTCCGGCTGCAGAGCGCAGGTATCTTTCTAGTTTCAAAAGTAGGGAATGCCAATAAAATGAACAAATTAAGGCATATGGCACCATCCACACCATATCATATTTCTGAGCTTTGCTACGTATAAACGCCAACAAATCAAGCTCAAGATAATCATAAAATGGTCACTAGTACATGAATTGACAGATGCAGATATGGAAACCAAATATGGGTAATGGAAAATGCGTGGGGATCATTGGCACTACTCGCCGCCACAGATGATTGCTCGGGCAAAGTTAGCTTTCGGCCATGCTCAGGTAAAGTTGGTTTACGGCCAGATATGCTTCACAGAAATCCTTACATTTAAGGTCTGGAATATTTGGACGGGACACAAAGGGAAATCTAAGGAAATGAGCTACCTTCTCATGGTGGAAAATGCGGTTCAACGCAACATTCTTTTTCACTCACATAGTTCAACTCAATTTGAAACAAAGCTGTCCTGTCTTTTGTGTTTTATAGTTGCAGGAGATTCTCCCTCCCCCACGTACATAATCATGAAGTATTTTGGTTATTTTCTTAACCAAAAACTATGGCTAATTACCCCGCAAAAAAAATACTATGGCTCATTGCACTTTGTTATTGATGAACATCAAGAAAGTGATAATATAAAGTACAATCACTATCCTAGAAAAAATAACCAAGAATAACAATCAGCAAAAAATACACATATGCTCAGATGCCTTCTAATGCGTAGCAGCTCCCCAACTTCAGAAAGATACACTAATCCAGCATATAAGTTCTCGAACTTCAGATAAAAACACCAATTCAAATGACGGATACAGGAATTTTTTCGTTGGTTCATGATAGTTATCACACTCCTTTATGAAGCTTCTAGTCCATGTTCCTTAAATGTTAGACATGAGGGTTCCCCGCGAAAAGGGCACATATTTTACGGTGTGATCCGCCAAGTCGCGCTGCATTACAGTGTAAAAGTTTGCAAGCTAATCCAACAGCTCTTACATTAGTATTAAAAGTGTGAGAAATAGAATACTTAAGATAATGGAGGTTCTTTGCTTCTTTCCAGCAAAATATTCAAGACAGGTAGTAAAATATAAAAAACATACCATTAAAAGATGGGAGTTTGTATACCCTCTCTGTCATCTCTACTGCAACTCCATGGAGAACACAAAAAATTCCAGCCCTTGACATTGCAGCGATCCCTTGACCAATGTACAAACCCTTTCTCTCTTCATACTGCGCATCTGAAACATTGAGTAGACTTTATAATTTACGGCCTTTGTGTTTTGATCAGGGAAAACAAACTTGTACTCCAAACTATAACGATATAACTCAAGTACTCAACCATCTATTTGAATGCATAAACGAAAATACATATTGAAAAGGGGACAGGACAATAATGCGGAACAGTATTGTAGCCTTTCCATGCGACACCATCCCTTCTCTCACACACAAATACATGCATGCAACCAAAGAGATCAACACATGCAAGCAGACCAGAAAGATTATTTTCGCTTTGAATGTTCAAAGCCTGTTCTCTCAAACCGTGTACGCAATTCATGATATGTTTCACTGTTGGCTTACTTGCAAAGAGATCTTCAAATCTAGATCTCATATGGATATATTTTGACGACTTTTTTCCCGTCACTAATGCCAGTTTGTAACCACTTGGGCTTACCAGGTTATTGACATGTTATAGCCACTTGGTTACCAGGTTATATTACATTGGTTGCATGTTACTGAATTTTACCCTCTACACATGTATGACTTGCATGATACCTAATCGGATAACGGTTTGTGAGATAAATCATTTCGTACTTTCAGGTTTTTAGCAATTAAAGACGATGTCAGCATGTGGTGGAAGATTCTTGCATGCATACATCTTCTCTCCCTATAGGGGACAAGCCCCAACGGAATCCGCCACAAAGGAGAGCAAATTTGCATGCATGTACTATTTAGATTTCCCCTAGAAAAATATATCAGTTTTATTCAATAAGGACACAAAGAGAACTGGACAATTCCACTACAAAAACACACCTGACTGCAACCCCTGTAGAACGATTCCTCGTGTTATACCAACAGCCCAACCACTATCCTTAACAGGTTGCTCGATAGCGACTGAGACTGCAACCTTATCACCCTTTTCAACATGTGAACTGCAAGCCAAAACACCAGGGACATACACCTGAAGATAAAGTAAATGAACAGGGAAGATCAAAACATACAGAAAAAGGAGTGTGAGCTTAATACAGTGAACTCGCGGTAAGATAGCATCTACTCCCTCCGTATCAAAATATAAGACTTCCTACCAACTTTAAACATGTCTAGATACATGTGTGTGGAAAGTTGGTAGGAAGTCTTATATTTTGATACGGAGGGAGTAGTAGCTGAGGTATTCTGAACTTCCAAAGGGGGCAATGGTCAAATTTTCAGCACAAAAAGATTAAAGCACACCATCCTGCCTACCACCAAGGTCTTCAGAGAACTCATTTACTAATTTATCTATGCGGGCAAGAAAGCTGTAGTGTTGGGCTCAGTGCGCATGCTTCTGTGTGTTTGGCCCAAAGGCCCAGTCTAGTGTATTTGTACTAGTACTCATGGCATGGGATGAATGAGAATTGCAGAGGTTTCCCCAAAGACCACAAGAAAATAAATAAATGCAATGGTCGCTTGAGGAAAAACAATATAAATGTATTACATTTAACTAAAAAGGAAATAAATTAGCTTGATTGTAGAAGAGCAACAATAATCATTGCGAGCTTGTTGAGGTATATAAATTAATAAATATGTGTCGTACATATATTTGTGCATGGTACATATATTTGTGAGTTGTGACACTAAAGGCTTACTTACTGTGAGGCATATAAGTATGCACGAAAAGATATGACAGGTACATGTGAGGGCTGAGAGTGACAACACAATTCTTGGAGTTCATATAAGACTAGAATGGCATATATCAAGTCTAATCTCCTAAATCACATCAGGTGGAACTGTCTGAGAGTGCATATTGAAAGAACAATCAACAGCTGCCTTTCAGAAGATGATGGTGGCTCAGGGTACAAGTGGGACTGATTACGGGCTGCCTGCACCGTCCCATGCTGTGTGTCTTATGTAGGTATTTGTGGTAGCCCACAAACCAATAACGCCCATTGACAAGCATGATCAACAGATCAAGTCAAAGGATGAGGCCTGAGCGCAGCAAGAATCGTTGTGTTTGGCTGTTTGCATTTGACATACAAGCATCGCTGCAGAAGCCATTGCTGCTTGATTCGTCCCTCCAAGCGAACTATGTGGAAGAAACTGGGCTGCAATGTGGGCCGGGTGGGACGACCCACTAACCCCGCATATTTTCGGTGTACATCTGAGGGTCCCTGTGTGCTAAATTAAGTGGGACGAAGAGAGGGAGAGGGGGAGGGGTAGGGATGTGAATGGTTAGATATGTGGCGCCACATAGTCCCATTTATTCCGGTCTACAGTTCAAAACTTTGTTTGTTTCCTGGAAAAATGAAGTATGAACACATTTATATGGGATTAAGTGGCGCCATTATATGGGATTAAGTGTGAACACATTTATATGGGATGGTCGTCCTGCTTGAGGCTCTTAACCTCTGTAAAAACCTCAAAGGCTTCCGTATTAAAAAGGTCTGTAGATCAGCAATCATTGCTGCTCATAATATTGCCAAGTTTAGTTTCAGATTTGGGGGTAATGGTGTGTTATTGGCGGCTGTCCCTCCCTGCGTGGAGATGGATAGCAACCTGGCTGTTACAAACTCTGTAAACTCGTTTGTGTTGGTTCAGTAAAGCTCTATTGAAAATCAAAAAAGAAAAGTGGCGCCATTAACATGTCCATTTACATCCCCTAGCAGGGGAGGGGGAGAGGGAGAGTGAGAGAGAGGGGGGAGAGAGAGCATACCTGGGCTCCTCGAAGAACTGCCTCTGCACATTTTCGACTAACAATTATCTCCTTAACAGATTTACCAGGTTGGCCATCGCAATGCAGAACATGTGGTCCTGAACCTCGAACAAATAGAACATTTTCAAGGCCAGCATACGGGCACTTATGCACCAGGTAACTCCCTTCATGTGCTTGCTCTCCACCATTTTCCTCACCAATCTCCAAACCATTCATTCCACCACAAAGTTCGTTTTGATTAACCAAATTGAGCAGTTTTTGCATGACAGCATCAGTCGAAGACTTTATGGTATTCACCCGGATACAAGAGTAGCAGGATGGATGCCTGATCAAGAAAGTTATACATAGTCATAACAAAAACATTTATCATTTATTATGTTCCACTTTATGTATTCCTCTATCCGTAGAGTACATTGAATGTACCGAAATGGCTATAACAGAGTTTCTGTTATTCGTATTAACAGCTACTCTAGGGGGAATGTTTTTATGTGGTGCTAACGATTTAATAACTATCTTTTTAATACCCATCATTTATTTGGAAGTTTGGCACAAAACTGCAGAATTAGCTCCTTTTACTAATGCCACCATCGAACTCTACTTGACTGGGTGGTGAAGTCATGAGCCACTCTATTTTTCCACGATTTCCCACGATTAAGCCATGGTGAAGAAATATGTAGTATAATATGAAAGAAGCCAAGAACACGGAATAAAGTCTTCAAGAAAACTCGTTATACTCAGAATATCCTGGAAGTCATTATGATTTAGAAACACCCACATGCTCTGATTCTACACTCAGGTTAGTCGAGTAAATAACTACATGGCGTGATTTGTGAAAATGGTGGAAGCAGCCAAAGCACAGTTGGTGGTGTCTGAGCCAAATTGCAGTTACATGTTACAAGATCAAACCTCACAAACTTTAACTCCCAACCTCAAACCATCTTGTTTTCAACTCTTATCTGGAAAAAACGACTCATGGATCAGAAAACTCGACACTTTAGTGGTGATGTGAAGATGAATTTCTCTAGCCCAGTTGACTAAGTAATAGCATACTGCTGTTCTTAAAGACCACTTCTTGAGTTATATTCCTCCTGCTTAAATGATCATGTTCTTCATCCTTAAACCTAATCAGATACAAGACCCTAAGCTTTTACATATACACAAAATTACTTAACTAACTAATATGCAATAAGAATATTTTTTCCCTTCAGACATCAGAACAACTAAGTAGCAAGTCCAAAGCCAAAGCAAGCATCTGGGAATCTTGAGAATAGTAGTTCTAATTGTCTTCAGGCCATTATATTTAAAATGTCTTGCCATAATCATACCATCAACTTGTGTCTGTTTGTGCACAGCCATTGCAATGACATGATTAGTACAGAATCATAACTGAATGACTTAGGCCAGAATAGTCTCCGGATTAAGCTTGTTTCAGAAAAAGGATTAATCAGCACAGCTTCTTCAGTAGAATAATTAAAGTACAGACAACAGCGCCGGCTGTTCAAAGCCAAGCCCGCGTTCGAGCTCGTCCCAGGAAAGACCGTAAGGATCTGTTCCCACCAGCCCTCATCCAAACTCAAAGCAAAAGCCAGCAAGTACCCTAAGATTAGCAGCCAGACGAAGAGAGGAGGGGGAGCAGCAGGCTCACGCGAGGGCTTGGGAGATCCGGGCGAAGTGGTCGCGGCCGTACGCCGAGGCGAAGTACTCCTCGACCTCCGGCTGCCACCGCAGCCTCGGGCTGAACGTGTACCGGTCCGTGGCAGGCTCCGCCGCCGCCGCCGGGGAGGCCGAAGAAGGGGAATCCATCTAAATGCGAGGGGAAGAGTAGAGAATGAACCACCGTTCAGAATCACAAGGTTTTGGGGTTTTGATGTGAAATCGCCGTCCCGTTTGATTTGGGCCCTGTTCTAGTGATGGCCGGGCTTATTTGGGCCGGCCGTAGCACGAAAAGGCACGGCTTAATGGCCATGCGCGAGGCCCGTAGCAGGCCAGGTTTTTCTCACACATACGCACGTGGGTTGGCCCGGTCATGGCACCAAAAACTCGGTCCGGCCAGGTACCTCGCCGTAACCGGCAATCGACGCGACTCACCGCGGCGGTGTAGGTGTGGGTGAGGGCATGTACAATGCTGGAGAAAGCAGCCTTCCCTTATACTTTCCACGTCAGCAAGAGAAGGCACTGAAACATACTATACAATGCGTTGTTGCTTAGTGTTATCTCTAGCACTTCCAGTCGGTCCAAAAAAATAGGGATCAACAATAAAATAATAACCCTGTAAACTATTTTGTGTTACGTAGCAAATAGCAGGTTCAGTCCCGTTGAATATAGTAAAACAATATCCCTGTAGACTAGTACAAATGGATCTTTAGCTGCAATAGGTTGAATATAGTAATAAAATACATCCACTTTGTTGAAAAAAATAATTAAATGTCGATCAACAAGTCATGGCATATATGAATTTAACCATATCGTAGCTCTTATATAAAAGGTATACATATGAATAGTCTAGTAAACTGACTCAAAAGCAATGAAGGAAATATTATTTCTTGCCAAAGCGATCCCAAATATTCTCGACTAAGTCTGACTTGAGTTGAACATGTGTTGTCCGGTCACGAATGGTGTCACTTCTCCGCAGGACATCTTCAAAGACAGGCGGAGCACCCTGCATGACTTCTGGACTTCTGGTGGTAGAACAGATGATGTCTCCGGGTTCCGGTTTAGGTCCAAGAGAATGTTAAACGGTTTCCGTTCATCCTCAACTATCATATTATGTAGTATGACACACTTGCATTATTGTTCCAATGGCTGCACGTTTCCAAAATTTTGCTGGGAGATTTACAATGTTAAAACGAGATTGTAGTGCTGCAAATGCTCGCTCGACATCTTTCCTCGCCCCTTCTTGATGCCTTGCAAATAATTTGTTCTTATCATTCTGAGGAAGCGGTATTGACTTGACAAACGTAGCCCATTCCGGATATATCCCATCAGCAAGGTAATAACCTGTTTCATATTGCCTCCCATTGACACTATATTGAACCCTTGGAGCCTCTCCTTTCAAAGTATTGATAAATAACGTTAACCGATTCGAAACATTGATGTCATTGTTTGACCCAGCAACCCGAAATAAGCATGCATATTCGGAGATCATATGAAGCAACAGCTTCAAGTATCATGGTAGGAACTCCGTGATCACCACGTGTGAACATACCCCTCCATTGCATAGGACAGTTCTTCCACTCCCAATGCATACAATCGATACTTGCTAACATGCCAGGAAAGCCACGAGCATGTCCAAGTTGCATAAGACGAAGAAGTTCTTCAGCGAAGGAGGGCGCAAAAATTCTCCACCAAACACCTCAACGACGCCTTGCGCAAATGCCTCAAGCAATCCAATGAGGTGCTCGCTCCAAGCATTAACACCTCATCAAGCTGGTCAGCTGCTGTCCCATAGGCACCATTCATTCAGTCAGTTGTAAAATCAGTACAGCCATCACCAAATCAAGCAAGATAATCAAGATAAAGAAGAGCAGATGCACACATAGTACAAGGAGAAGGGCGACACTAACCAATCTGCTGGAGACGAAAGATTGGGACTACTAGTGGCAGCCCCATCCCACCCAAAGTGTGTGGCAGCGGTGTCAGATCTGCCACAGCCCGATGGTGGGGGGGGGGGGGCATACACGAGCATTGGGGATGGGTAAGCATGTCCGCCCATGCCCAGAGATGAAGACGATTCATTCCTCGCCGGCCGACGAGACATGGCCGGACCAGTGGTGGCCGGGATTGATTTCTTGAACTAATGGCAGCGGTGGTGATGGGTCTGGTTCTTTTGGATATATGGCATCTACAGAGAGGGTCCAACGCAGGTAGAACGAAGAATTTCGCGCGGCAAGCTAAAGAGATTTGGCGCCCCAGATGACGGAAATTAGCGCTCGGCGCACGGGATTTGCAAAAAGTGTCGATAAGGGAGAGCAACTCGTACAACGCGAAAATTTGCCTTCCCGTTCTTAACAAGAGAAGATCCCTTACGGAAGGGAAGACTTGCGCATTTCTTCCCTCTCTCTCCTCTCCACGTCAGCCGGGTCCTAGGTGGCACAGTTAAGGGAAGGCTGACATCAGAGCGTTGTACATGCCCTGAGGATTGAGGAAGAAATTTAACAGGTGTGGTGCGGTTGCGGTGGCTAGCGTCGGAAAGGAAGCATGGTGTCGTGGTGGGGGAGGGGGTGTGTGAGGGAACCAGGTAGTGGTGGACCGGCTGCGGCCAGTTCGGTCTTAGCAGCAGAAGGCGGTTAGGGCAGGCGGCGGCCAGGGGATCGACGGGATCATGAGTTGGAGAGACGTGCGCAGGGGAAGAAGGAAATAGACGATGGTGTGAGCTCGGCCCATATCAACGTGTTGCAGGCGCATTGTCGTCTAGGGTTGCGATCCACATGGGTCTGGATGCAAGGTCAGTTACTGAATGTTTAGAATTTTTGTGTTTTTTTTCTAAATTTTTCGAAAAAACTGAGCTAATCTGCCCTAAGGGCCTCTTTGGCCTACGTCGTGCAAGGGTCCACAGTGCAGTAATCTTCTTCAAGAAGCCCTTCGGTCGTACCAGTCATATGCCTCGAGCATTGCCATCGGGATACATGAAGGTAGCGACGGCTGGAAACCGGAACAACTGAGGGGAACTACGGTGTGCAACTAGTTGCGCCCGCACCCATTATCGGATGTCCCACTTCCGAGTTTTTAAAAACTACGAAATAAATCATGGGCCATAGACTAGGTTGTATCTTGTGCATCTACAAACTTTTTGAAAACTTGTAACTTCTAAGTGTGCATCCGGTAATGGGTTACAGACGCAACTAGTTAAAAAAGAATCGCATTCAACACTACAGAGATTCTTGCCGCCCTGCCACGTTGAGAAATACTCTCCCGTTTACACCGACAAAAGAAGTATTATTGTTGTTTTGGATTTAGTGAGGCTTGTGCCTATTTAAATTATAAAATTCAGAAAGATTTATAATGTGTGGTGAGATTCTGGAAGTTGGGTGTGCCTAATTTGATAACAGTTTCACGTTTCTTCCCTTCTCCTAACAAAAGACTGAAGATTGCACAAAGGAGAGAGGAGGGTTGTCTGGAAATTAGAACAGGGTAGTTAAGACTTTTTTTTTGGGTAGTTAAGACTTAAGACACCGGAACAGCTGAGTAATATTTTTTTTCTTGAAACCCACACAGCTGAGTCATAACCAAACAACGAATATCATGCTAAAAAAGTCCATGTCTGGGCCATTAAAATTATTCGAAAGAAATCAAGTTGGAGTGTCTGAAACTTGCAGACATGTCATTCCATATTGAGAAAATAGGGTCTTAAGACACCGGTCTCTGTCTCACTATGACCATGCATCCACTAAGCAAAAGAACCTGAAGTAAGATCGAACAACTCTGAATATATCAGCCATGTATGGCGTGCTAGTTACAATTTCTGTACTACTAAGCAAAATTTAGTAAAGAACCAGTTAACCACAGATTAATTTCCCGATATGAATGTTGCCTATTCTCGCCCGATCGCGCTCGTTGTACATTCTACCTCCGCTTGTTCTTGTTCCCAAGGAGCAAGACGACGTAGAAGAGAGCACGGAAGAAGAAGCCGAATCCCACGGTGACCAGGAGGCACATCCACTTCCCTATGTCCGTGACGGCCTGCTGCGCGAGCACGTCGGCGCCGGTGACGACGCACGTGCTGGCCGTCATGCTGATGCCGAGGGTGGAGCCGATGGCACCAAGCACCTTCATCTTCACGGCCTCCGTCATGCCGCCGATAGGCGTCCCGTCGAACATCTCTATCCCGCGCGCGAAGCACCGGGCCGCGTCGCCGAACTCGTTCTGGAGCACGGCCTGGTAGGGGTACTTGACGAGCGAGATGTAGTGGAACCATATCCAGTAGCTGGGGATCCTATCCCGGTTGATGAAGAAGCCGGAGAAGAGGAGGAAGTAGGCCAGGATGGCCACCACCACCGTGTAGCCCAGCATCACGTGCGGCACCACCGCCGACAGGAAGGTGACGAACCCACTGCCCGCCCAGAGGGAGGCGAGGATGATGAGCACGAAAAAAAAGAACGATGAGGCGCCGCCGGCGAGGCCCACCGCGAAAAATGTCGTGACGGCGAACGCCAGGGACAGGATGACCAGCGGCGGGAAGGACACGAAGGCGTTGGACAGCACGTAGGAGATGCGGCGGTAGGCATTGTGCGCCGTCTCGCGGAGGTAGATGTGGCGCTCCTGGACGAACACCGGCAGCGCGTCGGCGCAGACGTAGAACATTGTGGACATTCCCATGGCGAAGAATCCGAGCCGCTCCTGGACGCCTTTGGGCGTGTCGTCGAGGCGCAGGAAGATTGTTGCCAGGATGAATCCCGTAACCATGATCGTGCCCAGGCGCATCCAAAAGAGCTCCGGCATGCGCTTCGTGTTGGTGAAGGACCGCTTCATCAGCACCCACACTTCCACATCAGCGGGTTCGCGAACGTTGGCACCGACGAGGACGCCGTCGTCTCACTCCCGGCCACCAGCTTCCCCCAACGGACGCTCTCGGCAATGGCGACCTCTAGCGGCATCAAAGTGCTGGCATTCTCGACGACCCTGTGTTCCTCCTGCCACCTGGCGTTGAACTCGACTAGCGGCGCGGCGCCGTCGGGTTCCTGTCCCTGAAGCTCTCTGATGGTGTCGAGCGCGAACTCGGCCGGGTTCTCGTTGTGCGGGATCGGCGTGCCGAACTCGGAGAAGAAGGGCATGAGTCCCGCAGGCGTGCCAGCATACACGGTGCGTCCGCGCGATAATAGCAGAAGGCGGCCGAGGATGCCGAGGATCCGGGCGCTGGGCTGGTGGATGGTCATGACGACGACGCTGCCGCTCCGCGCGATGTCACGGAGCACCTGCACCACCATGAACGCGCTCGCGGAGTCGAGCCCGGAGGTGGGCTCGTCGAGGAAGAGCAGGATCGGGTCGTGGATGATGTCCGTGCCGATGGAAACCCGGCGCCGCTCGCCTCCAGAGACCCCGCGGTGCCCCTCGTCGCCGATGACCGTGTCGGCCGCAGCGGAGAGGCCGAGCTGGCCGATGAGCGCGTCGACGCGTTCACGCTTCCTAACCGCGGAGAGCGCGCGTGGGAGTCGGAACTCGGCGGCGTACATCAGCGTCTCCCGCACGGTGAGCATCGGGTACAGCAGGTCGTCCTGCATCACGTAGGCCGAGATGGAGCGGAGGCGGCGGCCGTGGAGAGCCTCCCCGTTGAGAGTGACGCTGCCGTGGAGGCTCTCCAGCGCGATCCGGCCGGCGAGCGCGTCCAGGAGCGTCGACTTGCCGGAGCCGCTGGCGCCCATCACCGCGAACAGCTCGCCCTCCCGCGCCTCGCCGGAGACGCCGTCCAGCAGCAACCTCGTTTCCCTGGGGCGGGACCGGAGGAAGCTCGTCAGCCCGCCGCCGTCCCTCGTATTGACTTTGTAGGACAGGTCCGCGAAGGAGAGGCGGTACGGCACCGGCGCGACCGGCGGCTGCCCGGCCGACGCGTCCTCGTCGGTGCCGACGTCGACGACGATGTGGCCGGAGGTGGCCATGAGGTCGCGACGACGGCGGTCGATGCTAGAGCTCAGTCGATCGACGATCCGTGCTTAGGTTGTTGCTTTGTCTCGTGTTTGGTTTGAAACTCTGGAATCTTGGTGCGGTGTGGCGTGGTGATCGCTGCCTACTTTATAGTCCCAGAGTTGTTAACTTGCTCCGAGTAGGAGAGGTAATCAGTCTCGAGTCGGGTATGAAGTCTGATGAGTCCGCCTCCGTAATGCACCAGTACAAATCGGAATCGGTGACAACAACTGAATCCAGGTATTGCCCCAGAGAAAAGTCATTGAGAATTTACGATCAGCGGCGGATCAAGAAATGAAGTTAAGGTGGGACTCTGCAGTGTCTGCACAATTTGACAGAGCGTACTCATCAGTCCTCCCTTTGGGATATGCTGAATGGAAAAAATAATCTTCTATAGATTTAATTATATGGACTCTTTGGTCGATTTAAGGCGCTCTGTACTTTTGTCATTGTTGCTATTACGCTGACAAAAGAAAGACTGGGTCCAAACCTTGTTTACAATTTCCAAATTATAATTTTCAAAAATAGGAGGATGAATATGGTGTCTTAAAGAAATTCCTAATGGATAGTACGTTTATTGTTTCCTATACTAGCCATCGCTTAATTTTGTTCATTTTTAAGCCTCCTAGAAGATTTTTGAGTTTGAATTTGATTTTTTACATATTAACAAAACTCCACCCATCCAACATAATTGATACGGATCAACGTGATCCAAAAGGGTTTTGGCCCAATCTTTCACGGCGAACCAAGAATTAACAAAAGATAACTTCGATCGTTGAGCAGATTGGATCTACTCCACGATACGCAAACACAGATTCAAAGAATCAGCAATCAAAAACCGGCAACTCGGTCTCGGATCCCCATCCTGGGTGAACCTCACGACATAACTTTAATCTCAAAACATCACCTAAATATTACATGGCTGCACCTGGCTATTTATATCAGCATAGCCGACTCTCCTTACTTGTCTCTCAAGCAAAACGAAATTAGGAAACATAAAAGAAACGTGACTCTTTCCTAAACAGAAAATAAACCAAACTAAACAAATATGGACTCTAAATTGGTGTGCCATCTTCACGTGTATCTTGGCTGTAGGTGGACCCCATCCGGACTCCTTCAAGCACATGACACACCATGAACTCAGAAACTTGCATGTCAGGTATTCGATCTTCTCCTTGCGTGGCAGGAACAGAAACAGCAGCCGTCTCTTGACAGCATCAGCAGCATGGAAAAGAATATATCCAGCTCGCATGTGAGGGGCCGTATCATCCTCCCCCCCCTTCAGGCGAAACCGTCCTCGGTTTCGAGTCATCTTCTACAGCGACATCATCATGAACAGGCTGAACGTCAACCACAAGAGCGTCAACCGTAGAATCTGCAGAGAGATCATAAATTGCAGCGGTATCGGCCACATATGTAGGCTGAATAGGCACAAGAACAAGTGCAGCAGTGTCGACCACAACAGGAATTGCAGCAGCTTCGGCTTTCTTCTTCTTTGCCTCTTCGAGCGCTCTAAGCTTCTGATCATCCTCCTTCTTTTGCAATCGCTCATCTCTCCAAGCCTTGTAGATTATGGGATCCAGAGATTTCAGTGCATACTCTCTCTTACATGAGTCACAGTATACTGACAGTACGTGTACGAGTCATAGTTCAAGGAGTAGACTGCCCCTTGCTGATTGCACCACGGCTGTCCTAACAAAACATGACACGAAACCAAATACTCTGGAAGTACGTCGCACAGAACCACAAAAGATAATGGTCCTAGCATACATTGCACTTGTGTTTGGTACCTGATGGTGAACCTATCTGGACCCCAACATAACTGGTAGGGTTGTGAATGCAGTGTCCTCTGCAAGTTCAGCTTCTCCACTATCTCAAGGCTTACAATATGACAGCACTCAAATGATCGATCGTCAATGCACATGATCTGTCTTGTACCTTCATCTCAGTGTGAAACAGGTTATTGCGTTGGCCCTTCTCTCTAACCAAGATCCGGCAGACAAGCAGACCATGGTTGTTTCACAGTATAGTGTGTCGCCGCACAGACTCGCGGCAGTCAGCAGTACCCGGCAACGAACATGAAGGCAGTAGCGTCGCCAGGCTGGACTCCTTCCATCGCTCCTTTCCCCTAGGCAATCAGCAGAAACAGCAAACAACACGAACAAGGCAGCAGAGATCGAGCGGAAACAAGTCCAAATGTTGCACGTCACTTAATGATGCGATCCTCACGAGCAATCTCCTTTCGTACCTGAATAGCTAGGCAAACCGATCCAATAAAATCCCTCTTTCCTTATTTTCACACGTAACCTCCACCTCCGATTCGATCAGCAACAGATCCAAACTAACAACCGAACGATTCGACGATTGCCTCGATCGACCGCAAGACACGGCAGGACGCCTTTACATCTGAATCAGAACAACGCCTTCAGCAGCACGAACCACAGAACTTCAGCAGCAATCGCAGCACAAGCCTTCGGGACTCGGGAGAACTTCCTCGTGATCCAACGCAACACTTCCACAAACAGCAGCAGAAACTCAAACAGGAACGATGTCTTGGCTTGCGCCTCCGGCAGCAATACTTTCACAACAAATTAAAAGCAGCAGATAAATCTCAGCAAGAAATCGCCGTGAGAAACCCGACGAATCTGATACCAAGATGATACGGATCAACGTGATCCAAAAGGGTTTTGGCCCAATCTTTCACGGCGAACCAAGAATCAACAAAAGATAACTTCGATCGTTGAGCAGATTGGATCTACTCCACGATACGCAAACACAGATTCAAACAATCAGCAATCAAAAACCGGCAAAACTCGGTCTCGGATCCCCATCCTGGGTGAACCTCACGACATAACTTTAATCTCAAAACATCACCTAAATGGGGATCCTGGGTGAACCTCACGACATAACTTTAATCTCAAAACATCACCTAAATATTACATGGCTGCACCTGGCTATTTATATTAGCATAGCCGACTCTCCTTACTTGTCTCTCAAGCAAAACGAAATTAGGAAACATAAAAGAAACGTGACTCTTTCCTAAACAGAAAATAAACCAAACTAAACAAATATGGACTCTAAATTGGTGCGCCATCTTCACGTGTATCTTGGCTGTAGGTGGACCCCATCCAGACTCCTTCAAGCACATGACACACCATGAACTCAGAAACTTGCATGTCAGGTATTTGATCTTCTCCTTGCGTGCAGAAACAACAGCCGTCTTTTGACAGTATCAGCAGCATGGAAAAGAATATATCCAGCTCTCATGTGAGGGGCCGTATCAATAATGTATTTTTGGAGAGTTTTTTGAACTTCTAAACAAAATTTTATTTTTGCCACACTAGTTATTGCCCATTTTGCTTTTGCCACTCTAAATTTTGACATTTTGCTTTTGCCCTGCCAGTTTCTGGCCACACTTCGTTTTTTCCCTTTGTGGGGCAGAAACAAAATGGAAACTGTGAAATTTTGTTTTGCTTTTACCCTACTGTTAATTTTTTCGTTTTGCTTTTGCCACTCAAAAGGTTAAAAGCAAAATGTCAAAACTTAGAATGGCAAAAGCAAAATGGGCAAAAACTAGTGTGGCAAAAACAAAATTTTCCCCAGTAAATTGGTTTCAGTGGGATATTCCCACCTTCGGTGGGGTAAACGGAGCTTTCACACCCCTCGCCTCTTATTGGGCCAACATGGTATGTTATTTAATTACCAGTTTTGTTGTATTTATTTCCTTTTTGTTTTCCTTTTCCTAAATGTTCTATTTATTTTAATTTCTCTTGCATTTTTAGTTACTTTTTTTGCCCATGTTTCTCCAGTCTGAGAATTAGTTGGCCTCAAGTCGAAGCATGATGTTTTCTAAGTTTTCCTCCTTCCGTTTAGGTATGTACAAGCCATGAATACATTTTAAGTCTTATATTTCTCTCATCAATTAGATAAATAATACAAGAATTATGAATTATAAAAAGTATATTCCTAGAAACTCATTTCGAGCATCAATTCAACGGCGTTACCTTTCGTGACGTATAACTCATACTTTGTTAGTTAGATTGATGGTCAGAAAGCTCGAAACAGAGTACACATGCCTTGTAAGGGCATGTTTCGATTGTGGGAATTTCATAAGATTTTGGTAAGACTTTAGTCCTTATTTTCCTATGAATTGCTTTTGGATCGAAGGATTCATTTTTAAAGCGTATTGTCGTCCGATTCGATAGAAATAAAGTCTTCGTACAGAGTTTTTAGACCGATTACAAAGACTAGGGACCTAAAGTCCCGGAACCGAGTTTCCCGGGTCAATGGACTGGGCGTAAGCCCTCTGAGCTATCTCCTCCCTAACAAGAGCCACCACCACGTCCGAGAGAAGTCCGAGGTTGGGGAATTCTCTCTTTCAGTGTTCCCCACATAGCGTAGATTAACGCTCCACTAGCTTCTTTTCTCTTCTCCTTCGATAGCTTTCGGGGGAGGTCGTCCAACCAGTTGTTGAGGTTTCGTCCCAATGATCAAAGGATTCATGCTACACAAATTTCTGCGGATTTGATTCCTACACCAATCCCATAGGAATTTAAACGTCCAATCGAGACACTTTTCCTGTATTTTTCCTGTATTTCATCTAAACGAATCTTTCTGCAGCTCTTTGTGATTTACAATACTTTTTTTTGCACACGTAAACTTGTGGTATTCATTTGTTTTTTATTCCTATTTTTTCAATCTTTGGACCACGATGGCAATAAACCCAAATGCAGGGAGTAGTACTGCATGTACGCCGTAGAAAAAACTGAAAACAGTGAAGCATTTCAATGTGGAAATTGCCACAATACCATTCTAACTTTGCCCACTCTTCTAAAAAAATACCACCATGTGTACTTTAAATAGCCCGGTAGTGCATCTTTTCTGTAGAGTCCTAGTCTCCTAGAACATCCTCTTTTTTTGAAACAAAAATAAATAGAACCAAAGCCAAAATCACAATCTCGCACATAGATGATCCATAAAAGCCAGTTGCTAGTAAAAAAAAAAGTCTAAACGCGCGTAGTAAATCCTTCTCAATACCAGGCGCCTGTTCGGTATTTACCAGTTTTGAAAACAAATGCTCAAACTGTAGCGGGTTTCAAAATTCGTTAAATGTTTCTCGAGAGCAATACCATTCTAACTTTGCTCAAACTGTAGCGGGTTTCAATATCGGTTATCGGTCCTACCGGTGCCCGCGGGTGTTTTGTCTCGCCCGGGAAAAAACGAAATCATCCCAGACACTAGCATCTGATGGCTTTTTTTATAGGAGACTCCACGAGCACCCGTTGAGCCCAAGGCTCGAACTCGGGTGGGCCGCCTATGCACTCGCCTTGCTAACCACCATGTCGACGACTATTCTCCCTGACCGGGAAAACAGAACCTTGATAGTGTCCGTATCCGTACGTATCCTAGTGCAATTAGAATTGTGATCGGTTGGGCAGGTGCGTAGTATATATATGGAGTTATGGACTCCTACTCGGATCTGTACACGACGAATATATGTATGTCTTCTACTCCCTCCGTTCCAAAAAGGATGACTTCCATTTGTACAAAAGTGGATGTATCTAGCTATATACATGTCTAGCTACATCCACTTTTGCACAAATGGAAGTCATCCTTTTTGGAACGGAGGGAGTACATAACTACGTGCCTAGCTTGTTGCCCGAGATCTGATCATCTCGTACGTGTCATCTCAAGCTCTCGACATGGATGCCTTCATCGCTTTTGCAAGCGTCAGCGGCCTCGGGGACGACGATCACTACGCCAGCCGTCCGACGACGGTGGAGCTACAGAATGCAGCTGATGATCATCAGCACCAGGCGGCGGCGGCGGCGGGGATGCTGCTCCGGCGGACGGCGCAGCAGGCGCCACGGACGACGGCGGGGCGAGGGGCGGCAGGCCGGCGGTGGCGCTGCCGCGTGTGCCAGGTGGAGTGCGACGGCCGGGACGGGCTCCGCGAGCACTGCATGTCCGACGCGCACTACGACGGGCTCCAGCTCTTCGCCCTCCGACCCGACCTCTTCGTGGACTCCGTATACATAGACGTGTAGCGTAGAGCGGTACTGGTTTCCTCGGTTAGTGTAGGAGTATCGTCTTGGTTGCAGTATTGGTTTTGTACTTCTGTTCTCTGTTTTCCGGGCCCTTTGTACAGACGCTAGCTCTATCTTTTTTCCTTGTTGAGGAAAAGCCATTATGGTGACCAGTTTTAGCCAAGATGGTCATGCGCTGGCTCCCAGGACCTGGTTGAGTAAAACAGTGATTTGGACAATATTCGGCAGTTAGTTTGATTACGCGCGCATCGATTTTACGCAGCCCGAGCGTGAATGATGCACGAGCAACAAGCACCGGTTTTGGTCGTCCGTCTATGCTTCCCAGGTGCAACCACCGGTTATCTGGTTAGAGCATCTCCAACAGCCGCCCTATTTGGACCGCGCGCTGGAAATAACGACTTTTTAGCGCGCGCGGAGCGAAATCCAGTGCTCCAGCGGCAGCGGTAAAAACCCGCGCGTGCTAAAAAACGTCCAGCGTGTTGCCAAGCGGTAGATTTGGCCCCAAATTTGGGGCGGCGACTACCGCGCGTGGGACGACAACAAATTCTGGCGCGACCTAGCAACCGTCAGATCTGAAAAATCCCACTGCTCGCGCCGCCGCTCGCATCTCATCCCCCAACTTGACCGGCGCCACCGCGGTCGATTTACCTGTCACCGGCGCTGGCTCCGCTACTCCCCAGCGTGCCGCCGCTATATATGGTTGCGCGGAGCTCACCGCGGCGCTGAATCGAGCCGGGCGAGCCGGGCCTTCACCGACGCCGCCGGCGCTTCTGGCGGCAGCTGTTTCGCCGAACACTCGCCGCCGCTTCTTCGCCGCTGCTTCGCCGCTGCTTCGGCGACCCGTAGCCGCTGCCACCTCGCGGGCGCACATCTCCACGCGCGCAAGGTGTTTGACAAAATACCTTGAATGTATAACAATGACATGTGAACTTAAAATTTGGTGAATTTGGTGCATATTTAGTTTAGAATTTAAATTAGAGTGCATTGATGCATGTAGATGAGTTATTTGTACGATTCTTCCGAGATGAAGAATTTGATCTTCAAGAGGAGGAAGAGGTTGCAATGATCCTAGCTATTCGTGCGAATAGAAAACGGAAGCATGGTGGTTCCGTTGTTGGCTGTATCAAGTTGTGGAGGGAAAGAATCGATGCTCATGAAAGATTGATGAGGTACTATTTTGTGGAGCATCCAACATATCCCGAGTCTTATTTTCGGCGCCGTTTTAGAATGAGGATCGACTTGTTCAAGCGCATCGCCGCAAAGTTAGCGAGGCATGATCGGTTCTTTCGGCAAAGGAGGAACGCCGCCGGTGAGTTAGGGCATAGCACCTATCAAAAGGTGACCGCCGCTTTGCATATGGTGGCATATGGGATTCCGACGGATCTAGTTGATGACCACTTGGCCATGGGTGAGAGCCAAGCCATCATGTGTGTCAAGCGGTTTGGCCGTTGGAATTGTGCAAATATTTGGGAAGGAATATCTGAGAGCTCCCAATGCTGCAGACACGGCTAGGCTTTTGGAGTTCAACGTCGCTCGGGGGTTTCCAGGTATGCTTGGTTCTATTGATTGCATGCACTGGAGTTGGAAAAATTGTCCTAAGGCATGGCATGGACAATTCCAAGGCCAAAAAAGGATTCAACTATAATTCTTGAAGCGGTGGCCGATCATGAGACTTGGATTTGGCATGCCCGGAGCTCTCAATGATATCAATGTTTTCACCGGTCACCACTCATGAATAAGATTGCAAAAGGTAAAACTTGCCCGGTGGAGTTTGTAGCAAATGGCCATACATACAACTATGGCTACTATCTTGCGGACGGCATCTACCCAAGGTGGCAAACATTTGTGAAGCCGGTTAAGAATCCACAAGGTAAGAAAGTGCTTCATTTCCACAATGCTCAAGCGGCGGCTAGGAAAGATGTGGAGAGAGAATTTGAGATTTTGCAAGCCCAATTTGCTATCGTGAGAGGGCCGGCTAGATTTTGGGATCAAGACATGCTTTGGTACATCATGACCGCTTGTGTGATCATGCATATGATCATCGAGGATGAGCGTGGGGAAGAGTTGGACTACACTCACTATGAGTTGATGGGCCGTCCCGTGCAAGAGCGGAAGAGAGCGGAGAGGACAGCTCGCTTTGTGGCATCTTATCATGCCATTCGATGCAACGAACGGCATGATGAGCTTCAAAAGGATCTAATCGAGGAGTGGTGGAAGTGGAATGGGCAACAATGAAATTTATTCAATTGCTTGTTATATTTTTATTGAACTATTCATTTTATTGAACTATTCATTCTATTGTTTGCTGAACTATCTGTATTCGACAAAAACAATTTGTTTGTGTTGTAATAATAATTATACTATTTATTGTTGATTGATTTGGTATTTGTTTGATCTTCACGGTTGTATGTTGAAGTGCAAATGTTGTTTCCGCTGAGCTCGCGTGCTGCATTCTAGCGTGCCTGGTGAAGCGCGACAGCGACGCGTTAAATTATAGTGTGACTGCTAAAGCGAAACCTGTGCGCGGCGCGCCAAACGTCTATTTCGGCGCTGCAAAAAATTTATACAGCGCCAGCGCGTTGGGCGTCTGTTGGAGATGCTCTTAGGTTTTAGGTGCGCACCGACAAATACTCTCACCACTTGTTAGCAGGGACGAAGCGAGTCGATGAAAGCGTTGGGGTCAATGCCATGGCATTGGTGTCATCCTTTACCAATGAACAAGTAGTTGTTAACAATTCATTTCGAAAAAAGTTGTTACCAATTTACGAATGATTTTCCTTAATTCATTGGTGTCACTTGACCCAGTTACTCAGCCCTTGCTTGTTTGAGTGGTGAGGTTACCAACATCGATGACAAACTAACTAATCACAAGTAGTAGAAACATAATAACACTTCTCACAACACTGATAACACACCAACATAACAGTGTCTTCCAGAGACGACTGGCGCACTAAAATAGTTTAGACACGACCAACACATTAACAGAGATTAGACAACTCGCTCATCATGGATCATCGAGCATGCACAACGATATTGTTTGCACATAGGCACAAAGTTGTATCATGGCACATTAAGGAAAACCACATAAAATTGCTAATATTATACACATTTTAATTATTGTTTAATTCATGGTCTCAATTAACACACGCACATCATGTTCATAAAGCAGGTGTGACAGTACTAAGAGCGTGCACAGTAAATAACGAAATAATACATACACACAACTAAGGTACAATGACATTAGCCCCATGACACCATGTGACAAAGAGTTCACCATTGTCCAAATAAGTTCCTCATCTGCCATAGATGAATTAACCAAGCAAAAAACTTCAAATCTAAGTTCTACACCCATCGAAGTCCCCAAATCCGTTTGTCATTACACTCTAACCCAATGAAACACCGAAATCAACTGGTGGTTAGGATGGTTGGTGATTAAATCTAACCACACAAAATAGTAGTATCAATCTTGTTGCATGCCTAGATCTAGACCAAATCAAAGACTACGGTCAACAAATCGAGTGTGCTACTAATTGGTTGTGCCATGACATAAAATAACCCTCATAAAAAAATAGGTATAGCAATTGGAAGAGATGATTCTATTGTACCAAGGAGCGTGCAAACAAAATTGTTTGCACATACTACATGGTACAACAGAACGATCTCTTGCACATTGGTACAAAGTTCAATCATGGCACGTTCTGGAAATGACACATAAATTAATGAAAAATTAATTTAATTATTGTTTATAATAAGATAGGTACAGTAGCATTAGCCCCATGGCACACGTGTCGGAATGTTTCACCATTGCCCAAATCAACGTCTCATCTGCCATGGATTAATTAAGCAAGCAAAACACCTCAAATCTAAGTTTTATAAACCCAAACGAGTACTCAAATCGATTTGGTATTAGAGCTAGACCAAATCAACGACTACGTACGACCAACAACTCGAGTGTGCTACTAATTGGTTGTGCCATGACAGATCATGTCCACCTGAAATCCGCTGCCCACACATATTTCTGGCGAAGCCTTGATACATCAGTGTATAGTCTTCTAAAAAATCCAAAAAATGAGTAAAATCAGCGATAATTATGCCTCTGATCGACCCCACATGTTTATCATCATTCTGCCAAGCCACCGCCACCGGGCCGATAGAAAAGAAACCGTCGCAGACGTCTCGAGAAAAAAGTGCGTGTTTTCACCAGATTTTCCACGATAAATCTCAGTCAGTCAATGATAATCACCAAGCTGCAAATTTTTTTTTTGGAAAATCGGGTCGGAGAAAAGATCTGGCGTGTGCCAGAAAGGGAAGACGCGAAGACCCGGCCAGCGCAACGCGCTGACTGACTTCAGCCGGCGACGAAACGCGGAAGCCGCCGGCCAGCCAGCCACCGTATATACCACCGTGCCACTAGCGCGTGGGGATCGGCAGCTACTGCTTCGCTCCCGTCCCTCCCATGGCCGGCGACCGCGAGGAGGCCGCGGAGGGGCAGGAGCGGCGGCGGTCCCCTGCGCTGGTGCGGGTGGCCGCGGCGGTGGAGGCCGTGGCGGCGGCGGGGGAGTTCCGGAACGCGTACAGGCGGCAGCTGCTGGCGCTGTCCCGCCGGGTCCGCCTCCTCGGCCCCTTCGCGGAGGAGCTCCGGGAGCGCGCGCGGGTGGACGACGAGGGGGAGGGGGAGGAGCGGACGCTGGCGCCGCTCGCGGACGCGCTGGAGAAGGCGCTCGAGCTGCTCCGGCTCGGCCGCGACGGGAGCAGGATCTCCTTGGTACGTGCTTGCTTCACCTCCCTGCCCGCCTACCTACTACCTACGCGGGAGCGGTTCCTGATTTCGTCAGATTCCTCGTCCCTCCGTGGGCGAATTGGATGCGTGATTCGCTGCTATTATTGATGTTTGGAGAGATGGATGGGAAAGTGCTACTTTGGGCAGTACTACTTTGCATCAACCAATTGACTTTGGTATCCATTCTATGATAAGAAAAATCAGGTGCCTTCGTTTGGATTCTTGCATCTAAATAGGTTGCATATACTCCTATGTGGTATTGGCTTGACCCCAACGAGTACTATGATTTCCCTAAAAAAACCGAGTAGTATGGTCTAATTGTAGTGTGTGTACCTAGTTTTAATTTCCTGGGATTATTGCACTTCCTTCTGTTTTAGTGCTGTTGTCTTAGGATGGTCTCCTGTAGATTCTTCTCCGTTGATGTTTCTTCTGTTCATCAAAGAGTTGGCATCGATTCATTTTTGTCGTGATCAGTCTTCTATTTCTTCTATTTCTGCCTTTGGTGAATCTCTGGAGCAAGCATCAAACTATTCATTTTGAGACGTTTCATCAGGCTAGGATAATATTTTGTCCATTGCAGCTAGGTATGATGTCGCTTTGTCATGGATTAAGGGACTGGGTTCTTTGCTAGGTTCTGGTCAATTTTGGTGGTTTTATTGCTTGCTGTGGATGGTTTGCTGTCTCGAACCTCATGGTAGACTTCAAATATTTCTGAGTGTAATCGGAGTATTTTAATGTTTGGTGTCCAGGTCTTTGAATCGAACTTTTTGGTCATGTTGTGATCATTTTTGCCTGATCTGAATGTTGACAGTTTCTGCTATTGCTTTCTGCAAAAAAGTATTGCTAATCCAGCTTCTTGTGAAATTAGTAAATTGGAATCTTTACATGTTCTTTGGACTTTGGTTTTTTTACATCTTGGACTGCTCTCACTTTTTTTTTACATCTTGGATTGCTCTCACTGTTCTGTAACAAAACTTGGGTTATATGGAAGGTACATACAATTGTAGAGTGTCATGTTCTGCCTCACTTTGGTTTGACTTTATCAAATAAAGTGGTTCATTTCCTTTTAATCATTCATGCTATCATGCCTTGACCCCTTAGTTAATCTGTTAATCAATAGTTTGACCTGCAGATGGAGCTAGCCTGTTAAATTATAGGGAATTCTGAGATATGATTCGGATCTTTCAAGTTGTGATTGGTTTTCGTTCAGTTTAGGCCCTCTGTTTTATTGAACACAATACATTCCATACGACCCTATATAATTCTACCTGCTTTCAGATTTTTAAGGCATCACACAGAACAGGAAGAGGAAATGAATGCTTGTACAAAAGATAGGATTGAGAAGCATGGGAACTTTTTATCAAAGCCCCTTAGAACAAAGGAATAGGAAAAACATAGAAATCTTATTGAAGTTTTTTTACAGTAATCTTAATAAAGGCTGATAACTAGGCATTACAACTGTACTTCCCACAATTAATTCAAAATAAATCCTAAAGTGATATCTTCATAGTTTTGCACACCACCATGATAGGCTTAAACCATTGACACATGGGATAATTTGAAAGGTACCCTCAAGGGTGCACGAGCCGTTAGATGGGAGAAGAATTGGTAGACTTCACCGCTCTCATCGACTTGTAGGTCCCCATGCAACCGTGCTCATCACGAAACCACTCCCTCGATCCCACATGATTTTCTCACAGATGTGATGCTAGTCCGGTTGAAGCAGAGGATCTCTACCTCGATTCCTCAACATTCTCATCCATTCAGCCTATCCACTTCAACAATGAAGGCCTTCAGTCGTCGCCTCCGCTGTCTTGATCTGGTGCAACGGCAAGCATCAGCCCAATGGCAAGCGGCCTCATTCCATGGTGCAATGTTGATGCCTGGCCCTTTTTTTTCTGTGTGTCGCGCACGATAGTCCGCAGGAAAATTTCGAAGAGGTCCGAGTGGATTCTTAGTTTCCTGTGAATCGTAAAATAGGAGCATTGTTCCGCAGTAATTTGAGTACTGCTTTTTTTCCTCGGTCCCAACAGGCCAAAGTAAATCGTTCCTATGGGATTGAGTATAGCGTGAAATAACTAGAAAGTTTCTTCAAATCAAATAACGCACAAGTTTTTTAGATAGTCTGACAACTGTTCATTTGCCCGAAGAATCAATCAAGCAATTTGGACTTTTTGAAAGCAGCCGTAGTGCTTATATACTTGAATACTTGCTATTTTCTGAATGCTAAAGGCCCAAATTCTTGCTAAGAAAAATAGGTAGCATTGAATCTTGTACGGAAATACAACAAATTATCAAACATCAATGAGAAAGGTCAATGGTTGCAAAATTAGAGTAGATAACAAATTTGTTGCTTCTGTTCACTAGAAAGGGGTCAGATCATTGAGCAAAAATATATGTGTGATGGAAGTCTCTTGTGAAATTTTTCAGCAAACGACCTTAACACTTTGCAATTTTGCCCCATATTACGTTGTAATAGCCTTAACTGGCCTCTCTTACTTCTGCTGCTCCTTAATTTTATTCTATTCCTTCTCGCGAGCCATATTACCACCACACTTTCAATCCATAGTCCAGGCTGGATGAACGCACTATGTTCAACGGTGCTTGCAGTTGTGCACCCATGATCCGTACTGTTACTTTCCAACATGTTTTTGGTTTCTTGCATATTTACAAATCGTTTTCCCCAGCGTGCATTGGGGCTTGTAGTGCACCTTATCCCAGCTGACCCTCGAGAATTTTCAAATCTAAAAATTCGGAACATAGGAAAGATGTTAATATACCATCCGCAGAACTTCAAATCCAATTTCCATCTGGATCTCTAGAAAAAAACTTACTATGATAGTACCTAATTAAACTGGTCTATTAATTCAGTCATAATCATTGTCAGCGCAATTTTTTGTTTATTTCTCGAGCTGTGGATTGAATTTAAATTTATGTGGAATGATATACACATGTTGTATTTATGCTCCATAGTTTTTTCCGACTACTTAAAAACTTCCCACTTACTCTGGTCTTGCTTCGCCCAACCAGGTATATAGATAAAGTAACTTCTTTGTATGTGCTTGCAGGTTTTTGAGAGGGATAGTGTAATGACGAAATTTCAGGAAGTGATTGCTCTGTTGGAGCAAGCTTTGCGTGACTTTCCGTACAATGAACTGGATATATCAGATGAAGTTAGAGAGCAGGTAACATCGATGACACGACTGAACAGAATCCCTCTGCAATCTTTCCTAAGTACTGAACTCCAGTTTTAGTGATACTTGAAAATTCTCTCCAGGTTGAGTTAGTGCATACACAACTCAAAAGAGCAAAAGAACGGGTTGATATGCCTGATGATGAGTTCTACAATGACCTAATGTCTCTATATAAAGACCTATGACCCAAGTGCAGAACTGGCTATCCTTGAAAGGTTGTCAGAAAAGCTTCACCTGATAACTATCACTGATCTCACACAAGAATCACTTGCTCTGCATGAGATGGTGGCATCCGGTGGTGGCCAGGATCCAGGAGAGCACATTGAGAAGATGTCAATGCTACTGAAGAAAATCAAGGACTTCGTTCAAACTCACAACCCTGAGATGGGGCTCCGATGACTTCCAAAGCAATGGATTCCAATGGGGAGCAGAAATCTATAATAGTTCCTGATGAATTCCGATGTCCAATTTCCCTCGAGCTGATGAAAGATCCTGTTATTGTTGCTACTGGCCAGGTGAATTAAATTTCGTCAACCTGAACTCCAAAAGTCTGATCCAACTTCCGTACATATTCTGACATAATTCTCTTATCCATGAATTTGTAGACCTATGAACGGATGTGCATCGAGAAATGGCTAGCATCTGGGCATCATACTTGCCCAACTACACAACAAAGGATGGCAAACACGACATTGACACCAAACTATGTCCTTAGAAGTCTCATCTCTCAGTGGTGTGAAACCAACGGGATTGAACCGCCCAAGCGCTCATCCCAGCCTAACAAGCCGACGCCGGCATGCTCTTCAAGCGAACGTGCTAACATTGATGGTCTTTTATCCAAGTTATGCTCTCCGGACCCTGAGGAGCAAAGGTCAGCAGCTGCAGAGCTTCGCCTCCTAGCAAAGAGGAATGCACACAATCGACTTTGCATTGCTGAGGCTGGTGCTATTCCCTTGCTATTGAGTCTGCTGTCGTCATCTGACTTACGGACTCAGGAACATGCTGTTACAGCGCTACTGAACCTCTCCATACACGAGGACAACAAGGCAAGCATCATGTCCTCTGGTGCTGTGCCCAGTGTTGTTCATGTACTGAAGAATGGCAGTATGGAAGCCCGGGAAAATGCCGCAGCCACACTTTTTAGCCTCTCTGTGATCGATGAATACAAAGTACAAATTGGGGGAACAGGAGCTATCCCGGCCCTTGTAGTGTTGCTAAGCGAGGGCAGCCAGCGGGGTAAGAAGGACGCAGCAGCAGCCCTGTTTAACTTGTGCATATACCAAGGGAACAAAGGCCGTGCGATACGAGCTGGCCTTGTGCCGCTCATCATGGGTCTAGTGACTAACCCCACAGGAGCTCTCATGGACGAGGCTATGGCGATACTCTCGATACTATCCAGCCACCAAGAAGGGAAGGCAGCCATCGGGGCAGCAGAGCCTATCCCTGCGCTTGTGGAGCTGATCGGAAACGGGTCACCGAGAAACAGGGAGAATGCTGCAGCAGTGATGCTCCATCTTTGCATTGGCGAACAACAGCTTGTACATTTTACGCGTGCGCATGAGTGTGGGATCATGGTCCCGTTGCGGGAGCTGGCACTGAACGGAACAGAGAGGGGGAAGAGGAAGGCAGTACAGCTGCTGGAGCGGATGAGCAGATTCCTGGTTCAGCAGCAAGAGGAACAGGAATCCCACTCTCGGGTGCAGGCTGCCTCGGCGCAGGTCCTACCCCAGGCCCCTGAACAGGTCCAAGAAAACGAAATCCCTGATCAGTTGGACAGTCCAGCGTCTCAATACCCTGTGTTATGAATATGATGACGGTATTACCGTACCGGCGATTCATCACCACGATACTTAGCGGGAGTGGGAGTCACTTTGCATTTGCGATTGATTCGTGCAAGCTGGGAGATATGTAATGTGATAGGCCTCTGATGGCAGGTGGTGTCCTTGAAACTTGACCAAGCCCGCCTGTTCTATGATTGTAGTTGGAGCTCCCATCAGGTTGTTGTGGGCAAGCCAGTCTTGAGGTATGTACAGTTCTTGAATATGCAGTTCAGATACTATCGTGTAGCATCAGAATGCAACGTCTTCCCCATGTATATATCTGCAGTGTAATAATAAGTAATGTAAAAGAGAAGATTTAATGGCGGATTTAACAAGTACAGAAAATCGTAGCATCTCTTACAGTCTTACTACCCGCTGCCATGTGTTCGCACTAGATTCATCAGCTGAGTCTGCGGCTGGATGGTTGTTCGCAACCTGCATTCGTTTTTCCCTCTAAAATGCACCGGATTGGCGTCACCACTTGAAGGCACGTCTGGAAAACACAACTTTTGAATTTCCGTCAGTCAGTTTCGGGACACATTATTGTTATACCACATTCTCACAAAACATATCGTCTGGGTAGGATAAACCACATGGTCAGCTATTGGGAACTTCTGCGAAAATTTGAAACTTGATTCGGATCGCTCTGTGTTGATGTATTCGACTAGGCTCTTCAACTTAGGTAATGAAATGATTTCACCAAAGTTAAGTCTGAACTGTTGAAGGTTCTTGACATGAAGATGATTAAACAATCCAAGTGAGTTGCTCTTAGTCCAATGGCACAACTCAACCGGCAACCCGGTCCGACCTGGATGCTAACGTTCCATCCGGAACACCCCAACCCTTTTTCTCTAAGGGTGTGTTCGGTTCTGGAATCCGATGGAATGGAACGGAACCGTTCCGCACCCGAGGGCGATTCCTGTGTTTGGTTTTCGACTAGAATGGAACCAACCTGTCCCAGAAAAGCGAATATTCGTTGAAGATGCGGAATTCACCCGTCCGGCAAAATCAGCCGGACGAGGTGAAACGGGGCGCTGTCTCTCGCTAACCCTCTCTCCCTGGCTAACCCCTCTCTCTCCCTCGCTAACCTCTCTCCCTCCACAGAAGGGCGGCGGAAGGGCGGCGATGGGCGGCGGCGCAAGGGGCGGCGCCGGGCGGAGCAAGCGCGGCCGCGGCGGCTCTGGGCGGAAAAAGGGTAGCACGCGCAGGGGCGGCGCCGGGCGGAGCAAGGGCGGCTGCGGTGGCTCCGTCCCTCTCGGGCGGAGCAAGGGGAGCACGCCAGGCGAAGGCCAGAGGCGACGCCCGCGCGGCCAGGCGACGGCCAGGGGCGGCCAGAGGCGACGACCAGCGCGGCCAGGCGCGGCCAGAGGCAACGCCCCGCGCGGCCAGGCGACGGCCAGGCGCAGCCAAAGGCGACGACCCGCGCTGCCAGGCGACGGCTTCCGACCAGCGCGGCCAGGCGACGACCCCTTTCCTCTCCGATTTTGACCTCTTCCTTCTCCGATTTGGCCTCTTCCTTCTCCGATTTGGCCTATTTCCTCTCTGATTTTGCTAATTGAATTGCTAATCCCAAATTAGTTACTGCTAATTGAATTTATAATCCTAAATTAGGCAAAATTGAATTGCTAATCCTGAATTATGCAAACCATCCCATTCCTTCTCGTTTTGTCCAACCGAACACAACGGGATGGAAACATTCCATTTTTTTGGAATGGAATGGTTCCATCCCATTCCACCTAGTTCCACAACCGAACACACCCTAAATGGAGCCGTGGGGATGCAGTTTTCAGCCCATATCTTGGACGGTTCTTCCTTTTGTCGCCCGGTAGAAACCATTTGGAAACATTGCCGATGATAACATTGAACAAAAGTTAGGAACGTGATGTTAGTCCATCTTGGGCAAGAATAAAATTTGTTTTAACTTATCGACATTATCTTGAAGATGGAATATTATAGGAGCACTCTATCTGACATCGCCAACAAGCTCGTGGGGGCGGATCGGACGCCAACCAAAATGTCCTGACACGGTAAACAAAGTTTCAGTTATTGCAACAAAGTTTAACCTGTGATCCCTTGCACAATCAGCTATATATCTATATTTATCCATTTCGACAAGAAATGTTCGAATTTGCGCTGTCATTTTCGAGACATGCATTTTCACACACACATGATTTTTTTTATAAATTTCCGACAAAAGTTGGAGGACACAATAGACTCCACCGGCCTGGAGAGCAGTACCAGTAGCACTAGTGGGTCAAAAGCACCTAGATTGCACTTCCATGTCACGTTCTGACGAAATCAAACACGCTCGCAAAGATCACATGACAGGATCTGACTGGACAACAGGGGCCGGCTATCTTAGCTTCAAGCTGAAGCTGCTGCTGCTGCTGCTAACACTGTTCAACTGATTCGGAGAAGAAGAAGAAGATGGAGAAACTTAAAAAATAAAGGATTGTTTCGTTGCGCTTTCTGTTTTGTCGCAAGCATCTGTGATCTGTGATGTCTGAGAGCCGCAGTCACCGGCCGGCAAAAGACATGCATGCGATGCATGGGTTTCTGTGCTCCATGCAGCTAGCTTAGCTGCTTATAGCGGTATAGGCAGCCTTGCCGTACATACATAGGCTTCACCTGTAATTTGGCCTTGATGCATTGCCATCTTTCTTTTTGACTGGTTTCTCGTACTTGGATGCTCGGCAACGGTATATAGATTGGAAGATTGTGTTAACCAAATGAGCTTTCCCATGGTTACCACTAGATCTGTAGCCATTGGTGGGATCGTGTTTCTCCACCATTGCGACAGTCGTCGGGCCATGGTGGTTAAACTCCTAGGGTTTGGGTACGATAGGACCACCTCCCATGTCACTCGAACAAAGCACACATTTGGTCCATTTGTGGTTCACATTGATATAAATTATCTAGGTCAGTCAAATATATAGAATTGTAACTATCATGAAAAGATTGTTTCACGATATTAATGATTATGCACTTGCATGGAGTAGGGATTTCTGGCTCAAGAGCACGAGTGATCTCTTTGTTTTTCTAGTTCAAAATAATTTTTTGTAAGTTTTTAAAAATTATAAAAAAGATCTTGATGTATTTAGTGATATATGTATCTTACAAATGTGAAATTTCTGTTTCGAGATATAAAAAAATGAAAGAAGTACAGACCCGAGTATATGGAATAGTACATATTTCCAAACTCTAAAATTTATCAGATCTGCTCTTTTTTTTTTACCCTTGAAGTCAAAGAGTTTAGCGTTGCGATTTTTGCATGCTCATGGGATACATAATTGACTACATAAAAATTCAGATTTTTTTAATCTTAAAAATATAATTTTTGAATTTAGAAAAATAAAGGGACCACTGGACCTCGGGAGCCAACAGAGATTTGGCACTTGAATGTTTAAACAAAAGTGAAAGTAAGTAGGTAGTGTTTGTGTACTTAAAATGCAAAGTACAAAATATGTTATCTAATATTAAAAGGAAAGAGGGCTCATGTGTGTAAGTATGGCAATAATTTGGTGAAGTGATTGCCAAAAACACTTTTTATGACCTAATACACATTGTTTACTGCAAATGACCAATGGGGTGATCATCGGAATCACCTTATTACGAACTGAAGAATTCTTATGAACACTAGGTGGTTTATAAAAATATTAGTGGAAACCAAGTTACGTACGGAGGGAACATGGTTTTTTCGTACTTCCCCAAGAAAATAGAATACAGTACCTAAGGGACTTGATGTTCTACAAGTTTGTAAATTCCAAGTTCGAAAAATATTTAATTTGGGAGGTACGGAAAAGATTAGCAGTGAATATTGTCGAACTTTGAAACATGAGTATTCATGCACTTTTTTCCTTACCTCCCAACCAATTATGAGTTCGAACTTCAAATTTCACGTATCTATAGAACATCACCTTTTCTAATATACCAGATTTTTTTTAATAATTTCTTAAAATGTATAAACATGGTTTCCATGGAGTTTTGGTGATAATTTGGTTTTGTGCCGGATAGTTTCTTAGATGAACGATTCACTCAACTTCTTTGGGGTCAAGTGGCCCCAATTGGAGCACCTTCTAAAATGGATTATATATGCAAAGGGTGTTTGCCAATTGCCATGCTTTGGGCAGAGTTGCTATTGTCTCGGTAATGTGAGATCAGAACCTACCATTTCATGTCCTCGAGGTACAAACATGTGCACTGGAGGCATCAAAACTTCGAGAGCCCCGCGGCTTTTGTCAGCACACTGTCTCGATCACTCTCTCCCTCCAACACTTGCTGATGCAGTGATGCTCACATGTTAGAGGAAGAGAGAGGGAGGATGCTTGCATGATTGTGTATGATCTGTCTAGACGGATTGGGTGTGGGGCCGTGACAGAACGAAGCCTTGACCCGTTCCTCTCGCTACAGTAACCGAGAGCTCGTTTTTGGATCTCGAAGCCGATCCGCCTCGCCGGCGTCGTTGCGTCGGGTCCCTCGTCCTCCGGCGGCTGCCTCGGCGGCGGGAGGGCGGGGGAGCCTCGTCTCACCCGTGTTTTTGTGCAGGTTTGGTTTCTTCCAGCCGGTGGCGCCGAGGAGATGACGGCGGCGTCGGTGTCGTGTGGTGTGGTGGGGGTCGGTCCCTCCGGCCATGAAGCTCCGCGGAGATGCACGGCAGACCTCCACCCGTTTCTCGCCTGCGGGTCCTCTGATCGGCGGCGCGAGGTGTCCCTCGCCGGAGCCCGCGTACTGGCGGATCCGGCACTGAAGAATAACAAGGCCCTGAGGTGGTTCGTCCTCGTCGACGGCGTTGGTGGTCCTGGGTGGAGGCTTGTCGGAGCTGAGACGAGGCGTCTTCCCGTCCGCTGGGGGATCCCTCCCGAGTCAAGGCCAGAGGGGAGGAAAGGCGGCGGTGCTACGCCTCATTGTCCGGCCCATCGGCGTTGCTGTCGGCGTCCGGGAGAAGAAGAAGGACTTCTTTGTAATTCTTCGTTTTTCTTGGACTGTTCTGTAAGAACCGTTGGATGAATTCTAATCAGGCCCTTTTCGCAAAAAAAGGATTGGGTGTGGGGCCAGAGGGAACAGGGGCTTCTCTTTCTCTTTCTTTGATGTGATATTTTGCATCGGCCGCTTTATTCCCTCCTCCCTCCCTCCTGATCGAAGAGGAGAATAGCTTGGCTATAGGCTAGGCTGCCTTGGAGTTAGCAAAAGCAGATCTACCAAAGAACACACAGATTCCCTCTGATGGTGACTGCAGCTATACCTGCATCATTCGATTGCCACACACACTAAATCGAGCTTGATAATCTCTTGTCCAACATGTCAAAATCTCGTGGTTTCACACGTTTCTACTCAATTTATACTACGTGGCTACATTGCTTTAAGTATTGGGGCTCCAGTGAGCGCGATATAGGGTTTCGCCAGATGAAGGAGAAGCCAATTATTGTCGCGAGACCGGTGGCCTATTGTTCCATGGAAGCTCCATCGGCGTTGCAATATTTACTTGTCTATTTCTCTTGTGTAATTTTATATCTTTAGAATTATTATTTTCCCTAATATAGCTGGCTCTTTGGGGGTATTTGAATATTCTCTAAAAAAATTGGTGCATTAGTTTTAAGATATTATGATGGTTAATTGTATGCATCGTATAATGCAGAAGCCGAGAGAATTGTGTTTCTAATATTTTGATAGCACCAAAAGTGACAGTCGTACCGTACGAGCGTCTACATGTAATAGACATGCCACCATCCCGCCCGCCAGAGTGCACTACATGATTAAGTTCATCTTTAATGATGTTAATGTTTTCAAAGGAGCGGAATATGTGGCTCAAAGTGAGTGAACATTCTGTTGGGATTTCTCTTCCTGTCTTATACCTTTTTCCCATACTAAAACTAAGGTCAGATCTTGCACACATGGATCAGTGGCCAGCTAGAGCTACCTTATGATTGGTGTGAACCGGACGGATCGGGTACAACCATTTGATGCGAAAAGCAAATATTCTTCGTTCGATCTATTCATCGAGTGTGGCCCGAATTTCATGTCATCATCTCCTTCAGTTCATAAACTAGTTGAAATTGGCGTGGCGTCAGATTTTATGTGCTTTTTTTTTATTCGTGCAAATGTTTGCCAAATTGGAATGGGTAAACATATTTTTATTTTGTTGTGAGTAGGTAGCATTTTTTTGAGCATTTGTGATATATTTTGTGCAATATTGAAATATTTAGTACTTTGAAATTTCCAAGCATGTTTGTAGTTGGATGTGAAATATTAATTGAAATTAGGAAAATGCATTTGAATTTGGTTCTACAATTAGAGGAAGTTTGTTCGTGTGGTGTGTAAATATTGGTCGAATTGTAATGTTTAAATATGTGTGTATTTTTGCTATATGTGGGACCTAGTTTTTTTTTTTTGAGCATGCCTGATATTTTTTGCAAAATAGCTGAATATTTGGCTAAATGTTAGCCAAACTGAAATATGCAAGCATGTTTTATTTTTGTTTGTTATGAATATGTCGATTGTAATTTGTTTTTTTCAAAATTTGTAAAATAACTCTATAATCAGAAAATTTGTAGTTTGTTGGTATTTTTTAAATTTAATTCCGTAGTTAGATGAATTGCTTTCTTTTCTTATCAGTTCTAATTGCTCAGATTTGTTTGTATGCTGGCATTGGGAACTTTTTTTTTCTTTTTTGTAAGTTCGAATTGTTTAGTTTTGTTTTGTATGTTGGAATTAATAAGTATCATTTATTTTGTGAGCATGCACATATATTTTGTAATACCTCTAATATTCTATCAATTTGAAATGTCTAAATATACTTCTATTTTTGGAATAATATTTAATTTGAGTACATAGTTAGGGCTAAAGCATCTTTTTTTTGGATTCGAGTCGACAATTCGGGAACTTTCGGAATAATATTCAATTTGAGTACATAGTTAGGGCTAAAGCATTTTTTTTTGGGATTCGAGTCGACAATTCGGGAAAGTTCATTTACATTGCATCTAAATATTAGCTCTCTTATTTTAGTTTTAGTTACCGAGACGCTCCCCTCGCGTCGCCCCCCCAGGCGGCGCCAGGGGCTAAAATCCGGCGCCGCCAGCTCTTCTCCGCCGGAGCCACCCTGTCGCTGCCGTCGGCGGCCTCGTCCGCGGCGGTGGCGGCTCCCCTCCGCTGCCAAAAACGGTGGTCGGAGGGGCGGTCCTTGGCTCTAGGCTGGAGGTTGACCGGCCCGTGGGGGCGGCGGCGGTCGGGGCGGAGGACGGCGAGCCGGCGGGCTCGCGCGGAGGTGGAGGCCTGTGGGGCGGGGCGGAGAAGCTCCTGGGCGCAGCGGAGTTGGCCAGGAGCGCGGCGGCTGGCGGCGGCCGGGCGGGCTCGATCTGGGCCCGGCTTGGGCCGCGCGGGCCGCGGCTGATGCGGGTGGTTGGCGGCGTCTTCGGCTGCATGGCGCCGGGATCCGGGACGGAGCGGCGCTGGCCGTGACCTGGAGGTGCGAGGGCGCGTGAGGACCTGCGGCTTTTGCTGCTGGAGGTCATGCGGGGTGAAGATCAGAGGTTGAGTCCGTGGCTGCTGGATGTTGAAGGGCGGCAAGGTGGCAGCGAGAGTGGCCTTCTCCATGCGGGTGAGGAGGTCGGGGGTGTTCATCCTGTTCGTGGACGCGGTGGTGCAGGTGGACGTCGGCTTGGGTGGCTCGCTGCCGGCTACATCTTCGGTATGTGGTAGATGGAAGCGTTGGTGGCAGTGCTCTTGGGTTTGCTCCGGGCGAAAGCCCAGCACTGGTCTCGGCTAGTGCCGGCGACGCCGGCGTCTTTCGATGCCGTTCCCCTCCTTGGAGGCGTCGTCGTGGAGTACCAACTGTCGCTTTGTCCCAACAATTTCCCGAGTATCTCCGGGTGAAAACCTTGCATTGTCTTCGAGAATGCGGGCGACGATGACGTTCTCATCGTTTTCCTCCTTGGGGGCGTCGCCTTGGAGACTCGGTACCCATGCCTTGTATTGCCATGCTAGCTTGTCCCATCGGCGGGTGCGTGGAAGTCGAGGCGGCGGCTTCGAGTTGGTTCTTGCATGTCGGGGCGGCGGCCCTGGATTGCTCTGCGGTGGTGACCCAATGTGGTAGGGTTGCGGCTCGACGGAGTGTGAGTGGCGGCTTCGTGCCACAAGGGTGGTGAGGCTGCCGGCTCGGTCGATGCGTCCTAGCGAGGGGCGATCTTCAGTATGTCGAGGCAGCGGCCTCGGATATGGTGTGGCGGCCGTGGTCTGCGGGTAGTTGCTCTGGGCAGTTTGGACTGCGGGCAGCTAGGTCGTGCGGCGTTGTAGCTCGGGGTGCGAGCGGTGGCATGTCGGGGCGGCGGCCCCGGAAGGTGGTGCAGGTGGTGTGCGCTGGGCGTGACGGATAGGTGGATGTCGGGGCGGCGGCTCCGAGTTTTCTGCAACATCGCGGGTGCTCCACCTTGTGTCGTGTGGGCGACAAGGTTGCTCACGGTGTTGATCGTCGTCGGGGCTCCTGAGTGGTGTTTGGAGCTTGGCTCTAGTTGTTCTCGAGGTTGTGGGGCTTTCGTCCCGTGGGGTTGTGTTGTTGTATGGTTTTCGCCCGGTTTCTTCCGATAATAAACCGGGCAACTTCTGCTTAATTAATATAAGGGGCAAAGCTTTTGCCCCCCGTTTCAAAAAAAAAATAGCTCTTTTGAATTGTTTAAATATTTTTTCGTATTTTGCCATACATAGTTAGCGTTGTTTTTTTTCTGAGCATTTGTTATATAGTTTAGAGAATATAAAAATATTTAGCAAATTATGTAGAGAAAGTTAATTTATTTGTTATGCCAATATTTTGCTGGGTTGAGATGTTCAATTAGAGTCTGTAATCAGAGGGAATACGTACTGTGAGCATTCGTTAAATTCAACTGTACGTAATTATGGGGAGTGCATTTGTTTTTTCTTCAAATATTTACTAACTAAATATGTTCCAACATTTTTTTCCTGCAAATAGGTGGCATTTTTTTGTGAGAATGTTGATATATTTTTGAGTATTTCCAATTTCTCAAGCAATTTGTAATATTTTTTTTTAAATGTATGTCCACAGTGGGTGGAAATGCACATTTATTCATTTGGATTCCATAGCTAGAGATTTTTAAAAAAAAAATCAACTCCATATAATTGGAGTAAGTGTATGTAGAATTGTTCTAATTTTTTACCAAATTGAGGTGTGTAAATATGTTTTCATTTTGGTATAATCTGTTAGCATTTTTTTTGTGTGTGATGCTTATGAGCAAATAGATTTTGGAAGATGTACAATTTAGAGTGCAATCAAATTTGAATTATTTTATTGTTGACCAAACGATTAGGTTTGAAAGTCATTTAAGTTTGTTGAACATTCAACTTTGTAATTTTAGTTGGGATGCTCAAACATGAGTGTTTTCCCACAAAATTATCCTAGTTAGCCCTATTTGAGTTAGTGAAAAAAAAAATTCGCTATAAGTAGTAAACATTTTCTTTCCCTAGCATTCTGATATGGTTTTTAATATCTTATCGATAGGTATTTTTAGAATTTGTTCTGTTTTCTGTTTTTTTTTCTTTTCTTTTCTTTTTGAGCGCAAAACTTGGTCTGAACGGTAAGATAATAATCCGATTTGGTAAATATTTCGAAAATCTGAAATATGTAAATGTCAAAAGTGAGTTCAAATAGTCGAATAGATTTTATAAAATTGTGAATTTCGGATTTTTTTTGCATTTTTTTTAGTGGTCATCAAATGATGAGGTTTGGTACCTATATAAATGTTTGAGATATACAAATTTATAACTTGAGTTCGAATGCTCCAATATGTTTTTTTTTGCCATGAAAATATCGAAATGCAGGCCAATTTGAATTAGGCAAAAAAAATCGAAATGTAGTTTACATTTTTTTCTCTAGCATGTTGATATATTTTTAATATTTTGTTGACGGGTGTTTGCATTGTGTATTTATTTTTTTTAAGTTGTAATATTTTTGATTTCCTGGATTTCGTGTGAAGCAGTAGGGCCCACCCTTTTTTTTCATTTTTTGAATTATTCTGCAGAAAAAGGGAAAACCTGACAGCCTGGCCCCACAGCTGACGTCGCGCTGACGTCAGCTGTGCTATGGCCAAGGCTGCCACTGCCGCGACGGCGACGGCAAGGGCGCGGCGGCGTCCGAGCGAACTGGGGAGCGAGCGTCGGGCGCGGGTCGACGTGGGGTACCCGCAGGTGGCGGCGCGGCCGCATCCGGTGGCCGGAATCGTCGCCGGCGACGTCGAAACGTGGCGACGGAAGAAACCGACGCCGGCGACGATTGCGCCGTTCGTGCGGCGCCCCAGCACGCGGCCGTCGGCGACAACAAAGGGAGGGCGACGACGAAGCCTCCTGCGGCGGTGGATCTGTCGGGGGGAGGGCCCGGAGCGGCGGTGGCGTGCGGCGGCGCCGGAGCGGCGAACTCCGCGTCGCGCGGAAGGAGAAGGGGAGAAGGGGGATGTGAGAGCAGTTTTACGTTTTCGTCCGTAACTTTTCCGTAATTCGCAAAGCGGTCCATTTTCTCGGGAAATCGTGGACCGCGGGTTGATTTTGCGGTTTTGGGAGGTTTTTTTTTTTGCAAAGCCGGCATGGGCGCGTGCTGTGGACCGTCCGATCGCCGGCGAACGGCGCGGATCGGAACACTGTAGAACACTGTAGCAGTGAGCAGTAAATAATGTTGCTCACACCAGTGACTCGAGCGCGATTTTGGCTAGCTTTTATATAGTTAGTAATATAGGTCTCATGGATGCATGCCACTTTATGAAAAAAACAGTTATTTTTTTGTTTAAGTGATCATTCTTTTCTCCAAAAGGACGCATTTTCTTGGCATCGCATTTTCTTTCTGTTTTCAAGGACGTCTTTTGTAGTTTTGATCAGTACGCCGACTGGCTGTTTGCGAGCGCTGCCATTGACTGCCTTTTAGGTTGTTAGTTTATTAATTAGTAGTATACATTTTCGTCAGGGTTTGCTTTACCGAAATTTGAGACTTCTGACCTAGCCTGGACTGTTTGGTGTGATGCGAGAGAGGAAAAAAAAAACTACTAAAACTTCACATGGATATAGTCGCTTGTCTTTGTTAAAGCCAAGCCTTCGCAAACAAAAAACAAAAACTGGGTAGTGGTACATTTTTGGAACGGCTGGACTGCCAAACAGGAACCTAGCTTGGCCAGTTTGGCCACCGCTAATTAAGTTTGGTAACACAAAAAAAGGACTATCTCTTTTGTATCTTTTACGTATCTTAATACAACAAACGGGATCACTTTGTCATGCATTGTGCTGCGATTTAAGTAGGATAATGTTGTAGATAAGTGTAATGCATGCTGCGGTAGAAACTAAAGTACTACACGTGTACACCTACAAAACTTTCTAATTTTCTAAGTGTGCGTCATTTTAAGTTTTGGAGGTTTAGGCAAAATTTCCGCAGTCTTGATGATCTTTGGCAAAAAGTATATTTTCCTGGAACCCAAAACAAATTGCGAGGAAATACCGCTGAAACATGTAATTTATTTGGATTTGGATCAATTTCATGTGTGTCATCGATCAGTTTATGTACTGAAATGTAAGTAGGTCAGTACCTACTTTTAGTGATGAAACTTCGATATAAAGGTGAAATATCGCAATTGTATAATCTTTTACCGACCAGTTATTCAGTCCTGCAAAATCAAGAAAGGGCTACATGAGAAATACCATATATTATATTGGAACCTTAGCTTTAGGGAAACTGGCTACCAAGCACTAACTAATCATCCATATCAGGAGCCGGCATGTAGGCAACGCACAGCTCTTGTATATCTATGCTAGAGAATCTAGACCAAATGTTCAAACTTACAATGATCTTGCTAGATTTTATCCCCAGAATCGATAGGCGCTTAACAATTGTGATTGTTCAAGACTGGACTATCAAGATGATTGACAGGCTACGTTGTAAGTTCTTTTGGATGCCAAGGGCCGACTCTTTCGGTGGGCGTAGCTTGTTCAATTGACCTACCTTCCTCTGCCCTAAGAAGTTCGACGGCCTCGGCCTCGGATTCCTCGAGCCACGGCGTTTTAGCCTAGCACTGCGCCAGATTTAAATGATTCAACCTATGGCGTTATCTCAATTGCCTCGGGGTTCTCTGCCTACAAAATTTTAGTCAGGTATTGCACCTATGCTGGAAATGGTTTGAGTGGCAGGGTGCCACCACCACTTGTACCTAGGTTGATGCGTGTCTTTTTGATATGAGGATTGGCATCCATCTGGACCTATTATCTCTTTCGAGGAACAGATATAACTACATTCACTAGGAAAATGGATGATTGGCTTCCATGGAATACCTATTGAGATTGTCTCTGATAGTTCACCTCGCTATGATGCTACCTCTGGACAGACAACTCTCAAATGAAGATGAGAGGTCCACATCGCAAGGTGATGGATTGACCACACTTCATACACTTCAACTTCCGCCTAAAAATGGCAATTCCAGGAATCCTTCTCCACGATCAGTTTCAGCCAGGTATGCAAGCTTCATATGGATCCACAATGCAACTTCTTCATATGGTTTTGGTTCAAGGAGTATCTCCTCGTTGTCGATCGCATTGCGCAATATGGCTGGGGTACGCAGGGCACCTGCATCCTCTGTGATGGACTCCCGAATTGTCCACCCAACTCATATTGCAATTTCCCTTTTCCCATAGGATTTAGCACAAGATGGCTGGCTGGATTGACATCCATGATTTCACCATTGCCTCTTGTCTGACAGAAATGTGGTATTTAAGCAAAGGCCTTCACCTCAAGGAAATCCTTCTGAAACCAACATGTTGTTGTTGGCACGTTTGGGAGGAGAATAACCAAAGATTCTTTGAGCAAGTTAACATCACCACGATCTAGTTTTTTTTAGAAGATCAAGCATGATTGCCAGCTCCAAATTTGTAGCAAAACAGGAGAACGTGCTTGGATCAATGTCAGGGTTGGGCGAGGTGCCTAGAAGTAGCGAGCGAGTAGTCTTTCTTGCTTGGTCAGCAGCAATGCTATTGTCTCTAGCCCGATTTGTGACCTGAATTATTTCTCCTTAAATGTATATATAGGCAGCACCGCTTCCATTTTACTCAAAACAGTTGTCCAAAGGTCGCTAATTTCATACCAGAGATATCAATTGCATCAAATATGTTTTCAGAGAATTGTACATCTCAACTAACAAAAAATGGGAATAAGAAATTTGGTAGTATTCCGTTGAGCTTACTATGTGTCTAATAGTTACTCCAACTCCAGCTAGCCAACAATGACAACCTACAATGACTAGTAATATACTACCTCTGTTTCACAATATTCTGGCATAAAACTAAGGTAAAGCTCGAGGCAGTTGAATCATACATGCCTTTAGTATTTTATATTTATCTACAGATGCAAACATATATGATTTAATTTCATCAGATATTGCATATAATGTATGAATATGCAATTGGAGCTATTGCAAAGTTAACGTAGCCCCTTGAGACGATTATAAGTAGATGCATTTCATGGCAATAGCAACTACAACAACAACTGGTCTTTGGTATAAGGGAATTTCATAGAAACTTTGAAGGATTATATTCCTTGCGAACTTTTCCCATATAACTTGTTTGGTTTCTAGGATTTGAAGCCATAGGAATATTCATATGGTCTACTTTGCATGCATATTTCTATTGTCTACTTTGCATGCATTTCCATAGGAAAATATCTCTTAGATCCAATCTCATGCAATTTTTTTGTTGTAGTATCACAATTATAGCATACGCACAATCCTTCCGAAAATCTTGTATTTTCAATTCTTGTAGGATTCACATGTTGCATTGTCGGATATGTCGTTGCGGTCTGCTTTGGAAGAGCTGGCCGAGCTGCTGCGCTCTGAGCTCTTCAACATGGCTTCCCTACGACTCAACGAGACGCTCCAGCCTCTTCGTGATGTCGTTCACTCCATGCAAGGTTGGATGCTATGGATTGGTAGCTTTTTAGAGCGCTAAGGTTGCACTTGGTAGGCTCTTTGTGACGCCGCCTGCGGTACAAACCACCGCTCCTGAGTTGTGTCCTTCGATTGCATCCTGATACGTCCATTTTGCATCAGTATTTTATATCATAATTTACTGTTATTCATTGATATATTTCATATTTAGAGATGATACTTATGTTATTTTACCTATTTTGCATGTTTGATGATCATTGGAGAATTAACTACCGGAGTCAGATTCTGCTAGAAAAAGGACTGTCAAGACACCATATTTCTGAAGATCAACAATTCACAAAAAATATCCCGAAGTTACTATTTTGTCAGATGGCGAAGCTAGCCAAAAGGGGAGGCCAAGGTGGGCCGCCATGGGCCCACACCATGCCACGGCGCGGCCCACCTTGTTGGCGCGCCGCCACGTGGTGTGGCCGCCCTGGCCCACCTCAGTTGGTGCCCTTTCGTGTACTTCATCCTCAGGAAACCCTAAGGCACGGGGATTATCGAGGAAATATTCCGCCGCCTCCACGAGGCGGAAAACACCAGAGAGAGAAAAGCTCTCGGACAGGGAGAAATCTGCCGGGGAAATTCCTTCCCGGAGGGGGGAAATCGTCGCCATCATCACCGTCATCGAGCTGAATTTCATCGGGATCATCATCATCTCCACCGCCAGCACCATCATCTCCGCCGCTCCACTCCGTTCCGATGTAACATCTAGGGTTGAATCTTGTCTAGTTCATAGGAGAAGCTTTCCCGGTGTTAATTACTCCTTGTGGTTGATGCTATTGAGTGAAACCGTTGAATTAAGGTTTATGTCAAGATTGTTATTCATCATTATATCACCTCTGATCATGTTCCATATGATGTCTTGTGACTAGTTCGTTTAGTTCTTGAGGACATGGGAGAAGTCTTGATGCTAGTAGTGAATTATGTTGAGTAATATTTAGTGGTTTGATGTTTAAGTTGTGGTGTTATTCTTCTAGTGGTGTCCTAATTTATATTTGGATAATTCATATTCGGATGCTATTTTACATACCATATCCTATACCGTATCCGAGTGTGCAGTTCGGAATCGGATATCCTTATCCGGTAGGTTCTTCGGAACCGGATATGGATTCTTTAAAACGGATTTGGCGACAGATTTGGTACGGAAATTATCCTATCCGTTTACACCCCTACACCTCGATGATGATGACTCCGGTGTTGCAGGTCATGCCTGAGATTCGTGAGTTATGTGGGGAACCCATCCTGCCTATGTTCGTCGAAGAAGTGAAGGTGGACTCGCTCGACATCCCGATTGTGGCTTCACCACCAAGCCAATTGCTAGAGTTGGAGAAGAGTGGTGATGTGGATGGTGCAGTCTCTCTCTCGCTCGACTCCAGCGGGCACGTGGTACCTATAGGTGATGTGGTTGCTAAATCCAGAGTGCACGGGTCTCTCGTCGCCAAGGAGATTTGCAATTTTTTTGCCACTCTCGCAGCTGCTAACCTTGGATCCAACAAGACGATTAGTTCTCTACTGAAGAAAAATGCCAACAGGGGTAAGAGCAAGATGCGTGAGAAATCAAACAAGTGTAGAAGTAAGAAGAGTGGCGCTACAAGAAAGGCGGCTATGTTGCTTCATGGATGACTCTTGGTGTCTTGGCACGTCATCATGGTTGTGTTCTTGTGTTTGCTTCCTTTGCCGATGTGTTTCTCTCAAGTTACCATCGGTGATGGTGTGACTATTCTGCGGGGAAAGTGTTGAAGATGTAGGAGTTTCATGTTTGTAGCATTTGTATTTCTATCTTTGTGGTCGTGTGGTCGCATGCTTTGGAGTAGTCCACTTGCCTCTGGTGTTGTGGGGTGGCTTGGTTGACTTTTATGACCTAGTTGTATGGTTTTTGCCCGGGTTCTTCCACTAATAAACTGGGTACCTTCTGCTTAATAAATGGAAAAGGCAAAGCTTTTGCCTTCTGTTCCAAAAAAAATGTCACGGCGTCCTCTTTCTATGTTGTTCCTATTTCAGCGTTTTGAAAATCATACAAACCTCTTTCTATGTAATCACCAACCATTTTGTGTATGCCCAAACAAGTAATCACCAACCGTTTTATGTATGCCCAAACAAGGCACTAGAAAACAAGTTAACAACCCTCTTTCCGACATTCTAGAATCATCGGTAAGGGGAAATGTAGGTGAACCGTCAAGCCCACATTCAAAATCACCGAAGACGATGCAAAGAAACAATGCTAGCGATTCATAACATCCTCATATAATTAAACATAGTATTGTTAAGTAACTTAACACCGTACATCTCATATCACCCTCCTTGCATGCAGTTGACAAACACTTGCACACTGTAATTTTCCCTACTACACCGACCTACCATCTAGGAAATAACACAGTACCATTTAACCAACTTATAACCCAAGACTAAAATGTGAAAAAAGATGTTAAAACCAACAATAGCATCCTAATTGAAGAACACAAGAGCATACCACATAACCCTAAATTAAAACTGAGAGCTAATTCATCAGTGACATCCACGTGCATGCATACCCCCAATGCATCCCCCACGGTCGTCTGAGTCCATTCCCGGACGATCACAACACATTCCCCGACGAGGAGGAGCTGAACCCGGACAAGAACTCCGTCGGCCACCCGCCGCCACCGCCACTACCGGGCCAATACTGCTCGTGGCCTCCCACGAAGCCGCCTCCAGCGGCGCCGGTGCTGGCACCGTGCTCCTCCATCTTGATCGCCGCCAGCTGCGCGAGCAGCCCCGACGCCACTCCCCTCGGAAACCCGTCGGCCAGCTGTAAGCCGATGTCGCCGTCGGCGAAGTGGTACCCGTGCAGCCCTTGCTGCAGGAACTGGGGTGGCAGAAATGGTAGGTTATGGTGTTGGTATTGGTGGTTGTGGTTGCTGTGGTACCCCTCCAGCGACGCCTCCAGTGCGGCCGCGGCCGGGAGGCCGAGATGGTGCGGCAGCGCCTGCATGCTGGCGATGATGTCGGCCGCGTTCGTCGCGGCGGCGCTCGTGGTGGTAGAGGTCGATATGGTGGAGGACGACGACGTGGCGGCCGCGACGGCGCCGCCACCGCCCTGTCCCTGGCGCGACGACTTCTTGGAGCGCTTGGTATTGCGCCGGCAGCCTCCGCCCACAGGGACGTTGCGGAGCGCGCCACCGCGCGTCCAGTAGCGACGGCACGCCTTGCAGAAGTGGCGCGGCTGCGAGAGCGAGTAGTTGTTGAAGTAGCAGAACTTGGTGTTGGCGGAGTCGCAGCGCGGGCAACGGAGCGTGCCGGGCTCCGGCAGCGGAACGCGCGCCATCCGGGCACGTTCAGTCATCGACACTGACGGCCGCGGCGGCTGCTCACCGGGACCACCCTGTTGCCCCGACACGACCAGCTGAAGCGAGGCCGAAGTCGATCCGCCCACCGCCGGCCCGCCTGCCTCAGTGTTGGCAGGCCCGCCTGGCAACGGCGCCAGTTGACCAGACGACGGAGGCATCAGTTGGTGGTGGTGATGGTGGTTTTCGTTGTCGTTGTCGTTGCCGCCGCCGCCACCCCCACCCATCAGACACTGGTGAGGTTGCTGTTGCATCTGCACATATATCAGCAGAAGATTAAAGGAAAATTGATAGTATATAGTTGAATAACTCTAAAGCATGGTATATTCAAGAACATGCTTAGAATGATCTCTTTTATATATCTTGATTCTATCTCCTAAACACAAATCAACAAAAGTGTGATCAAGCAAGATAACTTCGAACCAATCCCTAAAAGAACAAGCACAGATCAGGAGAAATGCCTAAATAGAGCATCATTCTATGAATTTGATTATGACTGCACTGATGTGTGTGGGTCTCAAAATGGAATTATCAGAAGATGTCAAAGAGAGATGTGTATAGAATCAGTAAATTAGTTACCTGGCTCCAATTCGGAGGGTCAAGGAAAATTGGGAACGAGGAGAAAACCATGGTGATGAGTTCTTCTTCTTGGATACCACTACTGCTCTGAGAGTTGTTAACTTGTTTTCTTCTGCTTGAAAGTGCTCTCTCTTTATAATTTATGTGGCATTCCTTAACAGCTAAGGGAGAATGGGTTAGTACAGCAGCTCTTCAAATAGGACAGAGATAGAGAGAGTGACACTAAGCTTGGCTATAGCTAGTGGAGATGGATGTCATGAGTCATGAGATGGAGATAAGAGAGACAAGGGGGCAAACAAAAGGTGATTGGGCAAACCCTAACAGTAGGAGAGAGGAGGAGCGAGCTAGCTTAGTGTGAGAGGAGACATGGCATGCTAAGGAAACAAGTGAGGTGCTGTGTTGTGTGAGATGAGTGAATTGGCCCCTCCTCCTGCCGCTGCCCTTATTTATACACCTCCGGAGACCGGAGGTAAAAGGAAAAGATGATCAAAGTTGCTCAAGGTGGGACCCGCGTGCATCCCTAGCTGCTGGCGAATCAGATTCGTTTATAGGTGTGTACGGATGTTTGTACTGTGCACATGTATATATGTTGCCAAGACAGGACAAGTTTGGTCTGATGTGACGAGTAATGGGGTGCCGCTTTAATCATATTTAGCGTTACTTAATTTGGAGAAAGATAATATAAATAATGTAAGGCACTTCTGAAAAGTGATAGAACCAAAATGGTATCAAAATGGAAAACAATCTTGTTGACGACTATTTGGTGCCCGTGACGACAACAAGCTACGCGTTGATCTTCTCTTTGGAGGCATCGTCGGTAAACTGCCTACACCCCTCGAGGATTTGCGCTCTTTGAATCGATACTTTAGATCTGCCAAAAGCAAGATCAAGTATCATCATTGTATGTCATGTCCTCATTGGGGTAGTCGCCTTGCAGAACGTTACAATTTGGCGGGCGCCTTGGTGGTGAGTGGCAAATGAATACACTGGTTCATGGCTGGAGGAGGGGTCGTAATGTGCACAGCTGGCACTAATGGTTTTCATGAGGTTGGCGTTGGTGTGGTTGGCTTTGTGCCAACAGTCATGACCTCAGTATGCCCAGGTCGGTCAATGCGCGGTAATGTGCAGTGGTCTTACATTGGAGCGCCCAAACTTCGCTTCGATCAACTCCTTCATACTTGACATCTATCTTTCGTATTGGTAGGACAGACAATCTTGGTTTCTGCGGCACTAGAGTCGTCGGTGCAATGAGGAACAATGACACCGGAGGCGGTGTTCGGGGGGGGGGGGGGGGGGGGGGGGTCGATGTTGCTGGTCTTTCCAAGTTTGGTGGTGAACCAGGCCCAACTTAAGTAGGTAGCTTGCCTTTTATTTGGGGGTTTCACTATCTGTTATATAATTTTATTGATTGTTGTATTTAAATGACAAAAGAGCTAAAGCCTAATTAGTTTGGACTCTTAGACGAAATTCTCCACCTAAGTTTTGAAAGTGGCCACCTTCTTCCTATATATCTTAGCTTGATGGATAACTATGGCTAACACCCCTTCCATTTTTTTAGTACCTGAAGATGAATTCTTACTTGTTTTTTGTACAAAGAAGGATAAATCCCTTCTTCTTTTTGTAATTGTCGAATCATCCTGTCCTCCCAACAAAATTTGACAAACACAGATACTCGCTCCGTTCGGAAAAGGATGTCACAAAAATGAACTATAGATAGACCATTTTTGTGACATCCTTTTCTGAACGGAGGGAGTATCATATAACCATCTGCAACCACAAGACACTCAAAGAAACGTATTGGTAAACTTGTCTCACTAGTAGAAAATGGGCCTATGGTCCCGGTTCGGTTGGGCCTTCAGTCCCGGCTGCCCAACCGGGACTGGCCAATCGGGACCAATGCTGGTCCCGGTTGGGCCACGAACCGGGACCAATGGTTGTCCACGTGGCCTGGTCTGGCTGCTCGTGGGGGGAGACTCATTGGTCCCGGTTCTTAATACGAACCGGGACCAATGAGTGCTTTTTTTTTTGGTATTTAGGGTTTAGGATTCGATCTCGCCGGTGCCCCCTCTCGCCGGTGCCCCCTCTCCCTCTCGCCGGTTTTCCGAATCATGTGGTCTTGAATGGTTCTCGGGTCAGGGTACTCTCTGACGTTCCGACACTTCTCACATGGGTCGATGTTGCTGGTCTTTCCAAGTTTGGTGGTGAACAGGCCCAACTTAAGTAGGTAGCTTGCCTTTTATTTGGGGGTTTCACTATCTGTTATATAATTTTATTGATTGTTGTATTTAAATGACAAAAGAGCTAAAGCCTAATTAGTTTGGACTCTTAGACGAAATTCTCCACCTAAGTTTTGAAAGTGGCCACCTTCTTCCTATATATCTTAGCTTGATGGATAACTATGGCTAACACCCCTTCCATTTTTTTAGTACCTGAAGATGAATTCTTACTTGTTTTTTGTACAAAGAAGGATAAATCCCTTCTTCTTTTTGTAATTGTCGAATCATCCTGTCCTCCCAACAAAATTTGACAAACACAGATACTCGCTCCGTTCGGAAAAGGATGTCACAAAAATGAACTATAGATAGACCATTTTTGTGACATCCTTTTCTGAACGGAGGGAGTATCATATAACCATCTGCAACCACAAGACACTCAAAGAAACGTATTGGTAAACTTGTCTCACTAGTAGAAAATGGGCCTATGGTCCCGGTTCGGTTGGGCCTTCAGTCCGGCTGCCCAACCGGGACTGGCCAATCGGGACCAATGCTGGTCCCGGTTGGGCCACGAACCGGGACCAATGGTTGTCCACGTGGCCTGGTCTGGCTGCTCGTGGGGGGAGACTCATTGGTCCCGGTTCTTAATACGAACCGGGACCAATGAGTGCTTTTTTTTTTGGTATTTAGGGTTTAGGATTCGATCTCGCCGGTGCCCCCTCTTGCCGGTGCCCCCTCTCCCTCTCGCCGGTTTTCCGAATCATGTGGTCTTGAATGGTTCTCGGGTCAGGGTACTCTCTGACGTTCCGACACTTCTCACATGGACAAGGCATAAAATTATTCACTTTGTTTGCCTCAGCCACATCGAGAAATTTATGCAGGCCTGCAATAAACTCGGAACTGCGTCGTTCGTCGTACATCCGTGCATCCATCTGCATCATATATATAATTAAGTTTATCAAATACCATTACAATAACATCTTGAATAGTGAAATGACCACGGTGCGGGTCGGGCATAGTTGCTAACCACGGTGCGGGTCGGGAATAGAGAAATTTATGCAGGCATGCAATATCTCTGTATCTATTACAGATGAAAAGGATATAGTTGCTAACCTCGGTGCGGGTCGGGCATTTCATCGAACACATCTTGTGCGTGGCAAAGAGAAAAAAACTAGCACCTCCACTTCCCACCAATCCAGGAAAAAAATAACAGAGGAGAGAGGGGGGGCAACAATATATAGGCAGGGGAGGGGTATTGGTCCCGGTTCTTGGCACGAACCGGGACCAAAGATCCGCGGCATGCCACGTGGTACGGCTCTGGAGCTTTGGTCCCGGTTCTTGGCATGAACCGGGACCAATGCCCCCAACCGAACCGGGACCAATGCCCCACGGGGCCATGGCAGCTCGAACCGGGACCAGTGCCAGGCACTGGTCCCGGTTTTTGCCTGAACCGGGGCTAATGGAAAACAGTACTCCGGACGAAAAGTCCTTTTTCTACTAGTGTCTACCTTCAATCTTTAACAGTTCAACATGTGGAAAATTTATTTAGATTGGCGAGATAAACTAGTTTATTCGGACTAACATACGCAGTATGGATCACCCTAGTGTCTAGGTGTGTCGAAGAAAACTATAAACTGTATACTCTAGTACTCCGACATATGCGTCATCGCGAGTGCGTGAGCCAAAGCAGATCGACAGTGCAAGGAAGTGCGCGACGAGGAGAGGAATGAATCATCATGAGCCAATCAATCAGGCTCTCATTCTTATCTCTTCCCTCTCTCTCTTCGCTACAGTGGTTTGAGAGTCGAGTGGGTGCTCCCGGCTCGCTTCTCCTCGTTCTCCGGCGGCTTTGCCGGCCGGCGTCGAGTGGAATGCGCAGCGCGGGCTGTACAGAGTAGGTGTAGGAGTACTAGTACTAGGGTAGCTTCTTTAGTTTCTGGTGTTGTCGTGGCGGATGCCCGTGTGCTTTCCTTCTTCTTCTTGGCGTTTTGGAGTGAGCTCTCGAGTTCTTCGGGTCAGATCTCGAGAGTCCTGGAGAGATGGTCAGCTTTGCTCCGGTGGTCGAGGCGAGCTGCGATGCCTCCCTCTTCTGGGATCTCCTCAAATAAAGACCGGTTCTGCTGTCTCTTGATCTGTTGGTTCGCGATTCAGTGGCTTCTGTTCCCGGCCGGCCGTGGAGGCGAGGGGGAGCAGAAGATTTGCTTCACTGTCGACGGATCCAGAGGTGGTTGGAGCTCTCTTGCCATCTTGGCGTGTCGGCGCGACGCCAGATGGTCGCCGATGGAGTTCACGACTTGGCTTTCGAGGGGAAAGCAAGTTCGTGGTATTCCCGTGGCGGAGTTCCTCTTCTTCAGCAATAAGCGTCTCCACCATCCACCCTGCTTTCTCCTTGGTGGCGTGCTGTTGGTCTCCTTCTTCTCGGCCGGCCGTGGCGGCGAGGGAGAGGGTGGAGACCCTGATGCTGCTGATAGGTTGAGGCAGGTTAATCTGCTGCTTTTTCGAGCTCAACACATGGCGGACAGAGTTGTCGCCATGATCTGCGGATGTGCATTTTGCCGCTCAAGTCGCTGCTTTGACGGCGCGCTCTCAACCTCCAAGACGGAGGCCCCTGATGGAGTTCTTGGCCGGCGCTTCACTCCTCCTAGCCACCAAGTGGTTCGTCCCCGGTTGCTGGTTGCAGGAGGCCGGAGGCGAGACTCCGACGACATCGACGCCGGTGGAGAAGACTCTGAACTTGATTGCTTTTCTGTTTTTCTTGCAGGGTCTTATTTGTTAAAATCTGAGGACCGGTTTGTAATATTTTTCTTCCAGGGTCCTTTGTGTAATTTGTACCACCGCTTTTTATAATCTAAAGCAGCTCCTGGGGTCTTCCAGGCCCCTCTTTGTTCAAAAAAAAAAATCAGGCAGGCAGCATCAAACGTATCTTGGCCTGGAAGACTCCTTGGTCGGTCCTCTAGCCATATGCCCTAAACATATAGGCGGTCAAAGAGCAAAAGCCGAGCAGCCAGGCCAGGCCGAGCCATGCGACTGCGTCCCATGTGACGCGATCCCGGCGTTCCATTCGGCGCCCGCCGGCGCGGCCTCCGATGCCGGCAGCTTTTGGTTGGCTTCCTGCCGGGCCAAATCTGGGGTAAAGCTACCGCCGGCCACCGGCAGCCCAGCTCGGCGGAGCCTGACTGCCTTGCTGCCGAGACAAGTGGCTCGGAATCAAATGGGATTTGCGCCGCAGAGGGCTCGCTTTTCTTCGCATGCTTCGAGGCCAAGGAAAATCTCGCCGGCGCCTTCTTCAAGCTCTCGCCGCTCGGCTTGACCGACCAACGGAAGCCGGACGACGAGACGTGACTGCGATGTACAGTGTGCGTACCTGAACAAATAGAAGGCCTTCGCGGTTAACCACAAGGAATGCGATGTGCAGAAGATGCAGCAAAGCCACGCCATGGGAGTGCAGGACTGCGCAATTTCAGTTTTTCCCTGAAGCAACGCCTGAGTTCGCATGAGCTAAGTACAAAAACCCACGGCACATGATCCAGTGATTCAGATAAATGACAAGCAGCAAATGGGAAACACAGACCAAGTAACAAGCGTCTTTAAAATATACATTTTGATGAATACTGGGTTTTTTATTCGGATATGACAGGGTGTACAACTGCGCAAGTTCTTTGAGCTCGGCACGGATCATTTGTTCTTACTTTCATACAGCAAATTGACGCAGCATCTTCTGAAGATACAAACGCCCGCACATGTTTTCTGAGACTCGGAACTGAACTACCATGCCGCTCCAGAAATAAATCATAAAACTGAATCAAATGTTTTTCAAAACATCTGTCGATGCCATTTTACAGAGCACAAAGATCTAATCCAAGTAAAATCCCAAAATATTAAATGCCATCAAAACTAAAGAATAGTAACTTGCTTTTTAAGTGACCAAAAAATAAACAGAGATGTATGCAAGAAAAATAAAAGACCAATACACAGCAGCTAGCTGTGAAAGATTTAGCACTAAACACGAATATATATTACTTAAGTTGACCACAATAGATGTTCCACAAAACAAGTTTCAACTACAGACCATCACTTGGTCCAAATAATACTCTCAGACAACGATAAAGATAGATAACTAGCAGCAGGCTAGGGAGCCGCTGCAAACAGTATGGCGACAAGTTTAGTCGACCTCCTCAATCTTGGGGCCAGCACCGCCAGAAGCAGCCGGGGTGTCATCGTCCATGCCTCCCTCCATGTCAGCACCAGCACCCTGGTACATCTTGGCGATGATGGGGTTGCACAGGGCCTCCAGCTCCTTCATCTTGTCATCGAACTCATCAGCCTCAGCGAGCTGGTTGGTGTCGAGCCACTGGATGGCAGCGTCGATGGCGTCCTCGATCTTCTTCTTGTCATCAGCCGGCAGCTTGGAGGCGATCTTCTCGTCCTTGATGGTGTTGCGCATGTTGTAGGAGTAGTTCTCCAGGGCGTTCTTGGACTCCACCTTCTTCTTGTGCTCCTCATCCTCAGACTTGTACTTCTCAGCCTCCTGGACCATCTTCTCAATGTCCTCCTTGCTCAGCCTGCCCTTGTCGTTGGTGATGGTGATCTTGTTCTTCTGCCCGGTGGTCTTGTCCTCAGCAGAAACGTTCAGGATACCATTGGCATCAATGTCAAAGCAGACAGTGATCTGGGGTACTCCTCTGGGGGCAGGAGGGATGCCAGAGAGCTCAAACTTGCCAAGGAGGTTGTTGTCACGGGTCCTGGTCGCTCACCCTCGTACACCTGGATAAGGACACCAGGCTGGTTGTCAGAGTAGGTGGAGAACACCTGCTCCTTCTTGGTGGGGATGGTGGTGTTCCTTGGGATCAAGACTGTCATCACACCTCCAGCTGTCTCCAGACCAAGAGAGAGGGGAGTAACATCCAACAGAAGCAGGTCCTGGACCTTCTCGTTGCCCTCTCCGCTCAAGATGGCAGCCTGAACAGCAGCCCCGTAGGCAACAGCCTCATCAGGGTTGATGCTCTTGCAGAGCTCCTTGCGTTGAAGAAGTCCTGAAGAAGCTGCTGCACCTTGGGAATCCTGGTGGAACCACCAACCAGGACGACATCGTGCACGGTGCTCTTGTCCATCTTGGCATCCCTGAGGCACTTCTCCACAGGCTCCATACACTTCCTGAACAGATCCATGTTCATCTCCTCAAATCTGGCACGGGTGATGGTGGAGTAGAAGTCAATGCCCTCAAACAGGGAGTCGATCTCAATGGTGGTCTGGGCAGTGGAGGAGAGAGTCCTCTTCGCCCTCTCACAAGATGTCCTCAGCCTCCGAAGAGCTCTTGGGTTGCCACTGATGTCCTTCTTGTTCTTCCTCTTGAACTCCTGGACAAAGTGGTTGACCATCCTGTTGTCAAAGTCCTCACCACCAAGATGAGTGTCACCAGCTGTGGCCTTCACCTCAAAGATACCCTCCTCAATGGTGAGAAGGGAGACATCGAAGGTACCACCACCAAGGTCAAAGATGAGGACATTCTTCTCACCAACGCTGGTTGCCTTCTTGTCAAGACCATAAGCAATGGCAGCAGCAGTCGGCTCATTGATGATACGCAGAACATTGATACCAGCAATGACACCAGCATCCTTGGTGGCCTGCCTCTGCGAGTCATTGAAGTAGGCAGGGACAGTGACAACAGCATTCTTCACAGTGCTGCCAAGAAAAGCTTCAGCAATCTCACGCATCTTGATGAGGACCATGGACGAGATCTCCTCAGCCGCAAACTGCTTCTCCTCACCCTTGTACTGGACATTGATCATGGGCTTGTCAGCAGGTCCAGCAACAACCTTGAAGGGCCAGAGCTTAATATCGCTCTGGACAGTAGGATCGGTAAATCTCCTGCCAATGAGACGCTTGGCATCTGCATAATACAGTTCATGTCAGTGATTGCACACATCCATGCCAAAAAATAAAGGATACTCTAAAATATGCACATGTATAATATAACAAAGGCAGTGACATGCATTGAAAGTTGGATATTAAATGGAACACTAAAAATTGATGGTAAATTAGACAGAAAAAACTAATGTGCGCAACTGTAAAATATCAGAGGGGATGCTAGAAAATCAAAGTAATATAAACGGCTGTATAGTAACTGGAGGCTCATAAGGAGCAGCCAGTGTCGCAAAGTTCCGATCCCCTCACTTTATGCCATGTTTCGAGACACAGAATCACAAAATCGATCAAGCGTCAGATACCAAATGGCATTGAAAACATTTAAGTATAGAACAATCAGCATTCATAAACCAGATTAGCAATTACTTGTTGTGCAATCTCAGCCGAAAGATGGTGATCTTGTTTATAATAATCACAGAGATTCAGCAAATGGGATTGTTTGCATCACAGATTGCACAACAAAAAACCAAATGAAATTGCCATCTTAATTGGTTCAACAAAACAAACCAGCTTTAAAATAACAATTAAGTATGACAGGAGATCAGATGGTAGTGCATGATATATTAATTGATCATCACAGTGAATGCAGAATTGTGGTATGGATATAGTATCATCACTTCTCCGTCAAATTGTTACAAATATATTAATCATACAATGTACAAAATAAATGCCAAAAAATACAATCAAATGATGAGAAAAACTTGTTAGGCACAAAAATAGAACTCCTACAAATAATTGAGCAGCAGATGGTTCAGATTGAAAACCATGAAAGCTAGGCACATTTTGCCTGCTGCAATGTTTGTCACATCTTTCAACGGGCAAAACTGGAGCAAATCACAAGGGTACGATTTATACCAATGTGATCGGACCCAGTTTCACTTCACAAACATGTTAGCAAACTAAAAATGCCAATAGCCATCCATCATAAAAGTCAGCAAAAAGCGCTCGGATTTTGTATCATCATCAACCTGCCAGCTCAAGAGATAGAATAGGAACCCAAATGATAAGATAGCTAACTAATTCAATGAAATAGTAATAACATAGATGTCAACACAAAAGCACAAACTAGATAAGGATTTAGTTACATTTGATAACTAATCGTATCAATCGATGCAATCCACACTATGCAATTGATTTAGTCATATAGAAACCAAAAATCCAAACTCCACGTTCTGGAGACATAAAAACTACAGGTACCAATTAAATAATACTTATACAAACAAACAAACCTAGGACAGAACAAAGCAATCAAGCTCCATAATAAATTAACAAATTATTATGGATCTGAGCCGGAATATTGATTTAGAACAAACACGTACAGTCTAAAGTAAGCTACTGTCCAGATCTACTACAAAGGGGCAGGTTTAAGTTAAACGAAATAATGAGCAACGATTCCAACTAGGCTAGTAAAACATTATAACTACCAACAGCCAACATACTAACATCTAGCTGACAGCTAGATCCAGTACAAGTTACGAGCACAAGCATCTCTACAACTACGACGGATCTGAGCTAATTCATCAAAACAGTAAACAGATCTGGGGGGTGTAGGAGTGAAGAGACGCTCACCGAAGACGGTGTTGATGGGGTTCATGGCGACCTGGTTCTTGGCGGCGTCACCGATTAGGCGCTCCGAGTCGGTGAAGGCGACGTACGAGGGCGTGGTCCGGTTGCCCTGGTCATTGGCGATGATCTCGACGCGGTCGTGCTGCCACACGCCGACGCACGAGTAGGTCGTCCCGAGGTCGATGCCGATCGCCGGCCCGTCGCCTTGGCCGCCATCGCTGCTTCTCCGGCGAGCTGGAGAGGCGTCTAGGGTTTCGAGAAGTGGCGGCGGCGGCGGCGGCGGGATGAGGAGGACTAGGGTTTCGACAGGAGGAATGCCGGGGGCGGAACCGTCAATTTTATAGGGCGCTCGTGGGACTCTAGAACGTTCCTGGGGTGTGGGTCGGGTGGTTTGTGGCCGTCCAGATCGGATCCTACGGCTCAGGGCGCGTCGGGAGGTCCTTTTCCTGGTTTTGGTGGTTCAAACGGCTATTTCTGGGAACTTGGAAAGAGCTTGCTGGCATACGCGTCGAAGGAATCAGCTTGTCCCGAGCAAACACGGAAAATAGGATTCCTCTTTTTCTTTACTTAGTATGAAGAGAGGGTTTGTGAGAAGGAATATGGGATTGGATATTTGGAGTGTCGGAGTTTTTAAGGAATTTTGGATTCCGAGCAAAATACCTGTGGAAGCTAGTTCGATCATATGATTGGGTTACCGAATTCTAGGAAATTCCGGATCTCCATAGCCGACGCGATCTCCAACGAGCCGCCTGAAAGGGCCTCCACCGCGCCGCCATGCACCTCCATGTATCCTGAAAAATTAGTTTTTCTTCACCTGTCAATGTTCCCGGTCGATCGATGGGCACGACCTCCAGGTCAGCCACGGGTTGGGGAGGGCGGGAGGCCAGAGATGGTGGTCGGAGAGGAAGTGCTCGTCGCTGGACTGGACCTCCGCCGCTGCCGCGGTCCCAGCAAGCACCCGGAACGAACCTCCGACGCGACCGGTGGCAAACCAGAGGATGGGGAGCAGCAGCAGGGTTCGCAAGGTGCTTGAGAGAGGCAAGCGAGGCGTATCAGGAGCTTGCTGGCCGGAGGCGAGGCGAGGAGAGCATCGATGGGGTCGGTTGTCGGACAAGGCGAAGGAGGTCGAGGGAGCGCCACCGTCTATTCGGATGTCGGAGGTTGGCTGGAGCGGCGGCGCTGGTAGGATTGAGAGAAGGGGATCGATGCGTTTCAGCTTTATTTTTTTTTGGAGTGGAATGTGCGTTTTAGCTAGGTGGATTGGGTGAGCTGGGCCTGGCTTCGGTTGCCCATCTACCAAGTTCTTTATCAGTTTACAAAAAACAATTGATTATCATAACGGATTAAATTCGACAATATGGTGAAAACGAACTGGACACATACAAAAATCAGTACGTGGTTACAAAACCGAATAGAACTTATAAACAACCAAACATACATGCTGGATCCACGAACAAGATACTCCGTGTCACAGCGCGACTCCCAACCGATACTTAGTGCGACTCCCGAAGAACGACTCCTATTCAATTAATCGCAAACAAGAGACTCCGAGTCGGACCGCGACTCCCCGACCGAGACCTGGTGCCACTCCGGAGGACGACTCCTTAATGGCTCTAGGACAAGAACAAAAATATGGACTTTGTAGAAGCCGAAAAGCGACACGTTTGTTACACCTAAATATGATTTCTAATCCTACTTAGTTTGGTCCATTTGGTGCAAATATACATGCACACGTGGTCGGTAGATTTTATTTCACATTGTCTGTACGTGGCATATTAACTAGGTTCACAACGAATTAGTTCTACCCGCGTTGCACGACAAGAGTGTACTTTGGGAAAATACATAGGCAAATAAAGTTTGATTAAACTGCATATCAAATCAACGTACGTGTATATGACGACAAAAAATGCTTTCCTGCCATATTTCCTAGTTCATTTATATGCCCTCATTTTTATATGTTTCTCAACATGAGCTCAAATTCATTATCATTTTACATTGGTAAGTCTAATGCATTTTCACTTTATCTCTCTCTTATAAATCCAGGAAAATTTATGTGTTAATTCTAGCGCACCATTCAAATATACTTGTTAAAAAAATGTGTTTCAGCACCATATGGGAACTCACTTCATGTGACATCAATACACAACGTTCTTCTTATTTCTATTTTTTAATCCCACGGTTTAAGGAAGCCCTAGTCTCCATACCATGCGCAACGTCCAGATTTTCTTCGCGACTTGCTAAATTTGTATCATACCCTATTACACTACATTTTTATTTTGCTCACTTGCACCACAAATGCGGCCTATCTCAGCGATGGCCACCCATCTTGAGTCTCTCGGTACGTCTCGCTATTACAACACCAACGACAAAGGAGCAGTCAGTCTCTAAAAAACTGGGCAGATATATGAGTTCATTATGGGCGCGTTTGGTAGCCTGCAGGGGTTTCCCACCTCGTTGGGGGCAGGCTCCAGTGGGCATGGCCGAAGGAAAACAGCCCCCGAGATCTATTGGTGGGTTTGTTTGGTAGCCTGCAGCAAAGAACGCCGCATGGGCTGGGCAATTTGTTGTGGTTGTTTGGTTACATCATTGTATGATCATATGCACTATGCCTATGTTTGGTTGTATGCAAAGAAAATGCTTATGACTACCTCTTTCACCTATGGTGATGTTACCCGACAAATAATAGAGCACAAACCATAGCATAGCATAGCATAATAGGATCCCGAGTTCAGAAACATGTCTACGCAGCACAAACAGAAGGTCATGCTGCATCTGAAGTTCGTCAACGGAGGGGTTAATATATACCTCCTCCTACATATTACATACCACTTTGCCAAAGTCTACTCATCGCAGAATGCATCCACACACTGGCCACGCAGGTAAGCCCTAAGCCACCTCTCCGGCTTGCTCATGCTGGAGTACTTGAGCTGCTCCTCTGCGTTGTCCGCCAGGAAGTCCATTGCCTTGATGATCAACGCTGGAGCGTACATGCGACGCGGATGCACTGTCCTCATCTTGAAGATGGCCTTCATTTGAGCGAAGTTGGTAATTGGATGGTTGAGCAGCTCCTCGTCCTTGGGGAAGTTCTCGTCCTTGGGGAAGTTCTAGTAATGGCATTTCAAATCGTTAGTGTACACAGTATTTGAAGCTGGCAGTGAACAAAAGAGTACAACAGTTGGGTTGAATGGAAAACAGCAAGCAAACATGAAGGTGATGAAGCAGCTTAACATCATCATCCATCATCAGAGTCGTGCTGGTTTCATACCAAACTACTCCAGGCATGCGCTTCAGTTCGTTAATCCTAGCCCACCTGATTCTCCACCTCCTCGGATGGTTGTAGATTTGAGTGCTGGTGATAGTCAGACCAGTGAACTCAAGAATAGCATCGCTGACCTTCCTGATGTACCGATCCTTGAAGCATTTGTCAAAGTGGATCCCTCCTCCACTAGCTCCACTACCCTGTTCAGAACAAATATGGATAGAGGAGATGTCCATTGCATTGTCAGCCTCGAAGTACCTGCACTAGTCATCAGAGAGTGCACTCTCTTGTTACTCCCCTTGGCAGTCATGTCTGATTGCACATATGAGTCAGTCACTGAATCCATAGGGAGTGCATTCAGAGGCAGTACGTCGAGAGGCTTGGAAGCTAGCTGGTTCATGTCGAACATCTCGGGCAGTGCATTCTCGCATAGCGCTTGCAGAGGCACTCTCTTCTTACCGCGAACCTGATCCACGAAACATGAGCAATCTAAGTACGGATCAACGGTATGGACCCTAAGCAACTTGGATTCATGGTCTACATGTGGAAGCAGAACAGATCAACGGTACGGACCCTAAGCAACTTGGATTCCTGCTCTACATGTGCAAGAACAACAGATCAAAGGTATGGACCCTTAGCAACTTGGATTCGTGGTCTACATGTGCAAGAACAACAGATCGAAGGTATGTACCCTAAGCAACTTGGATTCGTGGTCTACATGTGCAAGAACAACAGATCGAAGGTATGTACCCTAAGCAACTTGGATTCGTGATCTACATGTGCAAGAACAACAGATCGAAGGTATGTACCCTAAGCAACTTGGATTCATGGTCTACATGTGCAAGAACAACAGATCGAAGGTATGTACCCTAAGCAACTTGGATTCGTGGTCTACATGTGCAAGAACAACAGGTCGAAGGTATGTACCCTAAGCAACTTGGATTCGTGGTCTACATGTGCAAGAACAACAGATCGAAGGTACGAGCAACAGATCGAAGGTACGAACAAGCATAAGGTTCAGAAAATCTTACATCCAACGGCTGCATCTGCATCTTGCCGGCCGCCTTCATGCCAGAGGTCGCCGTGGAGGCGGTGGAGGTCCCCGTCGAGTTCGCCGTCGAGGTCAGCACCTCGGTGGAGGTCGCGGTCGAAGTCGCCTTCGCCGTCACACAAAGCGCTCCAGCCGCCATTGCAAGAGCTCGAATGGAACAAATGCGGGACTCGATTTGGAGGTGAGCTAAATAGAGTGGTGATTTTTGGCGGGCGGTGACCGAAATCCTCCCGCCTGATTTTCCCCGCTCGCGCCATCTCCGCGTCCTGCAGCTGGGCGGCGCGGCGTTCCTCTAGGTCAGCCGCCCGCAGCCTGGCCGCAAGGAAACGGCCGATTCAGTCGTTTCCACTGGGCCTGGCCCAAGGGTGCTTTAAGAAGCGCGCTATGCAAGTTTCGGGCTGCAGGCAAGCAAACAAGCAGGGTGGTTCTGCAGCCAGCGGGCCTGGCCCGGCTAGCTGCAGGCTACCAAACGCGCCCAATGTTGATAGCATGTGTCCTTCGACAAGGAGAGACCTTCGACACATCTAGCGAGCAATGGTGCCAATGCATGCCTTACATGTGGCCCTCAACGTGATTTGGGTCCAACCATCTTGTGGAGCGTCCTATTACTAACTATATTAAGGGAGCACAAATTCGTGGCCTCTCATGTCCCCGAGTCACTGTAGCTACTGTAGAAAATGAACAGTAGCTACAGTACCGGGGTGGGCCCCACATGTCAGCGGCACACCGCCGGCGTTTTCGCGAAAACTGCCCTCGCGGCGACGAATTTTCACGCAGTGAGGGACCTCAACGCAAATTCGCAAACACTGAAGGGTCTAGATGGAAAAACGTCGCCAGTTCCCCCTCTCCTCCCACTCGCGACCGCGCCCAAGGTCGACGCCGGCCACCGACGCCTAACGCCGCCGTGCCAGGCCTCCCCACACGCATCAGAGGCGACGGCCGGCTGCGCCGTGCTCTCCTCTCCCTCCTCGCCTAACACCGCGTGCCGAGCCGCCGCGCCCACGCCGGAATCGCCGCGCCCGCGCCCGCAGCCATCCGCCGCGTCCGCGCGCCGCCAGCGGTGCTCTGGCGACCAGATCCGGGCGGCGCCGCCACCTTCCGACGCCCCGCATCGACGCCTCTCCAGCGCGCCCAGCCTCGCGTCCTGGGACGCACTGGTTCACCGCCGGCAACGCCGTCGCCGCCGCGGCGTCTCCGGCCAGTGGTGAGGCCAGCAGTGACATCACCGACACGACCCAGCGGGCCTGTCCTCCAGATGGGCCGCCTGCTGGGCCGGCCTGTTTGCGCCCTTTTTTTTTCCTCCCCTTTTCCCTCTTTTCCCGGAATCTTTTAAAACTTTTCAAATTCAAATTTGCACACAACATTGAAATGTACATATTTCCGAAAATGAATCGTACCAAAAAAAAAAAGACAACACATATAAATTCTAATGCTTCAAAATTTAGCATATTTTCCAAATTTATTACCTGTTATTTTCCCGTAATTTTCTTTTCCCAAAAAAAAACTTCCACACCTCTCCAAATACAAAAAAAAAATTGTTGTCAGTACCTTCATATACGATCACGATCGAAACAAAAAGAATATGTAGTACATTCAAGCATTTGAAATTGCTTACGAAATAAAAAACATTTCGGAGACTCCAAAAATATATAAACATGCAAAAAACAATTCTCTACCTACTACCACAATCGAAAAAAATAAACTAACTACTTATTTGTACTACTTATTTGCAAATACGTTGTAACACATCAAGATGCACGAAAACAAAAAGAATATGTAGTACATTTGAGCATTTGAAATTGCTCACGAAATAAAAAAACATTTGAAAGATACTACCATTTCTACAACTTTGTGACCTTCTCAAAATTATTACAAATTTTACGTCGCACATGGAACAACCATTTCCCACATGCTTGTGACCTTTTCCAAATTATTTTAGCTTTAAACAAAAAGGAAAAAAAAAACATCTACTTCAAACATTATGGTGCCTTCTCAAAATAGTTACAACTCTTCAAAATCTTGAACAATACATACAAAACCATTTGACACTTCATGTCATTTTATACGTGGATTCGATCATTTTATTTCAACCTCAAATATACGTGTCTTCATATCAATACATTTCAAACTGCTACAAAATTATAAACACTCTAAAATATATCTCACAGATTGCATTCCCTCTAATTATGAAGTTAACCAGGATTTTATGTCATATTTCAAATATATCCAAACATCCCAAATTTGCAAATATCTAAAAAAATTCGGCATGGCAAAATGCAACATTTAGTCCTCATTTCAAACAATTTAAATCTGTACATTTTTTGTTTCCCTAAAAAAAAACCATCGTCAAAATTTTACACGAAGAGCGCGGCGTGCGCCGCGCCAAATACCACTAGTAATGAATGAAATGGAAATGTCCATCATACGAAGTTTCTTGCGTGCAATAGGCTTGATTCCTTATTGTTGGCATATGTTCCTATGATTCATAAGTTGGATGTGCAACACGCCAAAGAAGAAAGCTAACCAAGTTCCTGATATAGCCCACTCTCATAGATCGCATTGTTCCACGTGTATGACACCATCCACAACACCATCAGAAAGGTGTGGTATGTTATCGGTGTCAATATGGTATCAAACAGAACAAGCATGCACCTAACTCGGCATGGAAACACTACACATATATGATGGTTTAGTTCACAAAAATTATATCGACAAGCTAACCATATCACTGGGTCATTTCATATCACTTGGTACATCATCTATTCTTGTGTGTTGGTCGAGGCGAATCCACTATATATTTGCACTTTCACTTCAACAACCATTTATCTTTTTCTTCTCTTCTTCATTGTGATGGTATATTGAAAGTAAACATTACACAATTTTTTCAGACACGCTAGTTCTAGCTTCAACACTCTCATGGCCTTTGAATAACACCCTCTCCGTCACATAAAAAATTCATTAGTAGTATCAAATATATCTATAAGAATAAATGAACTTGAGGACAAAGACTCAATCGATATTTATCATCTTCATTACATCCTATTTTGAATCTAAAATTGGACTAATATGGACAAAACCTTCAAATATAAATCAAATACAAGTACTGGACCATAATATAGTCATTAATTAATTAATTATCAAAACCACACATGGGAACATCATGCACTCTCATCCAGGAAAGGGACAAACCTAGTGTGTGCTTAGGTTTCTTGAAGGGTGAGAGTTTAGCTTAATGAATCCATATTCTCTTGAGGGGAACACTTAGCTTCTTCTTCTCGCACATGTAGGTGTTGGTGCCCAGTAAAAACACAATGAAAAAATAAACATGACTCACTCATATTGGCAGTTTATAAGTGTTGACAATGACCTTTCCCTTCAACTGACTATTGTTTTGCGTATAAAGTCAAAAGTCATATGGAAGCTTTTTACTTATGCACTTTACTTTGTGATAGCCTTCGTACTTGAAGTATTCTATATAGCTATCACCTTGTTGTTTGTCTTACTTAGCATAAGTTGTTGGTGCATATAGGTGAGCCTAGTTTATTTAGGTTGTCGGCTTGTTAATTTAAACACCTAGTTTTATTCCGCAATTATCAAGGCTACACCAGAAAAGTTTTAAACCGCCTATTCACCCCCTCTAGGCGACATCATTGTCCTTTCATGGATGACGCCATGTCCCCAAAGTTCTCGACGAATTGCCGCCATGGGTTAGCAACGGCGGTCATTCAGGTTGCAAATGACGAAAATAGCTGTCGAGAGTTCAGACTGCAGCCACATAACCAACATGCCGTTTGATTTGTTCAGATGCAAGAGTTGTGTGCGTGTAATTGTTCCTGTTGCGAGGGCTTGTCTTTGCTTTTGAAGTATTCCCCATGTGTACCTGTATGGCTGTATGGCTATGTGCGCATGCGGCAGTCTTTTCATATGCCTGCAGAAACCACAGGTTAACATGTGAATAGATAGTCCTGCGCTGATTAAGTCTGATAGGAGCTACCCTTTCTATATTTGCCAACACAGATTAATATTTCTATGAAGTTTGAAGTATAAAACATGAAGTGTTCTTGCTAAATACTTTTTAGTTTGGACTCAACTCATTTTTGTTTAAAGTTAATTTGAATAAATATATTTATTTAATATTAATAGGAGGATTGTTTCTTTCTTATTAGTCGGTCCAAAGAATTGGGCCTTGAATGCACTTCGGCTTCCCCTCTTGTCGCCTGCTACCTTGCCTGCACCAGAGTTAGAAGGAACACAACCCTGTCACTAGCAGGCGGATTGGGCCGGAGGCGACCTTGAGATGTGACTATGTGAGGAGCTGGCCATCAGCAAGTAGAGGCTTACTGAGAACCGAGCCGATGAACCACGTTGCACGGCTTGGGGAGTAGGCCGACGGTCCGAGCTGAGGCAAGCAGGAGATTTCTTTGAAGAAGAGGGGAGGGCATATCTTGAGAGAAGAAGGAAGGCCGAGATTACAGGGTGGAGGCCACAAGGAGTAAAAGAGGGTGGAGCCGAGTTCCGTCTAGCATGAAAGAGTTATGCGTGGGTGGAAGGTGGAGGGCATGGCAGCGTGCGCGGGTGGAAGGGGTGGTGCACAGCAAAAGTTCTCCCAGGAGGATCACTCGGTTCAATCGTTCACGCCCCAAGATTGTTGGGTTTTAGTATGTTTGAAATGCACGTACCATATTTTCTATGTCTAAAAAATATATAACCCGTAGCAACGCACGGACATTTTTGCTAGTTAAAATACAAAAACACTAAAAAGGAAGAAAAAAGGTAGCAAATTCACACAAGTAGGTATACAAACCGTAAACATCCTCTTATCAAAAACTTTTTCCGAGATGGAAAGATTTGGAACACCAAACCTTACACACTATAAAATCTTAGAAAGATACTAATCAATCTTTGTACTCTTCGTCAGTTGCCAATAAAAGGGGCGTGCGAGTTTCATATTTCTATTGATCTTGGATTAGGGTGGCAAGGATCAAAATCGTAGTTTCCAAGTTTTAATTGTTTTACGGAGATTTTTTTTCCCTTCCTGATGGGTTCAAAATAATATTTCCTTGTTGATCCATTTCATGTCGATAGTATCATTGACAAGGATGTGTCCACTCAAAGAAGACATCAACGAAAAGATTGTTGGGAATCTAAAAAAAGATCACAGGAAAATACATATCTACTCGCTCCGTTTATAATTAGTTTGCAGGGTTTAGTTAAAGTCAAACTATATAAAGTTTGACCAAATATATAAGAAAAAATATAAATGTTAACAAAATTTTAACATTATTATTAGAATCATTATAAGATATATTTTTAAAATATATATTTCATATTATAGGTGTTGATATTTTTTCGTATATACTTAATCAAACTTTGAAAAGTTTTGACTTTGAAAGAACCTAGAACCCAAACTAAATAAAAAGGGAGGGAGTATTAAAAATCTTTCTAGTGGACCGGCCAAATTATGTCGTGTCGCTATTTATCACAAGCCCAGTGACAGAAACCAGCCTGGCTCGCTCGGGACGTCCTACTTAATGACCTATGCGTCGATAAGAGGTAATCGCATACCCCTGCCGATAATGGGCCTCATTTTTCAGCCCACTTCTTTCCGAAGGAGTACAAACTCGCCCACGAGAAAAATAAAAAACTAATTGTAGAGTGCCGAACCTGTCCTCTCCAGCGACTTGCGCGTGACAGGCTGAGCTAGCGCCCAAATGCCCAAATATATTCATGTGAAGAACGGAAATTATTTTTGAACGATTTTAAAAAAGTGAACAAAACAGGTATTTGAACGATTTTAAAATGCGAACATAAAAGTCTTTGGACCGAAATTATTTTTGAACGATTTTTAAAAAAGTGAACAAAATAAGTATTTGAACGAAAATTATTTTTGAATGATTTTAAAAGGCGAACATAAAAAGTCTGTGAACGAAAATTATTTTTGAACGGTTTTAAAAAGTGAAAAAATAGGTATTTGAACGGAAACTATTTTTGAACAATTTTCAAAAAAGTGAACGAAATAGGTATTTGAACCGAAATTATTTTTCAGCGATTTTAAAAGTCGAACAGAAAAAAGTGTATGAACAAAAATTATTTCTAAACAATTTTCAACAAGAGAAAAAACAAGTACTTGAACATAAATTGTTTTTGAACATTTTCCAAACTGAAACATTTTAAATAAGTGAGCATTTCTCAAATATGAACAATTTTTTGAAAACTGAACATTGTTTCATTTGAACAATTTTCAAAAATTGAACATTTTTAAAAAACTGAACACTTTTTAAATTTGACTTTTTTAGAAAACTGAATTATTTTAGTATTGGAAGTTTTTTAACTGAAAAAATCAAATCCGAAAAAGAAACAAGAAAAAACGAAATAGAAGAAAAAAAAGAAACAATAAAAGTAAAAGAAAAATATCCGAAAAGTGCAGAAAACCGCGAACTATCAAATTGGGCCGGCCCACGAAGGGGTGTGCGACGGCGGGGTAACGTCGACCTGGTTGACAAATAGGTTTTGCCGCTCGATTGGCCTCATTGTGCCGGCCAGCGACCATGAGATCTCCCTAAACACAAGCCCAGCATACGTGGTCCACAAACATGCGTAGATGTATGCCCGAAAATCATATGGTAAAAAAAAACTTCTTATTTACTGCATTCTACTATATATAAAAGGGGGCAGAATCCGCGCCCCTCAGCGCGCCACGTCGCCGTCAAACCCTGGCCGTCCGATCCGCGCGACGGACGGCCAGGATGCGGCCACGCTGCCCCCAAACCACCAGCCACTGTTCATGGCGATTAATGGCCAATCGCGTGGCGCCACGTCACCTGGTCACCCAGCCGGTCGCGCGCGTCCCAGCCGGTCGCCCCCCCGGTCGCCACCCCATTTTGCAAAAAAACCCTCCCGCTTTCCAAAATTAACACGAATTCCACATTCCCCTCTGTGAAGGACCTAAATGCGATTTTCCCAAATGTCCAGGACGTTTCTGCAAAACTGTCAACGCGCTTCGTCTCTCCCCGCATGGCGCCGTCGTTGCCACGGCCGCCGGCGCGCTACCACGCCGCGCTGTCCCTCCCCGCTCAAATCGGAGCCCACCACGGGCTCCGCCGTCGCCGCCTAGCCCTCCACGCCGTCAATATATAAAAGGGGGCAGAATCCGTGCCCCCTCAGCGCGCCACATCGCCGTCAAACCCTGGCCGTCCGATCCGCAAGACGGACGGCCAGGATGCGGCCACGCCGCCCCCAAACCCACCAGCCACTGTTCATGGCGATTAATGGCCAATCGCGTGGCGCCACGTCACCCGGTCACCCAGCCGGTCGCGCGCGTCCCAGCCGGTCGCCCCCCCGGTCGCCACCCCATCTTGCAAAAAAACCCTCCCGCTTTCCCAAATTAACACGAATTCCACATTCCCCTCTGTGGAAGGACCTAAATGCGATTTTCCCAAATGTCCAGGACGTTTCTGCAAAACCGTCAACGCGCTTCGTCTCTCCCCCGCACGGCGCCGTCGTCGCCACGGCCGCCGACGCGCCACCACGCCGCGCTGTCCCTCCCCGCTCAAATCGGAGCCCACCACGGGCTCCGCCGTCGCCGCTTAGCCCTCCACGCCGTCGTTGGGCCGCCGGGACACCGTCCAGGAGCCGGGATCGCCGCGGCCGACCGCGCCGTCCGCCGCCGCTTTCCGCCGTTCCCGCGCGTTCTCCGGCGACCTTTGCGTGGCGGAGCCGCCACCTCCAGCACCGCCGCGTCGAGGCGCGTCCAAAGAGCCCGCGCGCGCGTCCCGCCTCGCGGTGTCGCGCCGCCGGAGCCGCCATCGCCGCACGATCCGGCCGCTGTGACGTCAACAGACGTCACAGTGGGCCCGGATATCATTTTTTTTTACTTCTCCTTTTTCCCACGTTCAGATTATTAAAAAAATCCTAAAAACAAATCCTAAAAATTGCAAATTCAATAACTTCAAATATATTCATCGGAAAAAAAATAAAAATATATCAAAACGATCACAAAAATAAATGCTAGCTAACTACGCCATGCGATCAAAATTTAGATTCGAATACTTCAAATTTTTAGATTCCCTTCAAATTCGACCATATTTGCAAGCGTTAGAACAATTCAAATCCGAATAATTTCACTAACTACGCCATGCGACCAAAATTTAAATTCGAATTATTCAAATTTCCAAATTCTCTTCGAATTCGATCATTTTCCCGAGAATTAGAAGAGTCCAAATCCGTACAACTTCACCAAATTTCAAATTAAATCCCTCCAAAAAACAAAAAAACTTTACAGTCCACGGGCGCGGCGAAGTCCGTTAAATTTTCAAATTCTCTTCGAATTCAATCATTTTTCAGAGAATTAGAAGAGTCCAAATCCGTACAACTTCGCCAAATTTCAAATTAAATTCCTCCAAAAAACAAAAAACTTTATAGTCCACGGGCGCAACGAAGTCCGCGCTTCTTCCCCTAGTATCCATGTAACGGCCGGGACACACGATGAGCTCTGATTTCACATCACTATATGCTAGCATCAACTGATGAGTAGTAGTTATGACCAGTTAGTTGTCGCCAACGATGAGAGCTCCGTCTCGGCGGCGACAAAGCCGACCATGGTCAGATGGCGGTTTCACTGGTTTGGCAAAAGACGACCTTGATCTTGCGTGGCGCGAGACACTTATGCTGCACGAGCTCCATGTCTCTACATTCACCCGTGTCAGCGGGTGTCGCTGCCTCGTTGTGACGAGTGAGATCTCTACGGGTGATATTGGGTGCAACTTTGGTATCAATTATAGGTGTATTTTTTAAAGAGTAGGCAATTGCTTTACTGGGAGAAAAATGACCGTTAGGACCCAGCGCTCCCGCGACAACGGCGGCCACCCCGTGCCGGCGTGCGCCGGCGGCCCCCGCCCGCGCTAGCTCCCACCACTGCCCCAGCCACCTACCACCACCCCCCGCCACCCTGCCGCCCAATTTCACCCCGGCGTTCCTTGGTTTCGCGGCCCGGCGCGGTTCCGACACGCCAAGATCTGGATCTGGAGGAAGATTTGGGGGGCCGCCGTCCCCGGCCTCGCCGGCTCCCGCCGCGGCGGCCAGGCGCATTCAAAGCATCGTCGTGGGCTCCCTGCTGCTGCCTATTCCTCCGCCTGAGGTGTGCGACAAGGTCAGCGCGGCGCTGTCCGCATGGCGTTCTGCTGGCTGCCCTGCCATACCCCCTTCAATGGCCGCGACTCCAGCTGGAATCCTTCGCGCACCGGCCTCCGCCTTCAATGCGTCTGCGACTCCACGTCAACGCAAGACGGTGAGCTTCTGCATCCCTGCACCGGCCATTCATGACGCAGCTCCAAGCCTACCTCTACCTCGCCTTCAAGCCGGGTCACATCGCCGTCCTCTCCCGCGCTCTCCGGCGACGCGGGACTCGAGAAGCCCCTCTCCGGATGGGCCTTGGATCACCGTGCTATCCCGCCGCGCGCGTGAGCTTGCGCGCCGTACTGCTGGACAAGACGCGACTTCAAGGCCACGCCGCGCTTCAATTAAGCTCAACTACAGGCTCCCGCGGCACGCCAACTACGACACCCATGCCTACTCCAAGCGCTCGCGTTCCGCTTCCAAGCCCTGCTTTCGCTGCCAGGCGCTCGACCACTCCATCGCCTCCTGCCGCGACCCGGTGAGGTGCGCGCGCTGCCGCATTTTGGGGCACTGGGCAAGGGACTGCATCGATTGTCGCCATCGGCCTATCGCCTCGCCCGAGCCACGCCGCCACTCTGCACCAACGCCCAGGCCACCGCAAGAGCCGGCCGCGCCCGCCACGGCCATGGACTTCCCGGGCATGTCCTTCATCGGCGACTCGGCTACTCAGGGCATGGATTTCCTCGGCGCGCCGGCCATGCGCCCGGACTCTGACTGCGTCACCATCGCCACGTCCTTCGACCTCGACTCGTCGCGCATTGACTGGGAAAGGACCGCCATCTACGTCTGGGCCCTGGACCCGCCGTCGGGCACGGACCGCACGAGCATTGAGTCCGCGTTCAGGAAAGAATATCGGCTCAGTGCCGCCGAGCTCCATGTAAGCAGCCACTTCCCCGAGCCTTTCATCATCAAGTTCAGCTCGGCTGCCGTGCGCGACGAGGTGATGCGCACGCCCAGGCTTGCTTTCAAATGCCACGGCCTCGACATCCACTTCAGGAAGTGGAGGTGCGTGTCTCAAGCCATCAACGCCAACCTTTGCTACCGCATCCGCATCAGTGTCGATGGGCTACCTACCTGTGCTTGGAAGCCGGAGATCGTGGACCAGATCATGGCTCGAAGGTGTGCCGTGCAAAGGCTCGACAGCAATTTCACCACCATGGAGGTTACCTCCTCTTTCGGGCTTTGGGCATGGATGGCCGAGCCTCACCTGCTGCCCAAGCTCCTCTGGTGCACCTTGCCAACAAGGCACCGGGAGGGCTCTCCTCGCTGGTGCGCGTGGCGGAGGACCGTCCCGATCAATGGAAGCGCGGGATGACATTCCGCGTTTTGCTGCACCTCGAAAAGGTGGAGGACTACACGTGCGCACCGCTTCTCGACGGCGGTGCTCCGATTTCGGGCTTCAGGCCTTCTTCACACACGCTGCCGGCTTGGAAGCTGGGCGCCGTCGACGGCTCCAAGGCGGCCAGGGCCGCCGCCGTGGCTGCTCCCATCCCGCCCCTTGGCAGAGATCACGCGGAGAGCTCGCGCCGGTCCTCGAGCCGGCACCTCAGCGACGTCTTCGAGGCTGGCAGTTCGCGCGGGGCGCGCGAGCGCAGCGTGCGGCCAAGCGATGACCGCATCCGTCACCCCTCGCGCGACGCGAGCCGCCGTGAGCCCTCCCGCGACGTGGGCCGTCGTGAGCCCACACGCGACGCGAGCCGCCGTAGCAGCTCTCGCCACGGGAAGCGGTGCGATGACCGCGCTCCGCGCCATGGACGCCGCGACAATGATGAGGACGACGACGACCAATGCCGTGATGAGCGGGGCGCACGAAGGAGCTATCCGCGCCGCCCCACTGCCGGGAACAATGGTTCTTCCTCGCGCCATGATGACCGCGACCGCGAGCGATCCCCGCGGCGCCGCTCGCCAAGCCGCGGACATGGAGGACGTCATCACCAGCTCGCCACCGCTACGCCAGCACCACACCTGCCTTCGATCATCATCGGCACGCTGCCGCTCTTCACGCCCGTGCCTGTCACGCAGCCCGCTCCGCCAACCGTCGACGAGATCACGGCGCAGCTTCAGAAGTTGATGAGTGCAGGCCTCTCCTCCGCGCGCACGGCCATGCCGTCCTTCCTGGGCATCGTCTCTCCAACTCCGAGCCTGCGCAGCCCGACCACGACGCCTATCTCTTCGTTTGGCCTCTGTGTGTCGTGATTGGGTTCGGCGGGTTCGGGAGACGCCGGCAGGCTTTACCTTTTCGTCGACTATCCTCGCGTCCCCGGGTTTCGACATGGACACGGCAGGGGCTACGATGATCGATGTCGAGACTACGGCGGCAATCAAGGAATGCCCTGGCAAGAGTGCTTGGGGTTCAGTTGACACCATCACTTCTGAAGATGGCAGTGGCCAGCATCAAGTTTTGCAAGACGCGGACCGCATGGTGCCAGCCTGTTGGGACGATGAGCCGGGGCATGACGCCTGGTCCGCGATGGCCGCGGTTGACGCGGATGCGGATGCTACTGCTATTGCGGGTGTTCTTGGCGGCCATGAGGTCGAGGAAGAGGCTGAGACGGCCAATGACGAGGAGACCGTGCTTGAGGAAGAAGAAGAGGTCGAGGAAGAGCCTGAGATTCAAGACGAGATGGGCAATGATGAGGAGACCGTGCTTGAGGAAGAAGAAGAAGAGGTTGAGGAAGAGGCTGAGATTCAAGAGGACCAAAAGGTCGAAGAGGTGGAGCTGGGCAATGGCGACGAGGCGCACGGCGACGCGTTCATCTTCAGTGCTGATGACGAGGTCGACGCGATTGGCGACCTGCTGCAATATGGGCACGACATTGGGGGCATCGAGGACCTCTTTTATCGTCCCCCAATTGCTCTCCTGCCTACACCGGCTGCGGCTCCTACCACCCTAAGCATGAGCAAGTCTGAAGCTGCGCCGACTCGCCTCCGTAGTGCTCGCTTGGCTGAAAAGCCGCAGCTGCCGGCTTTGGAGAAGGCCGTCCGCGTTCTGAACGCAAAGATGGGGATTGTGCCACCGGAGGTGCCGAAGATGCCACTAGAAAGGGCAAGAAGAGTGTTCGTTGCCAGCTCCACTACTGCATTGCCTGACTCTGCGATTCAGGCCTTGATCGCTCTGTTCCGCCTGCACATGCCATCCATCAATGATGCAGATGAAGCTCTGATTGCCATGGCCGGCCCTGGTGGCTGCGAGCTACCTGCCCACGACGAGGTCGCGACGTGCACCTAGTGTTGCTATGTTTACCTGCATTTCCTGTTCTGCTGCACTGCACTACATCTACACTGCACTTCTTTAAGTTACTCTACCGCGAAGCAACTCCTCGCCATTTTCGCGAAGCAATTTTTCGCCATCTGCGTTCCCTCCAACTCCGCGAAGCAATTTTTCGCCATCGACAAGTTTCCGCATCTTCGTCAACCTCTACAATGTTAGGCCTCATCCTCGACTTACTTTGCTCGAACGTCCGCGGCCTGAACGATCAGGCAAGAAAGGACACGGTTAACGCCATCATCGCCCAGACCACATGCCACATTGCATGCCTCCAGGAGACCAAGCTAGATTTCATCGACCACCACACTGCTGCGTACAATGGGGGTTCTCGACTGAGATCTTTTGCGCACCGCCCTGCTATTGGCACCAGAGGGGGCATCCTTTTGCTCAGGAACGAGGATTTTGTGGATATCACCAACATCCACATGGGCACCCATCTCATCTCTGCTGATGTTACCATCCGGGCATGCAGAACTTCTTTCAAGCTGACAACGGTATATGGCCCCAGCACTGATGCACAGAAGAGACAATTCCTGGACGAGGCAATTGTTGCTGCTCCCGCTGATGACGCTAAGTGGCTTATCATAGGAGATTTTAATCTCATCTATCAGGATGCCGACAAGAACAATGATAACCTCAACCTCCGCCTAATGGGCCAGTTCCGTCAAGCCCTTATCACCTGCCAGCTCAAGGAAATCAAACTGCAGAACAGAAAATACACCTGGAGCAATGAGAGGGCTGACCCTACTCTGGTTCGTTTGGATCGGGCTTTCTGCAACAGCGCCTGGAACTTGGCTTTTGACTCCCACTCCTTACACGCTCTCTCCTCGGCCTTGTCAGATCACTGCCCGCTGCTCCTCTCTAACCACAGTGGTCCGCCAAAGCCTCCGGTCTTCAGATTTGAGAACTTCTGGATCAAGATACCGGGCTTCCAAGATATTGTTTCAGCTGCTTGGAACGAGCCCACAACGCATACCCAACCCGTGCACATCATCAATCATAAGCTTCAAAAGTGGCGAAGAAGTTGCGGGCTTGGAGCAAGGGTCTCTTCTCCAACTATAAGCAGCAGCTCATGATGGCCCTTGATGTTATCTTGCAGCTTGATACTGCTCAGGAGTCCAGAGTTCTTTCGCCTGCCGAGCTCTCCCTTCGTGCTGCATTGAAAAGAAGAGTCATGGGGCTTGCTGTTCTAGAGCGTACCCGCAAGAGACAGACTTCCAGAATCAACTATCTTCGTGAGGGGGACGCTAATACAAAATTCTTCCACCTCAGGGTGAATTCGCGCCGCCGGAAAAATGCCATCCAAAGGCTTAAGCGCAACGAGGGTTGGGTCGTCAACCATGATGAGAAAGAGCAACATATTCATGACCACTTCTCGTCTGTTCTTGGGGCCCCGCCTATGCGACCTCTTAATTTCAACTGGAACGCTATTGAGCCTACTGTGCATGACCTTGATGACCTGGGGCTGCCTTTTTCGGAAGAGGAAATCAAGGCCGTCATTCATGACCTCCCCACTGACAAGGCTCCATGGCCTGACGGCTTTACATCCAACTTCTTCCGATCATGTTGGAACATAGTGAAGGAGGACCTCATGCACCTCATCAATAGCTTCTCAGAGCTCACCGTCAGCAACTTTCATGTCATCAACACTGCCAACAAAGCCTTGCTGCCCAAGAAGGAGGGCACCGACTACATCAAGGATTATAGACCCATCAGTCTTATACACGTCATCCCAAAGATTATCGCCAAGGCTATGGCCTCTAGACTCCGTCCAAAAATGAATGACATCATCTCCAGCAGTCAAAGCGCTTTCATCAAGTCCAGAAGTATCCATGACAACTTTATGTATGTTCGTGGTGTGGCCAGGAAGCTTCAGCAAAAGCGCACCCCGCCCTGCTCGTCAAGCTGGACATCGCCAAAACTATCGATTCTGTTCGATGGGACTACCTGCTGGACCCTATGCAGCGTCTGGGTTTTCCGGCTCGCTGGAGGGCTTGGGCTTCCTTGATCTTCTCGACTTCTTCTTCGAAGGTCCTTCTGAATGGTATCCCTGGGAAGGAGATCATCCATGGGAGAGGCCTCAGACAGGGGGACCCCCTCTCACCGCTGCTGTTTGATCTTGCCATTGATACCTTGCCTAGGATCCTCGAACTAGCAACGGCTTTCGGCATCCTGCACCCTCTGCCTGGGCGTTTCATCAAGTCGCGCATCTCGCTCTATGCAGATGATGCCGTCATTTTCCTGCAACCCAGCGCTCATGACATCAACAACCTGGCCGCTTTGCTGCAAAATTTTGGGGAGGTCACCGGCCTTATGACAAATATTGAGAAGAGCTCTGTCACGCCTATTCGCTGCACCGACATTGACCTCCCCAGCATCCTCGCATATTTTCCTGCGACTCTGTCTCAGTTCCCCATGACATATCTAGGCCTGCCCCTCTCGCTTGGTAGACTGAGGAGGGTTGACCTGCAGGCATACATCGACAAGATCGCTTCTGCTCTCAACCCTTGGAAATCCAAATTCCTCAACCAGGCTGGGTGCGATGCCCTCGTGAAGTATGTGCTCACAGCCTTGCCGATTTTCCTCCTCACCGTCATCAGGGTTGATAAAGCTATCCTTAAAGCTTTTGACAAGTTGCGAAGAAGTATGTTATGGGCTGCGAGCGACACAGTCACTGGGGGAAAGTGTAAGGTTTGCTGGACGAAGGTTTGCCGTCCGAAGAAGTTTGGAGGGCTCGGAATTCTTGATCTTGAGAAGTTTTCTCGGGCCCTGCGTCTGCGATGGCTTTGGCTCGAGTGGGACGCTCCTGACAAGCCTTGGGTTGGTCTGGAAACCCCCAACAATACTGCTGATATTGAGCTCTTCAACGCTGCCACTGACGTCACTGTTGGGGACGGCATGACGGCCCGCTTCTGGACGTCATCGTGGCTGCATGGGACGGCACCTATGTCTATTGCTCCAAAGATCTTTGCGGCCTCCAAGAAGAAAAACAGACGTGTCCAGAACGCTCTCATCAACCAAAACTGGATTGCAGACATGTCGGTTCAAAACTCCTCTTTTGATCACATGACAGAGTTCGTCAACCTTTGGGGCTGCCTTCAGGAGGTCGCGCTTTCGTCTGGTACCGCGGACACCATCACCTGGACCCTATCCCCCAATGGAAAATATTCGGCTGGATCGACATACAAAGCACAATTCCTGGGGTCCATCCCTTGCTCCTTTGACAACCTGGTTTGGAAGACTTGGGCGCCCTCGAAGTGTAGGTTCTTCTCTTGGCTGGTGGTGCAAAACATGTTGTGGACCTCTGATCGTCTAGCTGTCAGGGGATGGCCCCATACCCCCTATGCCAGCTTTGCAGAGCGCACAACGAGATGGCACGACACATCATCTTCGAGTGTCGATATTCTCGCCGCATTTGGCAGGCAGCCGCGTCTTGGCTGTCCTGCCCCTCCTTGATTCAAGATCTTGGCACCGGGCGACCCACCGTGCTTGCATACTGGCAGGCACTTGCAAAGACTACAACTGCCCACCCCAAGGGCCTCAGATCGGCTATAATTCTGATATCGTGGGAGCCGTGGAAGGAGCGGAATGCGCGGGTCTTCAACAACAAGTTCACCATGCCGTTGTCCCTCCTCGATAAGATTAAGATCGAGGGGAAAAATTGGGTCCTGGCAGGCGCGGCGCATTTGGGGGAGATCGTTTCCTAAGTTCACATGACGATTTTTCTCTCAGAGAGAATAGACGGTGTTGGTTGAGTGTTTCAGTCCCTTACTTTCCAGCTTTTTAAACTTTGGCCTTCGGCCGTGTTGTGTTTGCTTCTCCTATATCAATATAAAAGACAAATCTTTTGCCCCGCTTAAAATATCAATTATAGGTGTTACATGTAATTTTCTCCCCCTTAGACAACGTAGAGAGTCAAATCGTGTATACGGCCTCTCTGGGGTTACTCAGATCGCTCAAGTTGGTAGGTGATCGTGATGGTGGTGCCATTGTGCCAGTGCCATCGCTAGAGCAAACCATACATAGGCTCGTCGCTAGCGGGGGAAAATGAAATAAAAAACAAGAACTCCAACTAAACGGGAACATAAACAAAGGTAGCGTGATTTTACATGAGTATGAACATCTATTTATCAAAACTTAGTTTCAAGGTAGAGACAGTTGGCAAGCAAAACCTGGCACACCATATAAAACCCTTGGAAGATATGAATCCATTTGCCGAAATGAACAAGTTTCACATTTGTTTGCACTTTAGATATTGCGGTTCAAGGATCAAAATTTGAGCTTTCAAGTTTTAGTTGTTTTCCTAGACTTTTCACCTTCTTGATGTGACATGTGAGCATGTTTTTCGTTATGCAGAGGCCGGGTGTAATTCTTCAAACTTTTGAGTAATAAAACCCTTTATCTAAAAAAATGTGAGCATGTTTATTCTTTCTTTCGGGAGTGATGTGCATGGTTCGAAATAGCATTTCTTGGTTGAGGCATTCCACCTCGGTAGCACATGGACTGGAGACCGCAACTTCGAGTTGTAGGCAATGACAAGGAGACGTCGATGTAAAGACAGCGACAGAAAGAGGGTAGTAGTTGTAAATCTTTCTGGTGACAGAAACCAGCCTCGCTCGATCGGCCTCGTTGTGATAGTCAGATCTCAAGTCGAAGCCCAGCATTTCGTTGTCCACAAACATGATACATGCCTAAGTACTCACGAATTATTTGACAGTGATACTCCTGTATGCATAGCCACATGGCACGGCCGGGACACACACACCTGCATTCACATTTCACAACACCTAATTACGCATGCATGAACGCCACGCTAATGAGTAGTAACGACCAGCTAGTTGTCACCGGCGGCGACGAGCTCCGTCGAGCAGAGACGGCGCGCGCCGACCATGGTGAGTCAGATGGTGGTCTGGCAGAAGACGACCTTGAGCTCGATCGCGTGGCGCGAGGCACTTCTGCGGCACGGGCTCCACGTCGCCGTCCTTCACCCTCGTCAGCGGGCACCGCTGCTTGAAGTAGCCCTCGTCGCCCTTGCACGCCACCACGGCGCCGCCGTTGCCGATGACTTGCTGCTCCACCGGGCACCCGTTGTTCAGGTCCACCGGGCAGCCCAGGACCGGGCACTGCCCGCCGCCGATGAAATGCGGGCTCACCACCACCCCCACGTTGAACCCCTCCGTCAGGCTCACGCTGTACGTCGCCAGGTCCGCGCCGGCCCCGGCGTCGGGCGAGTGCACCACCAGCTGCACCACCGTCTCTGGCCGCCCCATCCGGTCTCGCACTTGTCCAGCGACGTGCTGCAGCCGATGCGCGCCACCACGCGCCCTTCCCATTTGGTGGGCGGGAAGGGGTAGGAGACGAGCCTGCGGCCGTCGCCCTCGAGGATGACGGTGTTGTCGCAGATGCCGGGGCTGCCATCGTCGTTGGGGGTGACCAGCGGGTAGATGGTGAACGGGCAGAGGTTCTGCAGGGTCAGCTGGGTGTCCACCGCCGATGCCGCCAGAACGGCGGCGGCTGCAAGCAGGTAGGCGAGGACGAGGCGCTCCGGCATGGCAGCCATAGCCTTGTGCGCTGCTTGTTTCTTCTTCGGTTTGCGGGGTGGCCAAATGAGCTGGTGATGGGCTTTAGACGGGACGTGCAGGCTGTTTATATAGGCAAGGTCGGAGTCGTGAGTGGACAAGCTTGGTTGGTGAGCAGTACTTAGCTTTCATTCAGACTGTTCCCAAGCTACAAAGCGAATTCCATCATCAACCGGGAATTTTCAAAACGACAAAGCATTTGATCACGCAATCAAACAGGTCATCCAGTGGCAAAATAATTCACAGGTAAGAATCATAACAGACTCTCCTGACCGGAGAAAAACATGCAAATACACTCCTCGATTGACCAAAGCTTTCATTTTGTTATCAGTTATTCCTGCGGTGGATCCTTATTTGAATCAGCGCACGACTGCTCATTCCACTGACGTACAACCAGGCTATCTGAGCACTTGTACGCTTGGTTTGGTTGGATTCAGTGTGCGAACAACTCAAAGTTCTGGAATTCATCACCTATTGTAAAATTGTGTGCTCGATCGTCCTCCACGACGGTTGCGACGCGCAGAGCGGCGAGGGAGAGATGCCGATGCTGTCCGCGATTGTCGGAGTAGAGTAGCAAGTGGTGTAGTCGGGGACGAGGCGATGACGCTGGCGACGAAGTTGTAGTGGACGTAGACGTAGAAGGCGGCGGAACCAGCGGTGACCTGGGGTGGTCATGCGGGACGCCTAGATCGATGATGGGGTAGTCGGCGGGACCTGTGACAACGAGAAGTCGCCCTGCAGGTTACCTTGTGAAGCGCGGCGGTGCTCGAGGGAGGTGAGGAAGAACCCGGCGGCGTGACGAAGACCGTGCGCAGACGGCGGCGATCCGCGCCGTGGGAGATGGCGCGGTGGAAGCTGAGCCCGTCGATGCGCGAAGATGGCGAAGAAAACTGCGTGCAGCGACGCTACGACCGCCGGCACGTACACGCTTGGGAGGCGCGAGTCGGTGCAGCGGCTGGAGGCCACCGGCGCTTGGCCACATGGCGATGTCGGTGTACGTGGCCTGATGGATTGCTGCTGTGTGTCTTGGTGGATCGACCTGAGCTTGTCCGTTGATGCATGTGCGTACGTGGAGACGTGGACTTGTGGAGTCCCTGGTAGTGGAGTCCTGCATGCAAAAGAAGAGAATTTGTTCACGTGGTCGTGGTCGTGGGACTCCCTCTCGATGTTGCCCGCGAGCCGCGTGCTTAATGACGTCTCTGAGTCCCGGAAAAGGAGACGACACTGCCGAATCCCGTGATTGTTCGGTCGGCCAATCGTCACGTCCAGCGTCGGAGGCGTCACGCGTGTATCGCCGGCTTGAAGCAATGTTGTTGAAGTCCCAGATGCGCGTCGTCTTGCCGCCGCGCGCCGGGATCGTCTCTTGTCGTGCGGTTTTCTTGCCGGGAAGCTTGGTTTTTTTGCGTCGATTTTCTGCCGTAGGAGGGCAGCCGCGTGGAGCTGGGAGGCTGAGGCAGATCTTGTCGGACTCGCCGGAATTGTGCGCCGCCACGAGCATGTCGATCTTGCACAGATTTTCGCCGGGAATTTGAGGGTGGTAGAGAGTGTAGGGATTTATTTGTGGCTAATCGGATCTAAACTATGGAATAGAAATTTCGAAAATCTAGTCTAATCTATGAACGAGAATTGAATCTAAGAACCGATCCGATCTTCTCTCTTCCGAGAATTGAACGAGAATTGGGACCACCCTCACGTCCTCTGCGGCGGTCCTTCGCGGAGGTTACCGCGGCGCCGCCACCAATGGCTGCTCCACCGGGGCATGGTGGTCCTCCAACCTGGGCACCTGCGGCGGCGGGCGGAGGCCAAGGTCGTGGGACTGGAGTCGTGTTCGGAAATTCTGCCGGTCCCCCGACGTTCGCTCCCCGGCAGCCGGGGCGGTGCATCATGGACCAGCCGGCGCGGTGGCTCCACCGCCGGCGGGTTTCGCCTTCGGGGCAGTGGCACAGGCGCCGAAAAGGAAGAAGAAGAAGAAGAAGAACAATGCGGCCGCGAGACAGCAACCGGCGGCACAACAGCATGCGATGTTGCCCGTGGTTGGGGCACAACAGCAGCTTGCCGTGCAGCAGCCTACCGTGCCCGTGACCGGCCAACAGATGATGCCGGGGGCGGGTCAGCCGGTGGCCGTGCAGACGTCTCAGCCAAACACTACTGTAACATCTGCCCCGTGGTTCCTGTGCAAGGTGCTAAGAAGCTGAATGCGTGGTGTTGGAAGTGCGCTGTTAACACTCACGCAACTAAAGATTGCACCGCCAAACACTACTGTAACATCTGTGATAACAAGAAACATCCGACTTCGATGTGTCCGACACTAAAACTACCGAGGCCGCAGATGCTTGTTGTGGGTCAGGGGCATAAAGATACGATGTTCTTACAGTTTCCGGATCATTTGTACATGGAGGGCTTGGTGACTAATGACACTCCGGTTGCTCTCGTTTCGGTTCAGGGCGCGGCAGCCACCGCGAAACAAGTGGAAACTCAAGTGGCTAGGCTCTGTCCAGTTCGGTCTTGGAAATGGGAGGCAATTCCTAATGGTACGGATTCCTATACGGTTAACTTTCTGACCATGGAGGACTTGCTGAGATTTGATGGGGTTGAGCTAGGAGTCCCGTCTCAGGTTACCAAGCTAGTATTCAGTCAGTGGAAACCGGAGGATGTGGCACACAAGATGGAGCTACATCAGCAATGGGTCCATGTTACAGGGGTGCCGAACCCTCTGAGACACTTCTGGGGCTTGTGGGCTGTGGGCACACTTATTGGGGCGACGATTGATGTGGACATGCTTACCCTCCGCCGCCGGGGGGTGGTCCGTATCTTAGTGGGGATGTTAACAGACGAATGTTTCAACAAGCTTGACGATATCGGTCCTTTCATCCGCACGGATGCGGTGCTGCGTCTAAAAGGGTTTGACTTCACTTTCCGGCCAGAAGAATCTGACTTTGTTCCGGAGGCAGACTTTGTGCCGTTTGCATGGCAGCGTAAAGGAAAAGATGACTTGGATGATAATGGGATGGAAGAGGACGGTCTTGGGGATCATTCTACTCAAGGTGGTGCTACCACTGGTGAGGCAACATCCTCCAACATGGCCATCGATCCTAATTCGGGTGTGGAGGGGCGACAGCAAGGTGCACCAACGGCGCAATCTTTGGTTGGACTGGCTGTCACCCCTTTCAACCCTAACCCCACGACCCCGCGTGCGATTGAGCTGGTGAAGCAATGGAGGCAAGCAGCTAGAATATGCGATGCCGATGTTCTGTCTTCTGCTGCTGGTTCAAAGTCTGGTGCAGTAGAGGGGGGGGGGGGGGGAATTCTGTTCCCAGCCTCCCCTAGGCCGGCTGTCGAACCGCTGGGCGTGCGGCTTCTGGACACTGCACCCAGGCAGGAGCGTGCGGAGGGGCTTACCACAGCGACCCAGCTGGGTGGTGCTGTCCAGGTCACCCATGGCGGCAGCAACGTGAGGCCCAGCATGGCTCCTGCTGGGCCGGGAGCGGCTCCAGCCGCTGGGCCGAGGCTGGGCACTGCTTCGCCTCCTGCTGCTCGTGCTGATGATGGCATGCTGCCCAACGTTCCCCGTGCCGCTTGTTGCCGCCGACGCGTCGGATTACCGGGGAACGGAGGCTGAACTGATCGTCGGCTCCCTGGTGTGCCCGAGGAGGAGCACCGGCGATGGGCTTGGCTCGCCAGGGCTTACCACGGTGGAGGGGGACTCTACGTCATCCTTGTCCTCCCCCACGGTGGCTGCGTATTCGCCGACGTCTCCGGTTGCTACCGCGATGGTTGAGAGGGTTGCTACATCGCCTTCGCCCTCTCCCATTGTGGCTACACCTATGGGGGCGCCCCTTCGACACCTAGGCGTAGTGGGCGCCACCACACTGGGAAGGATGGAGCCTCGGCGACAGACGAGGACTCGATGGCGAAGGCGATGCGCCGCAAAGCCGAGTCCTTCTCTACTCCTGATGCTAGTACGTCTCAGTCCTCAAAATCATTTTTGTCCTTTCATACTTCTACTTTATCTGCTAAGTTGTCAGCGGTAGGCGTAAGTTTAGGGAGAAATGACAAGGAGGTGGTTTTTTTCGGCTAATGTTCTAAAACATGTAGAGTATGATCGCCGTAGGGTATCTCCTAGTGTTTCGAGTAGGCCAGTAGCCCCACCTGTAGATGATGATGAGGCGAATGACACAATAGATGGACAACTTCTATCACATCTTATAGGTGAGGTTACAGAGGTGGATTTGGACGAGACTCAGCTGGGATCTTTTGATGACCTGTACGCTACTGGCCGGAGATCTAAATCCGCTAAAAATAAAAAGAACCAATCCTCGCGCAAAAAAGAGAGTAAGTCAAAATCCCTAATAGTTTCCCAATGAATGGCATATTTGAAAATAGCAGAGGTCTAGGCGACTTGGCTAAACATTTGAATATTGCGCATCATGTGAGGGATCACAAGTTGGATTTTTTGGCTATTTTCGAGACAGGTAGACGAGATTTTTCAAGCACCCTACTAGACCGCCTTTCAGGTGGAGTGGATTTTGCTTGGCATTCTTGTCCCCCTCGAGGTAGATCGGGTGGCATGTTACTTGGCATTAAAACCGATACCATGGAGTTGTTGGACCGATCGGATGGTGAATTTCATATTCGAAACAAGTCCGACAATTTTATATGGAGTTTGGTTGCCGTGTATGGTGATGCCCAAGAAGAATATAAAGCTGCTTTTCTTCGAGAATTGGTTAATCTAGCTAAGGATAACCCACACCTATTTTAATAGGTGGGGATTTCAATATGCTGAGGTACCATCACGAGAAAAGTAAGGGTAGATTCGATGGTCATTGGCCTCTCCTGTTCAATGATGTAATTGATAGCTTGTCTTTACGGGAGGTGCACATGACGGGGAGACAATTCAGTTGGGCTAATAGTCTCCCCGAGCCAACATACGAGAAGCTGGACCGAGTCCTGATGGATTCCCGGTGGGAGGATAGATATCCATTAGTGACGGTACGTGCTTTGGAACGTATTGAGGCTTTCTCGGATCATGCCCCCATACTCCTATCTACTGGAACTTTGAAACCGCCCGTTAAGTCCCAATTCAAATTCGAATTAGGTTGGCTATTGCGGGATGACTTTGATGATCTAGTTAAAAGGATATGGGCTCAACCAGCCGTGGGTGTTAGCGCTATCCAACGATGGAATTATAAGATGCGCAATTTGCGTAAATTCCTTCATGGATGGGCAAGACACACAACCGGCATACTTAAAAAAGAAAAAGAGCGCATGTGTTCCATTATTGATGAGCTCGATAAATTAGCAGAATCACGACCTTTATCAGCAAATGAGAGTGACCTCAAACGGCACTCGAATGAGCAAGTGGGTCGTATGCTGCGGGAAGAAGAGCTTAAATGGTACCAAAGGTCTAAGGCCCAATTCATTCTACAAGGGGATTCGAATACGAGGTACTGTAAGGACACGGATGTCGCCTAGAGGGGGGGGGGGTGAATAGGCGATTAAAATTCTTTGCGGTTTAGGCTTAAATAAATGCGGAATAAAACTAGCGTTTAATTTATCAAGCACGAAACCTAAACAAGTTAGGTTAACCTATGTGCACCAACAACTTATGCTAAACAAGATAAGCAAATATGTGATAGCAAGATATATTACTTCAAGCTCGATGGCTATCACAAAGTAAATAGCATAAGTAAGAAGCTCGGGTATAGAAATACCGAGGCACTTGGAGACGATGATTTATCCCGAAGTTCACTTCCCAATGGAAGCTACGTCTCCGTTGGAGCGGTGCGGAGTCACAAAGTGATCCCCGAATAGCCGTCAAATGGCACACCGTAATCTCCTTCGTGCCTCCACCAATGCGGAGTGCCATGAACCACTATGGACACTTGAGGGTGGTCACCGAACCCGTACAAGGATGAGGCACACTCCACAACTTAATTGGAGGCTCTCACCGAATTCCCGCCGCTCCCAAAGCCACAAGAATCACAAGGTTGGGGCGCGACTCCACAACTTAATTGGAGGCTCCCAACTATCCCACGAGCCACCAAAACTCCGAGATCAACAAGGACCGTCTAGGGCACTCCAAGTACCCAAGAGGACAAGCTCTAGGGCACCCCAAGTACCCAAGAGTAATAAGCTTCTCAACTTCGATTTCCACGTATCACCGTGGAGAACTCAAACTGATGCAACCGATGCAAGAAGGCAAGACCACTAGAAGTGGTCAAATCCTTCACTCCCAAATCCCACCAAAAGCAACTAATGCTTGTGGGGGGAGAAGAGAGGAAGAACAAGGAAGAACTCAACAAATGGAACTTCAAGATCACGATCTACTAGGTTCCCCTCACTTAGAGAAGGAATGGATTGGATGAATATGTAGATCTAGATCTCCTCTCAAATTCCCTCAAAGATATGCAAGAATCATGGGAGGGATTGAGAGAAAGGCAAGCTTTTCCAAAGGTCAACAATGGAGGAGAGAGAGGGGAAAGGCTAGCTCAAGGGATGAGAGAACCGTTGGGGAAGAAACCCCCTTAAAAAGGTCCTCTCAAAAATCTGCCCGTTGCAGACGAAAAAGGCCGCAGCGGTAGTACCGGGCCGAACCCGGTAGTACCGAGCCGCGTTGACTCGAGGAAGAACGAGGCCAGTCAGCGCACCCTGACTCGGCGCGCAACGGTAGTACCAGACTACCTGGCCCGGTAGTGCTCCCTTCCTGGTAGTACCGCGCCACTACCGGGGCAACTGCCGGGTTAAAACTTCGGAGGCAGAGAGCCATCTGGAGATGCGGTACTGGGCCCGGTACTGCCCGCGGTAGTTCCGCAAGGGGTCACCCGGTAGTACCGGGCGAGGGTCGGTACTACCAGCCAAAGAAGAAACTGCAGAACCAGGAAAAGAGAACCGCAATAACTTTTGCAAGGAAGCTCCAAACGAGATGAATCCAATTCTGTTGGAAAGTAGCGACAAGAGCTGTACTACAAAAAGTGGAAATATTAAGGGTCACAAATATAGAGGGGATACCACACATGGGAAGGTGTGGACCCTATCTCGAAGGTGGACCGATAATATTTCCAACCAGAAAACGCAACAAGTTTTCCATACGAAATCCGTTTTCGGAGAACTTGGGCTTGTCATGAAGATCACAACAAGCACCAAAACCCAACAAGGAGAAAAGCCAAATAAGAACCAAGAAAGATGATGAAGGCAAGTATGCAAAGGTTTGAGCTCTCTCCAACTGATACGCTAAAGCTCAATCGAGAGCCCCTCTTGATAGTACGGTATCTATCCTATAACCCGGTCTCCCAACTAGTACCATGAGACCGGTTAAATAGAAACCCTATCATACCTTTGCCTTGCGCATTCCACTTGAGCTAGATGACGTCGATCTTGATCTCTTCAAGTGGACCACCTTTCTTGATTGCGCTTCGCTTGGTGAAGACCCAAACATTGCTCCCCCATACTCCACTATGGGAGAGCCTCTCTTAGGCACATCTTCACATGAACATTATCTCTAAATGGGTGGCAAGCTTCAAGCCTAGGATTTCTTCGAGATGCTCCTCTTGAACTTGCGCTTCTCAACATTGATGACGATCACCACTTTACGTCATCGATCATGGGCCATATGAATCTTCATTTGATGCAAGCCCATAGAAAGATACCTAACCACACATAGAAATGCTACACACATATCATGGGTTAGTTCACAAAGCTATATGGACAATTGCTTACCATACCAAGAGATACATGATCCCACTTGGTACATCTTGTAGCTTTGTGTGTTGATCAATACTTGATCAACCTTGTATCTTTTCTTCTCTTTTCAATAGATGATGTCTTGAAGATAACCATGAATGATCACATAATTCTTTTCTTCAAGACATACTTTCAATATGCTCAACTCTATGATCTTGATGCCAAATACTTCATTATATCAATATACTCATGGCATCAACCTTGAATCCAACGTATGGAGTTCAAGCATGGTCTATGGACAAACACTACAAGTAAAACTCAATGCAACCATTAGTCCATAGGGATTGTCATTAATTACCAAAACCACACATGGGGGCGCCATGCCCTTTCAATCTCCCCCATTTTGGTAATTGATGACAATCTCTTTTACAAGGGTTTATATAATGAATTAAGCAACTATGCAAATCAACAAGCATAGATGCATGAGCATGAAAGGTAAATGCTTATGACCAAAACAAAAGCATAACACCAAATTCCCTTAAACCCTATAAAACTTCTCCCCCATTGGCATCCATTTCCAAAATGGGCGAAAAAATCTTAGAAGGTCAATATAGTATGAGCTCCCCCATAACGTGTGCATTTCTCAAAATATGAGTGGAATCAAATACACATATCCAATGACGAATAGTTGGAGAGAGCACAAACTATATTGAGGATCCAAAGAAAAAAATGATATGGAAAACTTTTTCAATTCTCCAAATAAAAGGAACAATCAAAAGATCCAACTAACCAAATCAAAAGATATTATGATTTGAGCAAAAGAGTGTTTTAAGAAATAGAGGAGCTCCCCAATATTTGTACACAATTTAGAATTATTGTATTTGAATACAAGGTGTACAAACATGGAATCCTCACTCCTTCGATATCCTCTAAAACACAAAATCAAATGGATTCACAAGCTCAATAAGATGCAAAAAAAAACAAAGCTTGTGTCATATCCCAAGGTGAAGATTATAGGCTTGTAAAGACAAGCATGGTTAAGGATATTCACCAAGATGAGTGCACCAAGATGTGATAAAATAGGATATGCACTCATAGGATATAATTTTTTTCGGGGTCACAAGGAATAAAAGGAATAAAGATGTGACACCAAAGAAATAGGATATCAAGTAAAGATGTAACTCTTCTCATGTATATAAGTTTCTAAGTAGACGACAATCATATGATATATATCCACACAAAAATTTGTATACACAAAATTAGTTAATAAGAAATGAAACAAGATATCCACAAGAGAGTCATATAATATACACATATGATATTTGTGTAGGATCATAGCCCATAGCTCAATGATTTCATATTGTGTAATAATGAACTTTAAATTCAACCTCAAAACAAGCATCACAAATATCACTAAGGGAAAAAGAGATAGTTGGGATGCATTGAGGAAAGCAACAAGTATCATAAGAGCCAAATAGAATTTGCAATAGCTACAACAAAGGCAAATAAATACTTTTCATGCCATGATGCAACCTACACAAGGTTGGATGCTAGAAAAATATGCATGAGGGTGAATACTTGTTACCGAGATGACATTGGGTTGATGTAGTAGATAAAATTTCATCAACCATCCTCGCTTGGCTCCAATAAGCATGTGGTGAAGATACTTTCATTGTAAATGAGACAAGCATCCAATGCATCTCCATTTACCTAAAACACATTCAAGTAAAATTGTTCCCAAACTAATTGGGTCCAAGTAGTTAGTCAAACTACAATACATAGAAGGAACTCCACATAAATATGTGCATATAGATATGAAATTGAATTTCATGCACATCTTAGCCGATTTAGGATTCCGTGGAGTTTCCCCTATATATTGGCACAAAGAAGGAAAGCATGCCATAAAATAAACATGGAGTAGATATGCATGCCTATGACCTTCAATAACCAAAGGGAGATACAATTTGGACAAAATATCAAGAAATCAAGGGAGGTCCAAATTATATCAAAGATCCAAATCAAAAATTGATTTAGAGAAGCCAATTGAAAGTAAAACAAACCAACATATGATTGATGACATACCAATTGGACAAAGATATCAAAATGAAAATAGGATACCAATTAATCAATAAATAAAGGGACTAGATATCAAATTCCCAAAGATAGATACCAATTGAGATTAACTCTCAAAAAGAGCGAGGTTCTAACAAATAAACCATCCCTCTACACTTTTCATGATGGCACAAAGTACCAAGCCGAAAAGGTTTGTCTACCATGAGACATGTCATCGGGATCAAGGACCAATGGAAAGGATCAAATACCAATAAAATATAAATAGTGTTTAAAAGGATACTTGATAGCTCTCCCAACAAAAGTGCATTATTTATGATCTTGTATTTGAATACACATTGCACACACATGGAATAATCGCTCTCAAATATCTATTCAAACACTAGTCATATATCAAGAAAAAGCAATAAGATCCAATATTAATGAAAATATAAGTTGTACTCAATATAGGATAGCTCACCCAAGAATAGTGCATTATCTATAAGTAACCTTTGAATGCAAGGTGCACAATGATGGGATCAATGCCTCTCCTACATCAAATAAAACACTAGGAAGTTTGAGTAAAACTAAATGATCCACAAGAGGTAAAGAAGACAATGGGAGTTAAAACAAATTAATTTTTGGCAAGAAATAAGGCAATAAAATCAAGAGCCAATATGAAGATGATCTACACATTTCACCACAGTTTTGACTATCAATTGTCATGGAGTATATGTAGTAATTTCTTAGTGGTGTATTGGATTGATATTCAAGATCATCTTCACAACCAATAAGCACATGGTGAAGGATAAGATTTAAACACGATGCTTATGTAGATAAATGTTCTTGATAGCTTCAAATATTCACGCGATAATGCAAAGCAACTACAAAGAGTGCTTTGAAGCGATCGGTTTCCCAAAGAGATATATGAGAACATATTTAGAGGAAAACCTTACCAAGAACATTCATCACCAACAAGATCCAAAGTGTGAGTAAGTAAAAACATTTAAGGAAAAGGGAACTTGTTTGAGAAACATGCCACAAAGGAATAAGATAATTAACAATATCAATTCTAGGTGGCAATACCTCACATGTTCACATTGTCTAGGTTTGTAATATGCACATAGCTTATTACTCCCCCATAATGTGATAATCCATTAATCTCTCAAAAAGAGCCAATTTAGATATAAGCAAGTTGATACAAAAGGCTCAACACAAACTCACACATACATGGTGTGCAAACCAACATACACATACTTGATTGCTCAAGATAAGTAAGTAGAGAGCACAACATATACAAACACTAGCAAGGTACAAAACCAAACACATGCAAGGGTGCAAGCAACTTTCAATGTATATATGATTTAAATATAAGTTACCGCAAGGAGAAACATTGGATATGTTATAGAACAATATAATCCAAATGACTTGGCTTGAGAGAATATAATTGATGAAGATCCCTTAATTCTTCATGATGTAGCCAAGTCTCCAATGCCCTCCACAACACCTATTGATCAAGTTTTAGCTTGTTGGTCCCCAACCAAGTTGGGTCCTAAGAGGTTAGTCACAATAGGCTTGGCAACCCAAATGGTTCTTTTCTTGACACCACTTTGAGTACCAACATATTTGGCAAACACATTGCCAACCTTATCCTTCCTAAGAGAATAAACATTATCAATTATGATAGGGTTGAATAAGGTACCACTAGTGCATGAAGAAGCAAAGTGACCCTTCTCACGGCATAAGTAGCAACATTTGCTTCCTCCTTTCTTCTTTGTTGAAGTCTCAACTTGAGAAGGAATAGCTTGATTTTTCTTGGGAAGTGGCCGTTCTTCGACTTGGGGAACTTTAGTTTGAACTTGAGGCAACTTCCCTTGTTGCTTCTCACTAAGAGACTTCTTCTTCAAAGGGCAAGATCTAACATGGTGCCCTTCAACCTTGCACTTGAAGCAAACAATCTTGGCCAAATTCTTGACTTGTTCATGGCCCTTCTTTTTCTTGTTATACTTGGACTTGTTCTTGTTATTGGAGTTGAAGCCAAGTCCACTCTTGTCATTGGGGCGTCTTTGCACACTCAACATGTTGTCAAGTGTGGGCTTCCCATCATGACGCTTTTCCAAGTCTTTCTTCAAGGAAGTGACTTGGGCCTTGAGCTCTTTTAATTCCTCTACATGGTTAGTATCAACAAAAACACTAGAGGAAGTTGAAGCTTTATTGTTAGAGCAACAAGGCATGGAAAGTAATTCATCACAAGATGTAGCAATATTATGAGTGGATGAATTACTAGGACTAGCACATGGCAATAAAGCATTTTGAGTAGAGGTTGTGCCATTGTCCACATGAGGCTCACAAGATGTTACCTTTGTAATAATACCCTCATGAGCTATCTTTAGCTTATCATAGGAGACTAGAAGGTCCTCATGAGAGCTCGAGAGCTTTTCATGGCTTTCTTCCAATTTCCCATATTTGCTAGATAGCAATGCAAGTTGAGCCCTTAGCTCAACATTCTCCGTTAATATGGATGCTTCACAAGAGATAGAGTTAGTAGCACAAGCATCATTATTTATGACAATAGGAGAAAGTAACTTGGCAAGCTCTTTAGAGTGAGAAGCTTTAAGTTGCACATGAGACTCGGTGAGTTTGATGAGCTCACCCTTAGTGACCCTAGAGCCATTATCTAGGTGCTCAAAATCCTCAAGGAGTTTGGCATGTGCATCTATAAGCTTACCATTTGTTATTTTGAAATCATTAGCCACTTTAAGAGATCTATCAAGGGATCCCGTTACTCTAGAAAGTTCGAGAGCAAAAGTTTCCGCAAGAGACGTCTTGCTTGTTTGTTCTTCTTCAAGGGCTTCCTTGAGATCGGCGATCTCTTCCGCATACTTGTATTCGCGGTTAAAGCTTTCATCAATGTGAGCTTCCAACTCCTCAATGGTAAGTTTGCGCTCAACAAGGGTAGACATGATTTCTAAGAAGTTAGTACGAGCATCTTTATTCTTTGAAAGAGAAAGAATAACCATTTTACCCTTCTCGAGTATGGAAGCATCATTATCATTTTGTTCATTTTCCTCATTACTATCATCATGAGATATATTGGGATCCAAAGTAGGAGATACCTCGGAAGCTTTAGCCATAAGGCAAAAGTGAGTACATGATGATGACGATGAAGAATTACTTGAGTCACCATTTAAATCCATAACTTGTTCCATGGAGTGTTCGGTTTCCTCTACATTGTTAGCCAAACAAATACTAGAGGAGATAGAACCATTTTTATCATGGCAACAAGATATAGAGAGCATATCATCACAAGGATTAATCAAGCAATTTGTACACGATATGCAAGGACTATCAACACAAGCATGAAGATCATTTTTGGTTCTAGATGCGTTTAAGTCCAAAGATAAATCATTGCAATAAGATAGTGGTGAAGTATCATCAACAATAAGCTTACTATCATTATTGCAATATCTATCACTACTCACCATTGCATTACTTTGTGGCTTGCCACATGTAGGTGAAGTAGAAGAAGTTGAGAACTCATCACGGCCGGAAGTGGAGGGACAACAATCATCTCCACAATTCTTGGACACATCATATTTATCTTGAAGCTTGGTCCAAAGCTCATGAGCATTCCGAAAAGGAGAGACCGACATAATAACTACATCGCTCAAAGCATTGAAAATCACATTAGAAGCTTGAGCATTTAGATAGGAATTATTCTCATCCAACAAAGATAATCTTTTGGGATTCCTTGGAGGAGAATAACCCCTATCTAGAATTCGCTCTATGTATGGGTCAATGACCCGAAGAATATTAAGAATGCGAATTTTCCAAACATCATAATTTGTGCCATCTAATATAAAAGAAGCATTGTGCACTAGTTCACTAGACGACATCTTTACTCTCGAGGCGGTGAAGCCAAAAGCGAGAGAACCCGCTCTGATACCAATTGAAAGGACACGGATGTCGCCTAGAGGGGGGGTGAATAGGCGATTAAAATTCTTTGCGGTTTAGGCTTGAATAAATGCGGAATAAAACTAGCGTTTAATTTATCAAGCACGAAACCTAAACAAGCTAGGTTAACCTATGTGCACCAACAACTTATGCTAAACAAGATAAGCAAATATGTGATAGCAAGATATATTACTTCAAGCTCGATGGCTATCACAAAGTAAATAGCATAAGTAAGAAGCTCGGGTATAGAAATACCGAGGCACTTGGAGACGATGATTTATCCCGAAGTTCACTTCCCAATGGAAGCTACGTCTCCGTTGGAGCGGTGCGGAGTCACAAAGTGATCCCCGAATAGCCGTCAAATGGCACACCGTAATCTCCTTCGTGCCTCCACCAATGCGGAGTGCCACGAACCACTATGGGACACTTGAGGGTGGTCACCGAACCCGTACAAGGATGAGGCACACTCCACAACTTAATTGGAGGCTCTCACCGAATTCCCGCGGCTCCCAAAGCCACAAGAATCACAAGGTTGGGGCGCGACTCCACAACTTAATTGGAGGCTCCCAACTATCCCGCGAGCCACCAAAACTCCGAGATCAACAAGGACCGTCTAGGGCACTCCAAGTACCCAAGAGGACAAGCTCTAGGGCACCCCAAGTACCCAAGAGTAACAAGCTTCTCAACTTCGATTTCCACGTATCACCGTGGAGAACTCAAACCGATGCAACCGATGCAAGAAGGCAAGACCACTAGAAGTGGTCAAATCCTTCACTCCCAAATCCCACCAAAAGCAACTAATGCTTGTGGGGGGAGAAGAGAGGAAGAACAAGGAAGAACTCAACAAATGGAACTTCAAGATCACGATCTACTAGGTTCCCCTCACTTAGAGAAGGAATGGATTGGATGAATATGTAGATCTAGATCTCCTCTCAAATTCCCTCAAAGATATGCAAGAATCATGGGAGGGATTGAGAGGAAGGCAAGCTTTTCCAAAGGTCAACAATGGAGGAGAGAGAGGGGAAAAGCTAGCTCAAGGGATGAGAGAACCGTTGGGGAAGAAACCCCCTTAAAAAGGTCCTCTCAAAAATCTGCCCGTTGCAGACGAAAAAGGCCGCAGCGGTAGTACCGGGCCGATCCCGGTAGTACCGAGCCGCGTTGACTCGAGGAAGAACGAAGGCCAGTCAGCGCACCCTGACTCGGCGCGCAACGGTAGTACCGGACTACCTGGCCCGGTAGTGCTCCCTTCCCGGTAGTACCGCGCCACTACCGGGGCAACTACCGGGTTAAAACTTCGAGAGGCAGAGAGCCATCCGGAGATGCGGTACTGGGCCCGGTACTGCCCGCGGTAGTTCCGCAAGGGGTCACCCGGTAGTACCGGGCGAGGGTCGGTACTACCGGCCAAAGAAGAAACTGCAGAACCAGAAAAGAGAACCGCAATAACTTTTGCAAGGAAGCTCCAAACGAGATGAATCCAATTCTGTTGGAAAGGTAGCGACAAGAGCTTTACTACAAAAAGTGGAAATATTAAGGGTCACAAATATAGAGGGGATACCACACATGGGAAGGTGTGGACCCTATCTCGAAGGTGGACCGATAATATTTCCAACCAGAAAACGCAACAAGTTTTCCATACGAAATCCGTTTTCGGAGAACTTGGGCTTGTCATGAAGATCACAACAAGCACCAAAACCCAACAAGGAGAAAACCAAATAAGAACCAAGAAAGATGATGAAGGCAAGTATGCAAAGGTTTGAGCTCTCTCCAACTGATACGCTAAAGCTCAATCGAGAGCCCCTCTTGATAGTACGGTATCTATCCTATAACCCGGTCTCCCAACTAGTACCATGAGACCGGTTAAATAGAAACCCTATCATACCTTTGCCTTGCGCATTCCACTTGAGCTAGATGACGTCGATCTTGATCTCTTCAAGTGGACCACCTTTCTTGATTGCGCTTCGCTTGGTGAAGACCCAAACATTGCTCCCCCATACTCCACTATGGGAGAGCCTCTCTTAGGCACATCTTCACATGAACATTATCTCTAAATGGGTGGCAAGCTTCAAGCCTAGGATTTCTTCGAGATGCTCCTCTTGAACTTGCGCTTCTCAACATTGATGACGATCACCACTTTACGTCATCGATCATGGGCCATATGAATTCTTCATTTGATGCAAGCCCATAGAAAGATACCTAACCACACATAGAAATGCTACACACATATCATGGGTTAGTTCACAAAGCTATATGGACAATTGCTTACCATACCAAGAGATACATGATCCCACTTGGTACATCTTGTAGCTTTGTGTGTTGATCAATACTTGATCAACCTTGTATCTTTTCTTCTCTTTTCAATAGATGATGTCTTGAAGATAACCATGAATGATCACATAATTCTTTTCTTCAAGACATACTTTCAATATGCTCAACTCTATGATCTTGATGCCAAATACTTCATTATATCAATATACTCATGGCATCAACCTTGAATCCAACGTATGGAGTTCAAGCATGGTCTATGGACAAACACTACAAGTAAAACTCAATGCAACCATTAGTCCATAGGGATTGTCATTAATTACCAAAACCACACATGGGGGCGCCATGCCCTTTCAATCTCCCCCATTTTGGTAATTGATGACAATCTCTTTTACAAGGGTTTATATAATGAATTAAGCAACTATGCAAATCAACAAGCATAGATGCATGAGCATGAAAGGTAAATGCTTATGACCAAAACAAAAGCATAACACCAAATTCCCTTAAACCCTATAAAACTTCTCCCCCATTGGCATCCATTTCCAAAATGGGCGAAAAAATCTTAGAAGGTCAATATAGTATGAGCTCCCCCATAACGTGTGCATTTCTCAAAATATGAGTGGAATCAAATACACATATCCAATGACGAATAGTTGGAGAGAGCACAAACTATATTGAGGATCCAAAGAAAAAAATGATATGGAAAACTTTTTACAATTCTCCAAATAAAAGGAACAATCAAAAGATCCAACTAACCAAATAAACACAAGATATTATGATTTGAGCAAAAGAGTGTTTTAAGAAATAGAGGAGCTCCCCAATATTTGTACACAATTTAGAATTTTGTATTTGAATACAAGGTGTACAAACATGGAATCCTCACTCCTTCGTATCCTCTAAAACACAAAATCAAATGGATTCACAAGCTCAATAAGATGCAAAAAAAAACAAAGCTTGTGTCATATCCCAAGGTGAAGTATAGGCTTGTAAAGACAAGCACAGGTTAAGGATATTCACCAAGATGAGTGCACCAAGATGTGATAAAATAGGATATGCACTCATAGGATAAATTTTTTTCGGGGTCACAAGGAATAAAAGGAATAAAGATGTGACACCAAAGAAATAGGATATCAAGTAAAGATGTAACTCTTCTCATGTATATAAGTTTCTAAGTAGACGACAATCATATGATATATATCCACACAAAAATTTGTATACACAAAATTAGTTAATAAGAAATGAAACAAGATATCCACAAGAGAGTCATATAATATACACATATGATATTTGTGTAGGATCATAGCCCATAGCTCAATGATTTCATATTGTGTAATAATGAACTTTAAATTCAACCTCAAAACAAGCATCACAAATATCACTAAGGGAAAAGAGATAGTTGGGATGCATTGAGGAAAGCAACAAGTATCATAAGAGCCAAATAGAATTTGCAATAGCTACAACAAAGGCAAATAAATACTTTTCATGCCATGATGCAACCTACACAAGGTTGGATGCTAGAAAAATATGCATGAGGGTGAATACTTGTTACCGAGATGACATTGGGTTGATGTAGTAGATAAAATTTCATCAACCATCCTCGCTTGGCTCCAATAAGCATGTGGTGAAGATACTTTCATTGTAAATGAGACAAGCATCCAATGCATCTCCATTTACCTAAAACACATTCAAGTAAAATTGTTCCCAAACTAATTGGGTCCAAGTAGTTAGTCAAACTACAATACATAGAAGGAACTCCACATAAATATGTGCATATAGATATGAAATTGAATTTCATGCACATCTTAGCCGATTTAGGATTCCGTGGAGTTTCCCCTATATATTGGCACAAAGAAGGAAAGCATGCCATAAAATAAACATGGAGTAGATATGCATGCCTATGACCTTCAATAACCAAAGGGAGATACAATTTGGACAAAATATCAAGAAATCAAGGGAGGTCCAAATTATATCAAAGATCCAAATCAAAAATTGATTTAGAGAAGCCAATTGAAAGTAAAACAAACCAACATATGATTGATGACATACCAATTGGACAAAGATATCAAAATGAAAATAGGATACCAATTAATCAATAAATAAAGGGACTAGATATCAAATTCCCAAAGATAGATACCAATTGAGATTAACTCTCAAAAAGAGCGAGGTTCTAACAAATAAACCATCCCTCTACACTTTTCATGATGGCACAAAGTACCAAGCCGAAAAGGTTTGTCTACCATGAGACATGTCATCGGGATCAAGGACCAATGGAAAGGATCAAATACCAATAAAATATAAATAGTGTTTAAAAGGATACTTGATAGCTCTCCCAACAAAAGTGCATTATTTATGATCTTGTATTTGAATACACATTGCACACACATGGAATAATCGCTCTCAAATATCTATTCAAACACTAGTCATATATCAAGAAAAAGCAATAAGATCCAATATTAATGAAAATATAAGTTGTACTCAATATAGGATAGCTCACCCAAGAATAGTGCATTATCTATAAGTAACCTTTGAATGCAAGGTGCACAATGATGGGATCAATGCCTCTCCTACATCAAATAAAACACTAGGAAGTTTGAGTAAAACTAAATGATCCACAAGAGGTAAAGAAGACAATGGGAGTTAAAACAAATTAATTTTTGGCAAGAAATAAGGCAATAAAATCAAGAGCCAATATGAAGATGATCTACACATTTCACCACAGTTTTGACTATCAATTGTCATGGAGTATATGTAGTAATTTCTTAGTGGTGTATTGGATTGATATTCAAGATCATCTTCACAACCAATAAGCACATGGTGAAGGATAAGATTTAAACACGATGCTTATGTAGATAAATGTTCTTGATAGCTTCAAATATTCACGCGATAATGCAAAGCAACTACAAAGAGTGCTTTGAAGCGATCGGTTTCCCAAAGAGATATATGAGAACATATTTAGAGGAAAACCTTACCAAGAACATTCATCACCAACAAGATCCAAAGTGTGAGTAAGTAAAAACATTTAAGGAAAAGGGAACTTGTTTGAGAAACATGCCACAAAGGAATAAGATAATTAACAATATCAATTCTAGGTGGCAATACCTCACATGTTCACATTGTCTAGGTTTGTAATATGCACATAGCTTATTACTCCCCCATAATGTGATAATCCATTAATCTCTCAAAAAGAGCCAATTTAGATATAAGCAAGTTGATACAAAAGGCTCAACACAAACTCACACATACATGGTGTGCAAACCAACATACACATACTTGATTGCTCAAGATAAGTAAGTAGAGAGCACAACATATACAAACACTAGCAAGGTACAAAACCAAACACATGCAAGGGTGCAAGCAACTTTCAATGTATATATGATTTAAATATAAGTTACCGCAAGGAGAAACATTGGATATGTTATAGAACAATATAATCCAAATGACTTGGCTTGAGAGAATATAATTGATGAAGATCCCTTAATTCTTCATGATGTAGCCAAGTCTCCAATGCCCTCCACAACACCTATTGATCAAGTTTTAGCTTGTTGGTCCCCAACCAAGTTGGGTCCTAAGAGGTTAGTCACAATAGGCTTGGCAACCCAAATGGTTCTTTTCTTGACACCACTTTGAGTACCAACATATTTGGCAAACACATTGCCAACCTTATCCTTCCTAAGAGAATAAACATTATCAATTATGATAGGGTTGAATAAGGTACCACTAGTGCATGAAGAAGCAAAGTGACCCTTCTCACGGCATAAGTAGCAACATTTGCTTCCTCCTTTCTTCTTTGTTGAAGTCTCAACTTGAGAAGGAATAGCTTGATTTTTCTTGGGAAGTGGCCGTTCTTCGACTTGGGGAACTTTAGTTTGAACTTGAGGCAACTTCCCTTGTTGCTTCTCACTAAGAGACTTCTTCTTCAAAGGGCAAGATCTAACATGGTGCCCTTCAACCTTGCACTTGAAGCAAACAATCTTGGCCAAATTCTTGACTTGTTCATGGCCCTTCTTTTTCTTGTTATACTTGGACTTGTTCTTGTTATTGGAGTTGAAGCCAAGTCCACTCTTGTCATTGGGGCGTCTTTGCACACTCAACATGTTGTCAAGTGTGGGCTTCCCATCATGACGCTTTTCCAAGTCTTTCTTCAAGGAAGTGACTTGGGCCTTGAGCTCTTTTAATTCCTCTACATGGTTAGTATCAACAAAAACACTAGAGGAAGTTGAAGCTTTATTGTTAGAGCAACAAGGCATGGAAAGTAATTCATCACAAGATGTAGCAATATTATGAGTGGATGAATTACTAGGACTAGCACATGGCAATAAAGCATTTTGAGTAGAGGTTGTGCCATTGTCCACATGAGGCTCACAAGATGTTACCTTTGTAATAATACCCTCATGAGCTATCTTTAGCTTATCATAGGAGACTAGAAGGTCCTCATGAGAGCTCGAGAGCTTTTCATGGCTTTCTTCCAATTTCCCATATTTGCTAGATAGCAATGCAAGTTGAGCCCTTAGCTCAACATTCTCCGTTAATATGGATGCTTCACAAGAGATAGAGTTAGTAGCACAAGCATCATTATTTATGACAATAGGAGAAAGTAACTTGGCAAGCTCTTTAGAGTGAGAAGCTTTAAGTTGCACATGAGACTCGGTGAGTTTGATGAGCTCACCCTTAGTGACCCTAGAGCCATTATCTAGGTGCTCAAAATCCTCAAGGAGTTTGGCATGTGCATCTATAAGCTTACCATTTGTTATTTTGAAATCATTAGCCACTTTAAGAGATCTATCAAGGGATCCCGTTACTCTAGAAAGTTCGAGAGCAAAAGTTTCCGCAAGAGACGTCTTGCTTGTTTGTTCTTCTTCAAGGGCTTCCTTGAGATCGGCGATCTCTTCCGCATACTTGTATTCGCGGTTAAAGCTTTCATCAATGTGAGCTTCCAACTCCTCAATGGTAAGTTTGCGCTCAACAAGGGTAGACATGATTTCTAAGAAGTTAGTACGAGCATCTTTATTCTTTGAAAGAGAAAGAATAACCATTTTACCCTTCTCGAGTATGGAAGCATCATTATCATTTTGTTCATTTTCCTCATTACTATCATCATGAGATATATTGGGATCCAAAGTAGGAGATACCTCGGAAGCTTTAGCCATAAGGCAAAAGTGAGTACATGATGATGACGATGAAGAATTACTTGAGTCACCATTTAAATCCATAACTTGTTCCATGGAGTGTTCGGTTTCCTCTACATTGTTAGCCAAACAAATACTAGAGGAGATAGAACCATTTTTATCATGGCAACAAGATATAGAGAGCATATCATCACAAGGATTAATCAAGCAATTTGTACACGATATGCAAGGACTATCAACACAAGCATGAAGATCATTTTTGGTTCTAGATGCGTTTAAGTCCAAAGATAAATCATTGCAATAAGATAGTGGTGAAGTATCATCAACAATAAGCTTACTATCATTATTGCAATATCTATCACTACTCACCATTGCATTACTTTGTGGCTTGCCACATGTAGGTGAAGTAGAAGAAGTTGAGAACTCATCACGGCCGGAAGTGGAGGGACAACAATCATCTCCACAATTCTTGGACACATCATATTTATCTTGAAGCTTGGTCCAAAGCTCATGAGCATTCCGAAAAGGAGAGACCGACATAATAACTACATCGCTCAAAGCATTGAAAATCACATTAGAAGCTTGAGCATTTAGATAGGAATTATTCTCATCCAACAAAGATAATCTTTTGGGATTCCTTGGAGGAGAATAACCCCTATCTAGAATTCGCTCTATGTATGGGTCAATGACCCGAAGAATATTAAGAATGCGAATTTTCCAAACATCATAATTTGTGCCATCTAATATAAAAGAAGCATTGTGCACTAGTTCACTAGACGACATCTTTACTCTCGAGGCGGTGAAGCCAAAAGCGAGAGAACCCCTCTGATACCAATTGAAAGGACACGGATGTCGCCTAGAGGGGGGGTGAATAGGCGATTAAAATTCTTTGCGGTTTAGGCTTGAATAAATGCGGAATAAAACTAGCGTTTAATTTATCAAGCACGAAACCTAAACAAGCTAGGTTAACCTATGTGCACCAACAACTTATGCTAAACAAGATAAGCAAATATGTGATAGCAAGATATATTACTTCAAGCTCGATGGCTATCACAAAGTAAATAGCATAAGTAAGAAGCTCGGGTATAGAAATACCGAGGCACTTGGAGACGATGATTTATCCCGAAGTTCACTTCCCAATGGAAGCTACGTCTCCGTTGGAGCGGTGCGGAGTCACAAAGTGATCCCCGAATAGCCGTCAAATGGCACACCGTAATCTCCTTCGTGCCTCCACCAATGCGGAGTGCCACGAACCACTATGGGACACTTGAGGGTGGTCACCGAACCCGTACAAGGATGAGGCACACTCCACAACTTAATTGGAGGCTCTCACCGAATTCCCGCGCTCCCAAAGCCACAAGAATCACAAGGTTGGGGCGCGACTCCACAACTTAATTGGAGGCTCCCAACTATCCCGCGAGCCACCAAAACTCCGAGATCAACAAGGACCGTCTAGGGCACTCCAAGTACCCAAGAGGACAAGCTCTAGGGCACCCCAAGTACCCAAGAGTAACAAGCTTCTCAACTTCGATTTCCACGTATCACCGTGGAGAACTCAAACCGATGCAACCGATGCAAGAAGGCAAGACCACTAGAAGTGGTCAAATCCTTCACTCCCAAATCCCACCAAAAGCAACTAATGCTTGTGGGGGGAGAAGAGAGGAAGAACAAGGAAGAACTCAACAAATGGAACTTCAAGATCACGATCTACTAGGTTCCCCTCACTTAGAGAAGGAATGGATTGGATGAATATGTAGATCTAGATCTCCTCTCAAATTCCCTCAAAGATATGCAAGAATCATGGGAGGGATTGAGAGGAAGGCAAGCTTTTCCAAAGGTCAACAATGGAGGAGAGAGAGGGGAAAAGCTAGCTCAAGGGATGAGAGAACCGTTGGGGAAGAAACCCCCTTAAAAGGTCCTCTCAAAAATCTGCCCGTTGCAGACGAAAAAGGCCGCAGCGGTAGTACCGGGCCGAACCCGGTAGTACCGAGCCGCGTTGACTCGAGGAAGAACGAGGCCAGTCAGCGCACCCTGACTCGGCGCGCAACGGTAGTACCAGACTACCTGGCCCGGTAGTGCTCCTTCCTGGTAGTACCGCGCCACTACCGGGGCAACTGCCGGGTTAAAACTTCGAGAGGCAGAGAGCCATCTGGAGATGCGGTACTGGGCCCGGTACTGCCCGCGGTAGTTCCGCAAGGGGTCACCCGGTAGTACCGGGCGAGGGTCGGTACTACCGGCCAAAGAAGAAACTGCCATTAGCTCCGAACAGACCTTTATAGTAGTCCGTAATATATTCTTTGAGCTTGTCCTGTCCCTCGATCAGACCCTCATCCTGATGAAGAGAATGAATGAGTTTCCTCCTATGTCTGCCATTAGCGACATTGTGGAAGTACCTGAAAGGGCATGGCGCCCCTGGGGGCGCCATGCCCTTTCAGGTACTTCCACAATGTCGCTAATGGCAGACATAGGAGGAAACTCATTCATTCTCTTCATCAGGATGAGGGTCTGATCGAGGGACAGGACAAGCTCAAAGAATATATTACGGACTACTATAAAGGTCTGTTCGGAGCTCCGGAGGAAGGTAACTTCACTCTTGATGAGACATGAACAGATGATATTACCCAAGTAACTCCGGAGGAAAACAACCTGCTTATCGCACCCTTCTCTGAAGAAGAGATAAGCAAGGCGGTTTTCCAAATGGAGCATAATAAGGCGCCCGGGCCTGATGGTTTCCCAGCTGAGTTTTACCAGCACTTTTGGGAAACTATTAAGTCCGACTTGTTAGAGCTATTCGGCTGCTTACATGCTGGAGAACTCGATCTTTTTTGCCTTAATTTTGGGGAAATCGTTTTGTTGCCTAAGATTCAGGTAGCGGAGAGGATACAGCAGTATCGACCGATATGCCTTCTGAATGTTAGCTTCAAGATCTTTACAAAGGTAGCGACTATTAGGCTAAATTCGGTTGCAGATCATGTGGTTAAACCTACCCAAACTGCCTTTATGCAAGGGAGGAATATACTAGACGGGGTCGTGGTCCTCCACGAGACTGTACATGAGATGCACACGAAGAAACTTAATGGGGTAATCTTCAAAATAGACTTTGAAAAAGCTTATGACAAAGTAAAGTGGTCGTTCTTACTACAAACCTTGAGAATGAAAGGGTTCTCTGAGGAGTGGTGCGAATGGATCCGAAACTTTGTTGTGGGTGGAAGTGTGGCGATAAAAGTCAATGACGACGTTGGCCACTACTTTCAAACAAAAAAAAGGCTTAAGACAAGGTGATCCTCTATCGCCGATACTATTCAATATAGTGGCTGATATGTTGACCATCATGATTGAGCGGGCTAAAACGGATGGCCAAATTGAAGGGGTAGTCCCACATCTTGTCGATGGGGGTCTTTCTATACTTCAATATGCGGACGATACAATCATCTTTATGGAACACGATCTTGACAAGGCGACGAATCTGAAATTGATATTATCAGCATTCGAGCAATTATCAGGATTAAAAATCAATTTCCATAAAAGTGAATTGTTTTGCTTCAGCGATGCACAGGATGCAGCTGCTCAGTATGCCGATATATTCGGTTGTGAGCAGGGTCAATTTCCTATTATGTACTTGGGCATACCAATACATTATCGGAAACTGACTAATGCGGAATGGAGACACGTTGAGGAGCGTCTGCAAGCAAGGCTGTCTAGTTGGAAAGGCAAATTACTGTCCCTTGGGGGAAGATTGGTGCTCATCAATTCGGTACTTACAAACATGGTACTGTATATGATATCCTTCTTCCAGTTACCAAAAGGCGTCTTGAGTAGATTGGATTACTTTCGATCAAGATTCTTTTGGCAAGGGGATGGTGATAAAAAGAAGTATCGACTGGCTAAATGGGATGTTGTTTGTCGACCAAAAGATCAAGGAGGGCTCGGGATTCATGATCTTTGTATCAAGAACTCAGCCCTTCTAGGAAAGTGGCTTTTCAAGCTGCTAACCGAAGATGGAATTTGGCAAACACTTCTTAAACGTAAATACATCGGCACAAAGGCGGTTTCACAGGTGTATTGGAAACCTGGTGATTCCCACTTTTGGGCCGGCCTAATGGCGACTAAGAAGTATTTCTTTCGCTTTGGTGTATTTAACATTAAGGATGGCTCGGAAATTAGATTCTGGGAGGATAAATGGTTAGGAAACACCACCCTCCGGGAACAATATCCTGCTCTATACAATATTGTCCGACACAAAGGGGATACTATTGCCACTGTTATGCGGTGCTCACCTCCCAATGTGACGTTCAGACGAGATTTATTCGGTCCGAGATTAATATCTTGGAACGCCTTGCTGGCACGGTTGGCCTCAGTCCAACTTACACAAGGTCCCGATGAATTTCGGTGGAATCTATGCGGGAACGGAAAATTCTCAGTAGACTCTATGTATAGGGCGCTTGCGCATTCGGATATTCCAGTCGATGATAATAAAAAAATATGGCAAATGAAGATTCCACTTAAGATAAAAGTATTTACGTGGTATCTTCGTAGGGGTGTCATTTTAACCAAGGATAACCTTGTCAAACGAAATTGGCATGGAAGTACTAAGTGTGTATTCTGTCCACAACAAGAGACAATTAAACACTTATTCTTCGAGTGTAGTTTCGCACGTTCTATATGGTCATCTATCCAAATAGCGTCTAATCTTTATCCACCCAAGTCGGTGGCCAATGTTTTTGGCAACTGGCTACATGGGATAGATAAAAAGCTTAGAACGGTTATTAGTGTGGAAGCGATTGCCGTTATATGGTCGCTCTGGCTCTGTAGAAATGACAAGGTTTTCAATGATAAAGATGTTTCTCATATGCAGGTACTCTACCGATGCACAGGTATTCTCCGTACGTGGTCCACCTTACAGCGTGTGGGACATCGAGACCTTTTTACGGAGGCATGTGCACGGCTGGAAGAGGTGGCAAGGGACATTTTTACACAACATGGGTGGCCGCTTGATCGCCGGATTGGACCTCCATAGGCCGTCGAGCTGCCTACGACATAGGCGTCTTATGTTATCTTTGCTGATTGTAATTCGCCTTTTGTTCTGCTACTTTTATTTTATCGTATGGATTGCGGCTGTGTGCATTTTTTATGCAGAGGCCGGGTATAATACTTAAACATTTAAGTAATAAAGCCCTTTATCTAAAAAAAAGTTAAACTACGGACAGGCTTCAGTTTCGTACTCCTAGTCCTATCTGCAATAGTATCGATCCGTTGACAACTGATGTGTGCGTGTTAGAAAGAATCATGGAGTTCTTCGGTTACTTAGCTAAGAAGGAAGAGCATCACACCGATGTATTCATTCCAGCCTGTATCATGCTTGGATTTATCCCGTAATGGCGAATGGCTTCTGTTCTGTAAATGTAGCCCGCTTCCTTGTGAAGCAGATGCATCTTATTTCTTACTGGAGGAGGTTACACTAGCTGTCTAGCTTCTTCCGGATGTGGCGTATTGGTGTTCTCCAGCTAGCAAATTAAGCAAAAAATGCAAAGGCGTGCGTCTCACTCCTCTGGTGCATTGCATAGCTAGGTATGTCAAGCGGAGTTGAATTACTCAGAAACCACCCATCTGATGCAGGAATGGTTGGTGATAGTAATTGTTTCTTGCCCGCTTTTTTTGCGGAGAAAAGGGTGATAAATTAAACCAGAGCCCTTACAAACAGGTCCAGAAAGAAAAGGAAATTACAACGAGGTCCTCTATCTTCTTCTTGCCCGCTTGGTTCTTACTCAACCAAGAATAGTTACTGACAATTCCTAGCACTTTATAGGAGCAGACAAGAATCAGTGTTAGGTTTGAAGGTGTTGGGGACAAAACCAGCCACTACCCACCCAAATACAAATATAGTTATGTAGGGACTAATCGGGAACGCTGAAACAAAATGGAAGTGGTCATACATAGGAAACTAACCGATCGCTGCCTGCACTATGCTCATCAGCACATGCATCTGCAGCATGTCCTAGCTAAACGAACAGGCAAAGTCATAATGGAGAAATCTGCTGAGCAAAAGGAGAAAGAGCATTGTCCATCCACTGGTGAATTCAAAACGGCTGCATTCGAACCTCGCAAGTCGCAAACAAGCACACCATAAGTTACAGTCGAAACTTGGAACAGAGTAAACAAAAAAGAAAAACTTAAGTGTGTTGAGACTTGAGAGAGAGAAGAGGTATTTGATGAGGTGGAGGCATGAGAAAGACGGGAGAAAAGAGGTCCTTGACAGTTTAGGATACTCTCTCCTTTTTTTAAAAAGACGTATTTTTTGAACGAAAACAGTAGATCAGTGCCTAGATCTTTAGGTTGCGAGTCATGGGATTTGTCATGCGGGCAGCAGCAGCAAGGCGTCTCTCCAGCCCATCACCTGATTCACTTGCAAGAATCCAGAGCCATGACGTATTGCCCATCCGGCCCAATTGCTGCCGTCAATTAGACCAGTACATGGAGTTTTGAATATTTGTCGCCGTCGCTCAGAGCTCGGATCAGAGTTTTCGAAGTTTGGTGCTTCAGCCTTCAAGGGGTACGCACCCTTCAACTTCAAGGGGTAGGCATGTCCAAATTTTAACAAGTACCGAATTCAAGCTTTGTTAGTCAAATTGCAAGACAAATAGCTTTAACTTAAAAGATTGCCTACATCTTTTCATGTTGTCCCGTGATATACTTTGCATGCAATTTTGAAATGAAAATTTCGGTAAGCCCAACTTGGCACAATTTTGCTTTGCTTCGTTTACAACTATGATACATGATCATTTGGAAGAAAAACTCAAGTGTTATCAAATGGCGCAACAAAAAGACATCCATTACACATCTTGTGTTTTTCATGCGGTCTCGTACATCTAATCTATAGGTGTGCATCTTTTTTTCAAAATTAAATTCCATGAACTACCATTTATATTTTCATGTTAGTTCTATAAGACTCAAGCTAATTTTCTCCGTGTGTGTGCAACAGTCTGACAAAAGAAAGTTTCACACCCTAAGGATCCTAACCGCTTGGATGTCAACGAAACAGAGGAATGCAAGACTCTTCAGAAATCTACGAGATCAATGTGACATGGTGTAGCTAATCGAACATCAGAAAAGTTCTATATTTGGTAGTAAGCAACTAGTGGAGGGACTGAAATCATGGCGCGAGACTAGACTTAGAGTGTGTATCGAGGCTTAAAACTGACTCGATTGTTCATAATTTGGGATGGTTTCCTTATAAATTAGGTTGCTTTCGTACATAAATAAGGTATGCTATTTGCATACTCTCCAAGAAAATAAGAATATTCTTAGCGTACTATGTTTGTCCCTCTGTCCTTGGTCGATTTGCCTTTTTTTTCCGGAAAGATGGCAAGAGAGGATAAAACGAAGTTAAGGTTACATATTAGTGGAACAATCACAGAACAAAGAGGAACTAGAACATCCCCGTAAAATATGATTTATTAATCTAATGCCACCCATGTTGGTGCTTTTTAACTATTTGTTCTCTTTGAAATCCTATATTTTATTTATTTATTTATTGAGTATCCTATATGAACCAAAGAGACTCTTGAAACAAGTATTGTTGGATTTTGGTGGGCTGAAACCCAAACAGTCAGCCCATCTAGCCAAAGTTCTGAATCTTGAGAGGCCCATTCAGGTTGTGCAGTTTTGTGGGAAGTGAGTAAAACAATGAGAATAGAAGAATCCCTCGCGCATTCCTTCCCTGCCGCTCGCCTCGCATGTAGAATCGAGTTCAAATTAGAGCATGTTTTTCTGAAAGCTACATTTTTACGTGAGTCATCACCTGCACGTACATGTCACATACACAAGCGTGGCATGTACGCGCGTCAGCGCGCATGTGCGTAGTCTAAAAGGAGAGAGTGAACGACTAGGGCGGATAACCACAAAAGATCAGATCCACACATTTTAGTTCTTTTTACTACGTTGTCTTCAAGGCTTCTCCGTCCTGGCGACCGCGTGCGCGGCCACCCTGGAGAGCAGGCCTCTGAAGACCCGTTTGTTGAGATCATGTACCGTGAAACGGGCGATAAGATTTTTGGGAACATTTTGGTACGACAACTCGCTTTGTTCGACGACTTCCACGCCGACTCCAACACTGAAGTTGGCAGTACATCTACATCTTCTTCATCGCCATGGCCGACAACAATGATGGTTTGGCAGGGACCTCCCGATCAACATGTATGTGTTATTCCTCTCTTTGTTAGCACTGGTAGTTGGATCAGATTTTTTTTTATAGAAATGGGAGTATCGCCACATGGCTATATGCAAATTTGTTAGATGTGTCTAGTCTGGTGTATGTGGTTAATATTGCTAGTGTGTTTGTGTTGTTGCCTTCACTAATTAAACTCATATGGAAGTTGTCTAATAACTAAAAAGTTCCTACATTTCTTTTGTTCTTAATTTTCCTTCTTCACATCTAATGTTGCTTATGGTCTACACGGTGATGTATCATAAAATGAAAAAGAAATGTCACTTGATTGACAATCAGAAGTAACTTAATCCATAGAACAAGGATATAAAAGGTTCTACAGCTTGTAGAACTGTCTGGTCACGCCGCGAACTAAAATCACACGGCTCGAGACCACCTAACATGAGCAAAGTTTTCTCTACCTTTTTCAGTAGGGACCTACTCTTGACTCTTGAGTATATTGAACCAAAACGACTGCGAGTTAACAGCGCCAGCTCTTCACATGCTCGATCTAGTGCATTGGGGATTAATTGGGGTTCCACCAATCCAGGATTATCCCACCATCCCAGCAAAAAAACTAGAAACAAACAAAACCTCAAGGTTTTCTTCATTTATTCTTTTGTTTTTTGTTGGGAGGTTGTCATCAGCTAACAGCCAACTATACAAGTGATATATATTCTCTCGATGTGTGGCGAGCAATGGAGAACACAAAAAGGCTAAGACTACCGAAGACTATCTCAGAGGGGACCCGAAGAAATACCGCGTGACTTTCAGTTGATTCCATAAAGTTTTTTGTAGACATCATTTGTTCCATAATATTTTGATAATTCAGAAGTAGCGCAGATAAAATAAACATTAGGACTTTATAGTGCAACAACAACAACAATGAACGTTATGCAGTGTAGACGATCAGAAGAGAGATGGTCGATCATCTTTCATTCCCAAACAAGTTGGGGTTATCTTCAGAGATCCTTAGGTTATCTTCAGAGATCCTTAGCTAATCTTCAGAGCTGCGGTTTAACTACTTTCTTTTTGCTGCTTCAGTACTTGTTCTATAATCTCAGCACAATCACCATCCACCGCTGACATGAACTTTATGCAGCGTAGACGATCAGAAGAGAGATGGTCGATTATCTTACATAGCTCAATTGGTTGGAGGCCAAGCCTTTTCAGCTTCTCAATGCAACTGACAACGCAAGATATATGGTCGTTTGCAACAGTGGAAGGACCATTAACTTTTAGTCAACTCTGTCAACTGGGGCATGCCATAGCTATCAATCGGCTTGGTTTTCGTTTCTTCCCTCACAGAAACAACGTTTCCCAGCACAGTTTCCTTGCCGTTTTCAGCCTTAGTTTTCTCACTTCCTCCATCGGATTCTTTTGAATCTCGAAGCCTCTTATTTCGAGGTGATTCCACATATGTTAGACCTTCTACAGCTGAAAACTGATGTGCATTACTTGCTTGAGGTGTACATCCACAATATGGTAGATCATGCCCATATAAACACTGGTTCAAATCATATGCAGGCATGGATGATACCGGTGCAGATAGTGTTGGTGCCCTTTTGCAATACTTCCTTTTTGCTATTTTACCTGAGTAGAAAGGAAGAAAACTGTAAGAAACATCATAGGTGTCCATATTTTTAATTTATCATTCTTGCGAGAACAAACCTCATAAATTTCATGTAAAACATCATAGTGTGGGAATGCTTTGTATTTCCACTTCTTCACCTCTTTCGTCGACTTATCCCAGCAGACTTTATCCGCTATTAGCTTTCCCTTATCACGACTCCAACAAAATCCACTCACCTTTAAAATAGAACTGACCACATTGTGATCCTGCATGAGCCTTTTTTCTTTATGTTTCACCTGCTGCTTGGAAAATGCTCCAGGGTACTGGTCATCTAGGCGTTTTGTCATAAGGTTCCATCCCTTCTTGGACCACCCTGTTTGACAGTAAACTCCTCCACAAGCTCTTTCATAATAAATATTAGAGAAGCTGTCTGATCTTCATCCCATGTTGCTCTTTCTCCTGCAGTAAGTGTTATTTAACATCAGTTATCATCATGGGTTAATTGGATAAATGCCACTGAAATTCGTGCCAAATCAAAAAACGCCACTCCAATTTCCAACTTTCGACACCAGTTCTCACATACTTTCGACAAATCAAAAAACGCCACTCCAATTTCCAACTTTCGACACCAGTTCTCACATACGTCTCTAGATGCCACTCCACCCATTTCAGCTCCCTTTTGGTAGAAAAGTTGATACATATTTTATTTTGGACCAAATTGCCCCTGGGCCCACTAACTAAAACAAGAATCAGCTAAAGACACAGTAACGTCGAAAACGTATGTATGGTCGAAAACCAGCTAAAAATCCATCTATGCATGTTTTGAATGCAACAATGACACAGTTTAAATAATACTTGCCTTTTTTTTCACCAAGTCAACCAATTATATAATTAAAACAAGACAAATGACGGCCAAGACTTATATATTTTGAGAGAGGGCATATCAAAGGTGGAGATTAAATAGATCTCAAGTCACGTCGGAAGGAAAGGGCGGGCCCGCAGGCCGCTACACCAGGTCCATTCATACCCAGTTTGTACGAGACATGGACTCTGCGCAGTTTGTATGAGACATGAACTGTAGCTTAATTGTCCTTCCGTACGCCTATTCAAGTTAATCTATGTCTGTTCTTCGAAGCCGCCCGCATTCTTGGTTCCAAGAATCATCGTCTCCGGTGCCACTGCCGATTTCCGGCTGGCTACAACCCCCAAAAAGCAATCCATGGGTTCAGCTGATGGATATTGCCATAAATTCAGCTTGCAACACAGATCAATTAGCCCCTCTACTAAGTTTCAAACTGTGCAGCAGATCAACTAATCATGCCAACTTATGCTTTGCTACTAAATGCACGGTTCCCAGCTGGCTATGCCTCTAAAAAAGCAATCTCAAAAGGTTCAGCTCATGGATGTCGCTATACATGAATCTAGTTTGTACCACATGTATGTCGCTATACATACATCTAGTTTGTACCACAGATCGATTGGCCTATCTAGCTAGCTTCTTACATGAGCACCAGATCGACCAATCTTTCAATCAGGCCAGCTTAAGCTTTGCTACCACGTCCACGTTTGCTTAGGCCAAAAGCATCCGTCAGCTGAAAATCCTTCACAGCGGTGCACATCAAACAAGCTCTCGCAAGTGCACCTTACCGGAAAGTACTGGCAAGTCGAGCATGTGCCAAACAGAGGATGCATGAGCAAGGAGGGCATGTCGAGATATCAGATCAATCTGTTCCATGCGAACTTCGCATGTTGATTCATTGTTTCGATAAGCATCTAACAATTTAATAATTTAATACTACCTCTGTCCTACAATAGAAGGCGTTTTTGGCAAGCTAAAACAGCTTGCCAAAACGTCTTATATTGTGAGCCGGAGGGAGTATTTGACCTGTTCGGCATCCAGTGCCCCCTCTAGAGCTAACTCGGAGCGTCGAGCATGTGCGAACGGAGGATGCATGAGGAGGTGGCACATTGGGATATCATGGTATAGTTTGCTTCTTGCATTATTATTTTGGTTTGCATCTAGCCATTTATTTAATTTACCAATTGGACGTGCAGTTATCGGTAAGAGTTGATCCAAAAGCTTATGGCTACCTTATTTTGCTAAAGATTTTCTTCAGATCCATATGTGTATGTACTAGCTACAATATCTCTAAACCAATGCATAAAACACAAATAATTTAACATTAAAAATCTAGCCGCACAACTGCACGGTCACCTAGCTAGTTTCAACTATACTGCCAGGGCACCTCTTCTCTATTTCTGCTTTCCAACTAAACAAGAACTGGAAGCTATCCTCATATTTACCATGCATTTGTTACAGAGCTAACCTCATACCTTCACAAGCATTCGACTTTGGCTGGAGTTTGATCTCAGCCTCCAACTTAGTTCTAGCTGATTTTGCTCCCTCTCCTGGTTTTTCTTCAGCAAATCTGGAAGCTTCTCTGCAGCACAGCCTTGTGTTGCCATTTTGATATCTTCAAGATTTGTAGCACAAAAATCGCAATCTAAGTTAATCGTCTGCAAACAAAATGTCAAGATTAGTTTTGCGTACAAACAAAAAGATAAGATAAATATACAGTATAACAGCCATAAGAGAAAGAGAAACACAAATAATGTTAACAGCCAAAAAGAGAGAAATACCATGGCAACTTGTTCAACACGCGCCTTTGATGCAGGATTGCGCAAATGGCAACAAAGATGTGAGAAATTAGGAATGTTATCAAACGTATTAGTGGAAGGATTTTCAGGCTCTTGTGGTTGGTCAGCATGTCCAGCATTGGGCTCGCTTGTACTACCAACTTCTGATGCGACACTCTCAGCTATAGGAGCAGCTGCAGGCTGAGTTGGTGCATGCTGAACACTATTTGGACAATTTTGAGTGCCCATAACTAATGGATCATCAGCAGCCACAACACTAATAGGTACACATTCTTCAGCACCATTTGATTCAGTGGATCCAGTTACATCCCTCACTTCCACATAAAGTGCAACTGTCATCTCGGCTGCATACATCTCAAACAGCAAAGAGTGCTGCTTCTTATCATGCGATAGCTGGACATATTTGCCCGACACTTTGTCTACATACCAAAATGATAATTGATTACTTGGAAAGCCGATTTCTGAAGCTAGAGCATATGTTAGGGAGGCTTTTTTTAAATAATATTTTTTTAAACAGAAATTCGGAAAATAGCGCGCGTTTTCCAGAAATTCGGAAAATAGCGCGGCGTCGGCATGGCCCGTGCCGAAACAACTGGGTTCGGCACGGCCCGCACCGAAACAGGCCAGCTGCATGTCGGCCTGCGCACCGGCAGGCGTGGCCCACCTCTTTTGGCGTGGCTAGTGCCGAAACCAAGCCTTTCGGCACGGGCCGTGCCGAAAGCAGGCAGACCAAAAGAGGTGGCATGTCCTCCTTCGACGCCCATCTTCTTCTTTCTCTCACTCGACCAGTCCTTCTCCTCTCCTTCTTCCGTTTCCAGGAAAACAGCAGCGATTCTTACCCCAAAAAAATCCTCACAAACCCATAATCAAGAAATAGAGTAGAGGAGGGTTAGGGCATCATCGATCTACTGATGGGATAGTTGTTCGTAGAGGCGTTTGGGGAGTGGAGGTGGAGCAATGGTGGTCAACAATGGTGCATAGTGGTGGTGTGTGCCGGTGTTGGGGAAGCTAGAGGCGTGGTGCGGCGGTGGTGGTGCTAGATTGAAGCCGGGCAGCGGGAGATACGCACGCGTCAAGGGTAAACCCTAATCTCTAGATTTTGTGGGATTAGTGTATGTTGTCAGTTAGATGTATCGTAATATTTAGATATATCCGCTGTGGAGTATTTAATGATTGAATAAATTTGTTTAGGTAATGGAAGTGGTCAATGTTGTTGTGTACTACGGTGCCGGTACAGTCCGTACATCTGAGTCAGGAGTTGATCTTAGTGAATTTGAAAATGTGGAGATTCAGTTGACAGAGCCAGAGAAAGTCAAAATCGGCGGTGTCCAGTGGTATTTTACGGTGAATTTTGGGTATGATCCTAATTACTAGAATGTTAGGATGCAATCGGTATGGACCAAATGCCGGTCAAATATTCGCTGGGAGTTGTTGCCGCTTGATCGCACAAATCAGTGGGTTTCTTGGCTAGCATCATGCAAACGCCGAGGGACAAAACCAGAAGTCCTAGTGTCGTTTGTTCTGAAGCAGAATAATTTTGAAATAGGTGGCGGTGCTGTTCAGACTGGAGAGACTAGTGAAGCAACTAGTTCGCATTGTGCCCAAATGCCTGGTCATTATGAACCATCACCGTCTGCAGGACATGCTCAAATTCCTGTTGGCTATCTACCATCACTGTCAGAAATTCCTCTTCATTATGAACCAGCACTGTCAGCAGGACCTGCCCAAATTGGGGAGGCTGATGCGGATGAGCATGAAGGTACAGCACAGGCTGAGATATTGGCGGAAGACGAGGAGGATGGCGTCGCAGAAGATATTGATTCTGATGAAAACAAGGATGAAGATGTGCCTATTCCCAGTTACTGGAATCAGGATAACTCTGCCATCACGGCCGTGCCTGATGTCCATGAATCGTCCTGGGAGTACCACATGAATAACATTCAAATCGGGCTCAGTACAGCACGAAGCAACAGTTAAGGGAAGCCGTGATTCAGTGGGCATTGTCCACGCAAAGGGTTTTCCGCACTGACGTGTCAAATAGGCAATATTTGACAATGAGCTGTGCTGACATTGGTTGTCCGTCACGGGTGCATGGTCACTTGCCAAAGTATGACGTGGTGTGGGTGGTGACATACGTCGTGCCACACACATGTGAAATTAATAGTTTGCTGACAGATCACCCAAACCTAACGTCAACTCTCATTGCACGTCTCTTGTTCAGTGAGATAGTGAACAAGAAAGACATGGTAGCAAAGCACATCATAGATACAGTTCAGGCAAGATGGAATACCACCATTAAGTACGGAAAGGCCTGGAGAGCTAAGCAGAAGGCTCTAGAGGAGAGGTTTGGGTCTTTCTATGACTCTTATGATAATGTTATTCGTCTTGTTAGCACATTGAAGGAGAGGAATCCTGGCACATATGCTTTAGTAGAATTACAACGGTTCCCGGAATTTCCTCAATATGGTGCATTCGGCCGACTGTTCTTCTCATTCGCTATTTGCATCGAAGCTTTTACCCATTGTCGTCCAGTGCTCTGCGTGGACGGCACGTTTCTCACAGGCAAGTACAAGGGGCAGATCCTGACCGCAATAGGTGTGGACGGCAATGGGCAGATCGTCCCGATTGCCTTCGCCTTCGTCGAGGGTGAGAATTATGAGAGCTGGATATGGTTCTTCAGGCAATTGAAAAAGGCAGTTGTGAAGACTCGACCAAATGTGTGCATCCTTCACGACAGGCATCCTGGTATGCTTAAGGCTATAAAGCGACTGCAGCACCCCACCGAGGATGAACCAGCACCCTTGCCCTTCGACGCCGCCGCCGCCGCTTTTGCAGCTCTCTTGCTCGCTTCAGTGGGCATGAAGATATCATCTTCGTCCTCGCTCTCCTCGACCCATAACATCGGGTGACTAAAAGCATCCAACATATATGCTTCAGTGGGATATGTTAGCTTCTTCTTCTGCCACCTAGCATGCAGCCTCACGAGTTCTTTTTCTATTTCGTTGTAATTCCTCCATGGCCACCCATGCCTAGCTAGATTCGCTGATAGCTCACGGAGATGAGGTGGATGACTAACAATATCTTCGAATGAGATCTCCTTATTGTCTACCTTGAACTCGGCCGTAAACTTCAAAAGGAGTGCCGACATTCCTGCCGGGAAACTACCATCTGAATTGTATCTCGACATGTTCGAGTGAGTGGACTATGCTTACCAACTCGACATCTCCTCCCGGGGTTTTTATAGGACGAACACAGACCAATTGGCGGGAGAAATAGGCGGGAGCAAGGCTGGCGGGAAAATACAAGGTGAGAACAAGTTTGGCGGGAAAATTAGGCACGGCAGAAAAATGGCGGGAGAAGAAGAGCGGGAGGAAAATGGTGGGAACAAAATGGCGGGAAGAAAATGGCGGGAGAAAAAAAGCGGGAACAATTGACCGCGAAACAAATTTACTCGAGAAAACCAAAATATGCGCGGTGCCGGGAAATATGAGCGGGAAAATAATGAAATGGTACTTTCGGCACGGCCAGAGCCGAAACTGGCCTGTCGGTCCCGCCGTTACGCGAAAGGCAGGCGTGCATGCAGTTTAGCAGCCTTTCGGCTTTGGCCATGCCGAAACCTGATGGTTTCGGTTTGGCCCGTGCCGAAACCTTTGTTTCGGTCCGGCCGCTGCCGACGCCGCGCTATTTGCCAAATTTCTGGAAAACGCGCGCTATTTTCCGAATTTCTGTTCAAAAAAATATTATTTAAAAAAAATTCATATGTTAGGACTTCAAGTTTGAAGTTGTCTATGACAACGGACCATGTCCAACTCCTTCCCTTCACATACTTCTCCTTACCATCACGCAATTTATATGAAAAAAGCATTGCTGCAACTGCAGTAAGAATAATATACCCAAATCAAATGGAGAAGAACTACAGACAAATCAGGTGGAACTTGAGCACGATTTGCAAACTTACTTCGATTTCGGGGGGGGGGGGGGGGGGTGACATTGGTCCGAGATGCGCTGTTCAAGCCTGCTTCGCCGCTATGGTCGTCGCCAGAGCTCGCGCCGAAGAGCTGGGGCAGGAGTGGAGGGGGGAAGAGGGGCGGCGGCTTTGGGCAGGAGCGGGAGAGAGCTGCGGGAAGGAAGGGCAGCGGCAGCGGCGGCGGCCTGCTATAGGGTTCGTGCGGGGACAACTAGTGAGAGGGTGTTCGTGCATGATGTTGAGGGACCAAGATAAACGAGGAAAAATCTATTTTTATTTCTATCGTCGTTGCATAAACTCCTTAATTATGTCTTATACGTACATAGCTCATCCATGATTCATGTAATAGGCTGCATACAGCTTTAAATCTTCGATTAACCTGGTTAACAACAAATCTTATCGACCAGGGTCCATGAGACTATGAGAGGGTGATGATGTGGCATTTCCTGCCAACAATGTACACTAACTTATCTGGAAAAGTTTGAAACACCTGTTGAGAAGTTTTGTTACTTCCCAGAGCTCCAGCCAAAACCTGGAGAAACTTTCAAACTTCTTACAAAGATATCAAATAATTATAGTCACTGAATTTTGAACCAGCCGTTCAAAAGTTTTATAATTTTAATGATTTTGCAAGCTGAGCTACAAATTTGGTTACAACTGAATCTATTCCCGGTTGCAAGCTGGGTATATGGGTGCAGTGGCAAGTGAGAAAATATCTTGGACTGTTGATTTATTCAGTTTTGCTATATGGGTTCTACTGATACATCGATGTGGAGGAGCAGCTGGAGCAGGAGCCGGCCCAGGATCCCTACCCTGAGCAGGAGCCGCCTCCGGAGGAGGAGCCGGCGCCGGAGCAGGAGCTGCCGCCGCCGCTGTGGCCCGACCAGGTGCTCGCCGTGAACTCCTTCGACTCCTGGCGCGCCGAGCAGGCGGCCAACCAGCTTAGGCTCGGCTACGAGGCGGTCGGCAACGCCGTTGAGGCCGCCGTCCTGAAGGCCTCCCTCGAGACCGCAGAGCGAGACGCTCGCTGCCGCGCCTTCATGGCCGCCGAGCGCGCGGCGTACGCGGACCTCAACCGCGTGGCCGCGGAGCGAGAGAACCCGGCCACGATGGAGGCCGCCACGCAGGCGGTTCACGAGAAGCTGAACCGGGCGCGCGAGGCGTGGCAGGCAGGCAGCAGCTGCGAGGAATGCCGCGTGCGAGGCGGCGCAGGCAGCAGCAGCGAAGAGCAGCCAAGCCGCAGCTGCAAGGAGGGATGAGATGAGCCGGGCGGCGAGCGCGCTCCGGCAGGAGAGGCGTGTCCGCTCGCGCCTAGCCCAGGAGAGTCAGAAGGCCTCCCTGGCAGGACAGGCGCCCCGCTACAACGACGAGGCAGGCCAGGGCGGCGGAGGTTAGATTAGGGTTTAGTTTAGGGCTTAGATTAGGGTTTAAATTTCAATCGTTTAGTTTAAATTTGTATCATTTTAACTTCGAATCGAACTTCTAAAATGAATTTGAACACACCCGAGGTGATCGACAGTTTGCGCGCATTTGGGGGTGGGCCCTTGAGAATGTCGCTGGCCTCTAAATGTTGACCGGACACATGTCCGGCACCCCAAAGAGACCTAATTGGGATGCCGGACACACATTTAGAGCCACAGGTGGAGATGCTCCTATAGTCACGCCCAGGTTATAAACCGATCGACCGGAGGAATCTGCTGCTGATGATCGGAAGGAGGAAACGTTGTCTCGAGGCTGCAGGTGTACTGTACACGCGTGCACCCTCGGAAATCGATATCCGCGCCTCGTCTTTTCAGCTTTTCCGGTTTCGCAGGCGGCCGCTGCTGCTTTCTCCCCGGCGATCGATGCTGCTGGGATAAGGACGGTGACTGTGCACGGCATGGGCATGCCGAAATGAAGATCGATCTACCTACCCTGGCCGCTTAATTGCCTCCCGGTAAAAAGACGACGACATATAAACTTGGACCATGAAACTGATATTGATTCCAAACTGTTCATAGACCCTGCCAGTGTACCATTTCCTTTTCTTTCTCGAGCCCCAGTCAGATATAGTTTAAACTATACTTCAGCATTATGCGCGTGTCCATGGGAAGGCATGTGCATATTCACGGGGATGTTTTGCTTCTAGCAGGAGGCGTGCATGCAGGAATGTTTTTATATGCTGAATACTCAGAAGTGTATGGAGTGACAATATTTGCGAGTATTTGCACTTCACATTTCCCAGTTCAGAGTTTTAAAAAGATACGCAAATACATCATGAACATGGATTACATTGTATTTTGTGCACCCATGACCTATGCAAAAAAAAACTAAGTGAATACTAGTATTTTGTACTATTAAAAAAAGTGAAGGTCACATATGGTCAGTCTGGATAAAAATTTGTGAGTACAAGATACAACATAATCTATGTTCAGAATTTATTTCATATTTTTTTTAAACTTTAAATTGGGATATCCAATAAATAGTACTCACAACTAGCTAAATTATAAACATGGATTATAGTGTATCGTGTGCACCCATGATCTATGAAAAAAGAAAATATCTAAGTGAATAGTATCTTATACTGTTTAACCAAAGGGAGTACTATTCAAATTTTATTTGTCTTTTTTGTAAAGGTCACATATAGTCAGTCTGAATAAGAATTTGTGAGTGCAAGATGCAACATATTCTATATATAATATATGTTGATGATTTATTTCATAATTTTTAAAAACTTCAAAATGGGACATCTAATAATAGGGTGCGGACACAACTAGTTACAAATCACACGGCCAGATTTCAAATTAGATTAGCTGAAAGACCACGAACTAACCACGAACGAAAGATGCAGACATACAGTTGATGTAAACTAGACTCATGCACTGAGTAGACAATGCATTGTACGCGGCATACATGCAGAGCATGGTGGGCATGTGAAGCCCGGTGTCGTCTTGCATCGGCCATTGGAACGAGTACAATCTTTTTCTTATTGAAACTGCAAATGTAACACGACACGCCAGTACTGGCTACTAGAGTTCAAGCAGGAGATTAACTAACTTGCAGCTCCGATACTACTAACGATCGATCGACCGAGCTGCAAACTTATTAAAACACTGGAGTAGAAGCAGCTGGCTAGCAGCTAAGCTAGCTAGCTCGGCGCCGGATAGATTGATAGGTAGATCGACCTCAGATCTAGGTGCTGCAGTAGACGATCTTCATCTCGGAGACGCCGTGGCAGTTGCCGCCGGGGACGGAGTGCTCGAAGCACCTGGCCCTGGTGCAGCCGGCGGTGGGGCAGTGGCCCTGCAGCGGGTGGCCGTGCGGGGTGACGGAGACGGGGGTGCTCGAGCTGGACTGCTGCCCGGGGCTGCCGGTGGGGGTCAGCTGGTACCACGCGCCGCCCTCGTGCCCGAAGTGGAACTCCACCATGTTGGCGCCGGCGAGCTTCACGCGCCCCGTCCACGCGCACACCGGGAACTCCCGGTGGGTGCCGCGGGGGAGGACGTAGCCGTTGTGGAAGAGGGGGTAGCTGTTGGCCAGCGGCTCGATGTCCAGCCGAAGGTCGTGGTCGCACAGGTTCTGCACCGTCACCTTGTGACCGTTGCAGCTGGGAGGAGCCATGCCCTGGCCCATACCATGACCCTGGCCGGCGGCGCACATCGCCGTCGCCGCCAGCACGAGCAGGAGAGCGGCTAGGGGCTTCGAGAACGCCATGGCTGTCTTGGCTGTTGGTGTTGGAGCTTAGTAGAAGTGAAGGGTTGATGCTGGTTTTGGGTTGAGGTTTAAGGCTCACCGGTAGTACGGTATTTATAGGCGGAGCGGCGAGGGTTTAGGGCTTTGCAAATGTAGTGGATAGCAAGCTGCAAGATTAACTTAACTCTAGCCGCCGCTGTCTTGTAGCCTGTAGCCGGCCTACCTCGTGTAACTTGTGACATGTTACTGTTACCGTCGAGTTGACAGCAGCAAATTCGAGTCATTGGTTTGCATGTGCTCATATTGTGTGGACCAGTGTTGTGTGCGCGTGCCATGCCACGCCACGATGGTTCGCTTTTCCTTTGTTTTCGTTTGGTAAGAAATAAAGAAAATTGTAAAGGTGTTCGCTCTTTTTTACCGCTGGACCTAACTCCATGCAAAAAAAAGAGAGCAAATTCGTGAATAAAAAGAAAAATAAAGAAAAATAATTAAAAAAACAGAGTAATGGTAGAGGTACAGTAAACCACAAGCATAGTGACATAGCTCACTATAAACTGATTTTGAAAACTAAAAATGTTTTATAGCCTAAACCGTCTCCCCGATTCACAATATTTTTAAAACTTTGTATTTGATTTTGAAAATTGATTAGCAATTTTGTAAGTAAATTCTAAGTAGAACGCTGCTATACGTACGATACTTTTCGTCCGACGATCGTACGACAAATGAATCAGTCCGTTGGGCTCTCGCATGAAACTGCTGGGCTGTGGCCTGAAGCTGTGGGGCTCCGTCCGATCTGTGTCGTACAAAGATCGGACACAGAAACGTACGCATAGAGGTTTCGTTCTAAGTAACTCATGGTTCATCCAAGACAAAGCGTTGAATATTTAAAGCTAAAACTAGGTACTCCATTTTATGAGCAGAGTAGCTCAATGACGAATTTGATGGGGGAGGGGTGGTAAAAAAAGTGTTAGCACTGCTGTTGACTAGTGGAGGACGATCAAGTTTAGTCCCACCTTGTTTCGAGGAAGGGGGCACACCCACCTTATAAGGGAGAGATTTTTTCTCCTTTCAGTCCGGGCTTTTGGTATGGAATGGACTCTGCTCTTGTAGCTATGGCGTGTGCGCATAAACGTCTGAAACTAAGCTGAGTGCTTGGCTAAATCTGAGTGGACGCTAACAAAAAAGTGAGCTAATTGGTTCATAAATAGAACTGGCTAGGCGCTTGCCATCATTAATTATGGCGTTCGATATAATTTTTTCTCCTCTCCTCGGCTTGTTTAGGGCCTCTTTGAATCGCAGGGTTAAAAAGACACGTGTAAAACAAAGGATTGTAAACACATAGAATTATGAAACTTGTGCCTACTATTCACTTGAGTCTAAAAAAAAGAGGTTGGTGGATGTTCATGTTCCTATGAAAGTGAGGCATAGGAATGCAATCCATAAGATTTTGGTAGCACCCACAGGCGGAGCTTCCTAGGGGCGAAAAGGGCGGTCGCCCCCCAGCGAAACGCAATTTTTTTTACTACCCTATAGTATGCTCCATCGATTCAGCCCACATAAGGCCCATTCGTTGTTTCTGTCTCACGAACAGAGCGCACGTTTCTCTGCCTCTTCTCTCTCTTGTTTCTGTCTCACGAACTTGGCGGCGACTGAGCATGGGGATGGGGCCTTGGGCGTGACCGGCCGGCGGCGGCGCAGGGGGCAGGGCGACGGTGGCGGTCAGCCGGAGGCTTCACTGATTCTATCCAGGAAGTTGTGCCCCTCCCTCTAGTCCTCTTGACCGTGAGGCATGAGCAGCAGCAGCAAGTAGATCGCAGGCAGCCCGGCCTCCATCCATCCAATCTCCGGCCGTCCGACAAGTTTCCTCCGGGTATCACTCCTGGTAATTTTTTCCTTTCCTTTCCTGCCACAATCCCAATTCAATTTAGCTCTTACTTTTAGCTTTGATTTTTGCATCTTAAAATGGGGAATTCTTGCTAGGTCATAGATTATTCACCAAATTGCAACTTACAAATTGTTTTTCTACCGTGTATGTAGGAAGTAACAATGGTAAATGGCAAGAAAAAAGACCAACCCATCGATTCATTTTTCAGAAAGAAGAGAGCTGCATGTGAAGCTAGTGAACTGGCAGCCCCTGAACCCACTGTCCATGTTCAGCCGCCTCTCCTGTTGCTTGAATTTGGACAGCAAAATCATGAAGAGCAGGTGCATCAAACTGAAACAAATGAAGTTTTGTTCTCTGGTATTGAATCTTTGGAGCGCGATCCAGCCCTACGTCCACAAATTCAAGGTGCAAACCAAATACGTGCACTAAAATGACCAGGGGACACAAGATGGGGTTCACACTTGGGTTCGATATCTAGCCTAAAGACCATGTACGTTGCAGTCAGTAAAGTGCTTCAGAAGATAGGTTCAGATGGATCAGCTGGTTCAATACGTGCAGATGGAGATACTGCTTTCAGCTACTTGTCATCCTTTGAGTTCGTACTTATCTTATGTATGATGGAAGAAATATTGGAAATTGCAGAAGATCTTGGCCAAGCTTTGCAAAAGAAGACACAGGACATAGTAAATGCCATGCGTTTAGTGTTCTCAACAAAAGTTCGCCTTGAGGAAATGAGAACAGATGATGGTTGGGAAGAATTTTTCTTCCGAGTTGTCGAGTTTTGTGCAACTCATTCCATTGATATTCCAGATTTGGGGAAACCTTACATTTTACGTGGTGGTCGTGCTCGTCGACAACCAGGTGTCTTTACACAAGAGCAATATTTTCAAGTGGAAATATTTCATGCTACACTTGATACACAGTTGCATGAACTAAACTTCCGGTTCAACGACAAGGTCATGGATCTTCTGTCCACTAGTGCTACCTTGATCCCTAAAAATAAATTCAGATCTTTCAAGGTTGATGATATTTGTGAGATGGTGAAGAAATACTATCCCGCTGATTTCACTCAACAAGAAATCTATGGTTTGGAGCAGCAACTCAAACATTTTGTGGTGGATGCTTCTACTGACAAGGAGTTGAAAAATGTGTCAACATTAACAAAACTTTGCCACTGCCTTGTTGAGAGTGGAAGAAATTCTATCTACAACTTGATTGATAGGTTGCTCCGTTTGCTTGTGACTCTTCCAGTTTCTACGGCAAGTGCGGAACGCGCATTTTCTACTTTGAAGATTATAAAAACAAGGTTGCGCAATAAGATGGAGGATGATTTCCTTGCCAACAGCTTGCTTGTAAACATAGAGAGGGAAATCACAGAGCAGTACAGCTACGATGATGTTCTTGAACATTTCGCGAGCGTAAAGAGACGAAAAGCTGATCTGGTTCTGTGATGACAAATGAAGATCCATGGTTGAGTTTAGTAGTATCTAGATTGTTTTGGTTTTAGAGTAGCTGGTGTAAGAAATGTATTTTGTGGACAAAATCTATCTAAATATATGAGTTTCTGGAATCACTACAAATTCAAGTTTCTCATTGTTGTTGTTCCCAAATAAGTTTACATGTTATTTTGCAGCTTCGCCCCTGCAAAGATTTTGTTGAAGCTCCGCCACTGGTAGCACCCTTCTTTTAAACCAAAGGCGGTCATAGGAAAATTCCTAATAAATGAAATTATAAGAAAATTCTTTGAAATTCCCATAATCCAGGAGCACCTTACTTTACTTCACTTTACTTTACTTTACTTAATGCTCAGAGTAGTGCACCACGTGGATCCACAAATCATCGGTAAAAAGGGATACACGCACACTGGTGCTCTCCTTCTAGCTGCTACTAGCAGCTAGGGGCCGTGGATTGCAGTGTGTTTCGATACAGTGGATGTTCGCTAACTAAAGCAGCTCGCAGAAAAGTGAAATGACACCAAATTAGGAAGAAACACAGCCCAGACACCGAATTTTCTTAAGTTCAAACTAATTTAACCTTTCTTAACGCACAAACCAGACACCAAATTAAGGTACAACAAGTACGACGTACACATGCGTGTGAGCATGGACTCGATCTGACATAGCACAACATCAACAAGTACGACACCACACCACACAACACAACACAATACAACGATGATTACCTAGCAGCTGAGACGCTGTCAACGATCGAGCTGCAGACGAACTTACTGCTACTAAACACTAGAGGAGCAGAGCAGCTAGCCGTACGCCGCCGGACAGAGCCGACCGGTTGATAGACCTAGGGCTTCTTGTAGTAGACGACCTTCATCTCGGTGACGCCGTGGCAGTTGCCGCCGGGGACGGAGTGCTCGAAGCACTTGTCCTCGTTGCAGCCGGCAGTGGGGCAGTGGCCCTGCAGCGGGTTGCCGTGCGGCGTGACGGAGACGTGGATGGCGGAGCTCGCCTGGTCCGTGCTCACCTCGTAGTACGCCCCGCCCTCGTGGCCCAGGTGGAACTTGGCCACGGCGGCGCCCTGCGCCGACACGCTCCCCGTCCACGCGCACACGTCGAACGACTGGTGCGTCCCGTGGCGGAGCAGCATCCCGTTGCTGAAGAGGAGCTTGCTGTCGGCCACCGGAGCGATGCCCAGGTTCAGGTCGTGCCCGCAGATGTTCTGCACCGTCACCTTGTGACCGCTGCAGTCCTGCTGCCCGGCCGCGCACATTGCCGTCGCTGCCAGAAGCAGGAGGGCAAGCGGCTTGGAGAACGCCATGGCTTGCTAGCTGATGGTGTTGGGAGTGGAAAGAGATCGAGTGAGAGGCTGGTGTTGCTCTGGGTTGAGGTTTAAGGCTCAGGGTGGGAGGCTATTTATAGCCAGGGAAGGAAGGTTACCACGTAGTAACTAATTAGGGCTTTGGCAGGAAGTTTCGGGATTGTGGCCGACGTCTGATTACTACCTAGTCAGTCAGACGAACTTACGTGGTTAAAAACTTAAACCCTGTCACTGTTGCTAGTAAGGTGGAGGGCACCGAATGTGGAGGTTTGGCTTCCGGGTAAAGCCTGAAATTTACAAAGAAGCGTACTTTCTAAAGGGATCTCACACGTACTTGTGAATGTGAGTTGCACAATTGTAAAATAACATTAAGTGACAACTTTACTTCTGTGCTTCGAAAAACTATGAATGTAAAATAATACTAGTACCTCCATTACAAATCCATATTTTGCGTAGCAGTCAAATATACATATTTCTTCATGAAAATCTGCATGTACACCCTGAGAATTTATATTTTCTTGTGGCAAAAGCAGAATCATGTGAAATTAGCCGAGCTTCGATTTTCCTAGCCTTTATTAGGTTTTATCATGCAAGGACGACAACATATAGCCCAACCACTTTAAATTACCTTGCGTCATAGATTAAGTTAAAGTAGACTTTATGACTAAAATAAGCAATAAATGTAAAAATCTACAATAAGCTCGTAAAATATATTTGTCACGTTATATCAATTTGGTATGATTGTAGATGTTGATTTTTTCGACATAATTAGTTAAGGTTTTAAAAACTTACTTTGACTAAATCGAGGACGCATGGTATTTAGAAACGAATACATTATAACACATCGGTCAGACGGTCACACATTCTTATAGTGTCATTAAAGGTCGTACCCCTCTCTCTCCCGTCTCGCCATGCTGGTGCACGCGTGTTTCGTGATCAAATCACACTGAGAACTATGTAGTGTCTTAGCATCGTACCGGTCAAGAGAGAAGCATTACAAATCATTAATAATCAGTAAATAAGTAAAGTTCATTAGGACGCAATTGACCAAGTAATTCGAAACGTAGGCGGTTACTAATTACTACTGGTGGTCTTTTAGTTCATGGGATTCTGGAAATAGATCGATGAATATAAAATGAGGACTAAAGTGCCAAGTGATCTTTAATTTGCAATATTAGTAGAATTTTGTCTAAAAAGTGTGTGACACCATATAAAATACAAAAAGCGTAACAATATAGGATAGGAAAAAAAACTCCAATCCTACCAATTAAACGACTTAGAAGGGATAATCTCTAAGCATAGCAAACCTTAAGCAACTCTTAGAATCGAGGGTAAGGAAAAACGTGGGATTGCAATGTCATGTCCACACAAATTCTACAAAATTTCATGTGCAGTGGATGTTAGTGTAAAAGATTAATTAGGAAACTATTCTATATAATTCAATCCTACAAATCATATAAGTATTCTATGAATTTTAATGCTCTAAACTTCTTACGCAAATCTTTTGAATCATGAAGGTGCTAGAAAATCTACCGAATCATTTTGCATCACAAGAGCCCTCAACGGTCGTGTGTGGCATGTTACCCTACGCATGGAGCCCGACGCCAGTAAAAACTGTGCTTGTATTGCGTGGCCAGGTACGCCTCATGCCTGCAACTGCAAGGCTGCATCGCACTGCAGCTACGCGCAGGCAGGGCCATGCTGCCATGCATGCATGCCACAGTTCTGCTGTAAAATGTTCACGTGTGTTGTAGAAAGAAGATTGTGAAATTTCCAAAAGATTTGATAAATTTAAAACAGCGGAAACAAAAGTATTCAAGATTTCTCTTTCAATATTAAAAATAATCATCACGCTTATTTGTTACTAACTTACTACTGATCTTCTCTGTTTCTGGGGTAGGCTACAGACATCAAGAAATCGAAACAAACAAATTAACTGCGTACTGATGAAACAGTATTTTGTATTCTCCAAATACTGTGTCGATTTGTACTGTAGATATGAGAGAACAGAGCAGGAGAGAGGCACGGGCGCGCATAGGATACCGGAGCGGGACGACACGGCCTAGTGCAGAGGGCAGGCAGGGTAGCTTTTGTTTACTGGAATCTCTGCCGACGTCTACTCTTCGTGCTTGCCGAATGTCTGCTTCTTGGCTCTTTGCCAACTTTCAAATTCTGCAACCGTGGAAAATAAATAACCGAGTACTCGATTCAGGACACGCGGCTGCTGGTACACTGTCCTTCCTCATGTCGGCACTGAGATTATTAAGGTGCAAAGCTGCGAGAGCATCAATCAAAATCAAAATCAAAATCTTTAAGCCTAGTCACCTAGACCCGTCGTAGTACTACGGTAAGCCGGAAGGCCTAAAGCTTAAACCCATGAGTGAACAGCATGTCGGCAGGGACTGAGATTTGAAAGCTGTCGTTATTAGATCATCAGATCTTAGACTTTTACCTGTATTATGCAATAAAACAGCAGAACAAAATGATTTTCTCAAAGCTCCCACCGAATTAGTTCTGCTGGAATATGTTAACCACCCTGACGCATCGTTCAACGGTGTATCAGTATCAGGATCATATCGACCTAGAATCTATTCACCACGATTTACTAACCGTACAAAAGAAAAGAGCCATTGCGACTGAGTTTCAGGGTCCTGCACGTTCGTATTACCTACTGTCCCTTTTTCTTTCTTTGTTTCGTTTCTCTCAGATGTTCTAGTTGAGTGTGTATCTGGTTTTAACCTTTTTTTAGAATCACAACAGGAGGACTGCGATATTAATTGCGAGAGAAGAGAAAGGCACAGAGACCCAAACTGCTCTTATTAGAGAAAAACCGGCAAAAACCTTTGCATCTACAAGAGCACTACAAGGCATACACAGCACTAGAAGGCCAGCTATAGGCGACGTCATAGTATATCAATAACCATCGTGCTTACGATCAACCGACTTCGACTTCCTCGCAACAACACCAAGGTCGCTCCGTCAGAGTGACCCATCCGCCACGAGCTTGTTCGCCGTCTTCAACAACACCGGAGAGACCCTCCAATCCTGAGAAGAAGACCACCAACACACGCCTGGTGCCGACGGCATGCCGAGTGTGCTCCGACACTCACACCTCCCACCGCGAACCTTGGGTCCAGCTTGCCGATGCCGACCTCCAAGACGATGCCCCCGGAGGGAAAACGACGCCAAGGCGCCGCCATCGTCCGATCACAAGATCATGGGTTCCCCTGGAGAGCCAAGCTGGCCGGATCGTGCGGGAGGTGGGCAGCGGCAGAACAACGACGCCTCCATGAAGGGCAACGACGGCCACAACCGCCATCATCGTTGGTCATGGCACGAGGCCGAGATCGGGTCTTCACCCAAGCCGCACACCACTTCCGACGCACCTCACACCAGGGCCGGCAAGCCCACCATCCACACCACCCTCGGAGTACCCGACGACGAAGAGGCGTCGATGACGCACAGTGCAGCTCCGCCGCTCGGGCCGGCGAGCCCAGATTGGGCCCGCCTAGCCCATCGGCCTCACCCAGCAGGCGTAGGGGACGGCGCGCTGCCATCATCGCCGCCCGCGCCCTGGAGGACGCGTAGTGCAGCTCCGCTACCCGGTCCCGGCGAGCCCAGATCGGGTCCTCCAAGCCCATCAGGCGCTCTGCCTCTCCCTGCAGGCGCAGGGGACGGCGTCAACATCCGCCCGAGCCCTAGCCGACGCTCGACATCTTCCGCCTCGACCGCCACCGCCCCCACGGGCCGGTCAATCTCCAACGAGAACGCCTCCCTCCGACACTTTTGGTTGGCAGCGGAGGGGTGCCGGCGAGCTGGGGGGGGGGGGGGGGGGGGGGGGGGGAGGGGCGACGCGAGGCGCCTATAAATTTGCTCCGGCTGGGATTCGAACTCGCATCTACATGGAAGAGAGGGAGCGCATCCACTGGGCCACGCTTGTCGACGTGTTATTGCTGGCTAGGTGCTCCGTGCCAAGGTTTGTGAAGTCATGCATCACACGCATCATGGTTTTTACCTTTTAGTTAGTACAGTCTATGTTCCACTAACAGTTTTAACTTTTAAGAAGTTTTTTACTAATAATTGCTTATGGAAATACTTCAACAAGTACTTAAAAACACTTGGTGATAATGATAATCCTAGAAGCAATTTTAATTTCATGATCTGACAGATTTTTTGAGGTTTAGATTTGACAGAATTTCATGACACCCCATGTTCCCAAATCACCACATCGTCAAAGTTATGGCTATTGATTGTTATGCCATATGTGCAAAACTTTTCAGTAACAATATCTTCTCATTTCCAAATATGCAAAAATGAGTTTCACGTGCAACTCCTAAAACTTCTTGTTAATTAATAAAATTGGCAAATATTTTGCCTAGCTAAAAAAAAGTTTTGACGCGCAAAGTCAGGACAAAATCGAGAAACTTACAAGGTCTGTGTAGATGTTATGATAAAGCTACCAGATAACAAAGTGCATGTTGATTTTAACAAAGCATTCTATATAGGCGAAAATAATATTAATAGATTAGTAACAGTCGCCATCGAAGTCCAATTATCGCAGCTACCTGCAAATTATCCATCCATGTTATATTGGCAAGGATATCATTGAAAACTTTAAAAAGATAGGGCCGACGAAATCATGTACCACAAGAACTAAGTCATAGTCACAAGTCAGTCAGGTTCAAAAACCATGGAGTAGCCATTGCTAGTACATGAGCAATATCTCATGACAAAGATCAACCCGTGAGCAACCAATGCACTTCCTTGTTAATTGGCACAGTTGCAGCGATGCAATGAACTGACAAAGCAGGGGAAGATAAGGCTATATTTTGCATCTCGATTATTAATTAGGCTAGATGGAGCGATACACTAAATAGAGTATTTCTAGAAACCATGACTGAACAAGGCCATATCACTCCGACACTCCCATCCATCTCTCAGATAAATACTGTATTTACAGAAGAATTGCTCGTGTGTGAGAATTCAAGAAATTCTCACATGACAGGATTCAAACTCTGGGTTTAGCCACTGCTACCCTTGGTTCAGGCGGTTCAGGCCTAGGATAAGATCATAAGAGCTAGAGGTTTGTTGAGGGGTAGCCATGGTTTCAGCTTCACTGTCAACAGCCGTTCTCATCACTGGGCACATTTCATCATCATATTCTCGTATACACAGCATAATATAGTTCCTGTAAACAATAAATCCGACTCGACTATTGCCCCAGAATAAAAACTATTCCAAAAACAATAAGTGATCATTTTTTAACCTGCCAGCACGCAACTTCAAAGAAACTTAAACGGGCTAATGGAGCAGCACAACAGATGACATAAAAAAGAGCACCAGCCCACACCTAGAAATAAACCGACTCATGCAGGGTCATTCACAACGGCGTCGAAGTTTTGACCAGAAGGACCCCTTACAAAACAGTTAAAAAATGAATGCAAGACAGTGCAAGCATGAAAAAGTAATAAGAAATAAACAAGCTACCAGCTTGGGACAAACATATCGAACATAGTGACCTTGAACCCCTGAGCAGTACAAGATATTCATGTGACAATGCACGCGGGCCCCTTTTTGCAAAATGATTCATAAGCAACCGGGACTTGCAAAGAATGACCATACGACCAAAGTTCAACGCATGCAATGAATACAAGGGACACCCAGACCGTAAGCATGCATGCCACAACGAGGAACCATCGGCATGGCAGGCAACAATAGACGCCAGCCTCACCTCCAATAAGAAATTGGAGGTTCTAGACACCTTTAGCCAAGTTAACCGGCAGCCAACTTAACCCTCTTCCCCGCAGATATGGCTTGCTGACACATGTACTGATGCATGAGCTAGTGAGGACCCTCCGACACTCCTGTTTGGATGGGTGGACTTCCCCAAAGAACAGGTCTAGACATGATGCAACCGAAGACCTGGACTCAACACGTGGATGCATGTGCAGACTCGAGACCCATGCCATGTCATCAACCCGAAACCGCGCGGCTGATTGCAATCCTTGCCCAGTCAGCTGATTCTTTGACCAGAGGATCATCAGATGATAAACACTCTTCCAGAAATTGCTTGCTTGAGGCCGATTGACTGATCAAAGGACCAGCATGGACACCCAATGTGTCGGCCAGATCTCCCAAAACACCTATTGCAGTCTTCATCACAGAATCATCCCTGAAACAATAAGAAGTAATTTTAGAAAATCATTTTGATACAGTCACGTTGTGCTGCAATGTTGGCTATTGCTGTAATAACAGTTCACTGTCAGTGCTGAGTGTGGTATTGGTTGGCTGAGTGGATCAAGGGGGACTGGGGGAGAGATTCTGTTTCGGCAAATAGTGCAAGGTGCGTGTAATACTGTAGGTGTGTCGACAAACTATCCTAAGTTATCTGAATGCAAACAGCATACATGCCATAGAAGAATAAAATATGACCAAGCTCAGTCCATGCACAGCAAGAAGTCCAAAAATTAGTATCTAAAGCCCATTATTAGTAAATATAAGCACAATGCTAAAATCGAACATAGTGGTTCATAATAAGAAGTCACCAACACAGAAATTTTGCAAAGCTTAGCTTGACCAATGTAATTCCTAAATCACCTTTAAAATATCCAGCTCCTTTTAAGGTTATGACATTTTTTTTTTATAATTGCAGGTCTATAACGGACTATATGGCTTTAACACCTGTGAGCTATACCCCATATTGGGAGAAAACTGCTTATTTTATCATTGGCAAACGACTAGTTTTATCACGCTCCGAACTGAAAAATACTATTGTATCTGAGTCATTTTTAAAACTTTTCATTATTTACCTAATTCCTGGGTGTTGGCGAGTTTCTGTATAAATAGACCATTTTACCCTGGTTTAGCAGTTTTGGTGATGCATGTGTGTGTTGCGTATGCGGTGCCGCTACTATTACAGGTAGCTGTAAGTCCGGGCCAGAGCACCGAACCTAGACAAGTCCATGACTTATTGCCAATTAGGCAATTAAGAGAAAGGCTGACACGTATTTAACAACTTGGCAAATAATGAAGTGTCGGAAATGAATGTTACAGAATGAATTGGGAATCTTTCACTGGCATATGATGAAACTGGTAGTTTTTCAATAGCATATAAGCACTAACTTTTTTTTAAGAAATAAGCTGTAGGATACATCGACTAAATTTAAATTGCCATAATTACTACTCCGTGCCTACCGTGCAAGGAATACTGTCTAATTGTTATTGTCTACTCCCTACATTTTTAAATATATAAGATGTTTTAGCCATTTTCCACATTCGTATGTATCCACATGTATCTAGACATGTTTTAGTGTGTATGTTCACTCATATTAGTCCACATCTAGACAACATGTACAACACCTAAAACTTCTTATATTTAAAACCGGAAGGAGTATGAGTTTGCATGGCCAGTTTCAAGATTTGAGCATCCAGATAGTAGAAAATATATATCATGTAAATAAATGAGCAATGAAGGAAACAGAAGGTATTCTTGACGACTTACATATCTTTGCCATTATGAAGAGCGTCAAGGAATTGAAGAATAGTGGGAGCATACGGCATCAATAATTGTGTCTTCGGGGAACTCTTGAATCCTTGAAGAATACCAGAGTAGGCCTCCAAGATGCCATTCCTTAATTGATTGGTGTAGTCGAGCATTTCATCATCAGCTGCAGTTGTGTGGGCCGACAAATCTGCCGCACTTTGTAGCATGGGCATGGCATAGATCAAATACTTCTCAAAGTTCTCCCCAATTGCCAATGCAATGTCACCAAAGCATGAGAATATAGGTGGTTTCACAGATCTGTGCAACTGATTGCTGGATAGATCCTTCAGGAGCTGGGTCAAGATGCCATCACAGTAGGGCAAAATTTTGTCCTCCAGTGACCTACACAGGTCACCCACAACACCCACCGTAATGGCACATACCTGATACTCTTCAAAGTTCTGAAGTCCCATTTCCAAATACTGATAGAACTGTGCCATGTACTTCGCAAAATTTGAACCAGCTGCATATGCCAATGCACCAATAGCAAGCATAGCCTCCTCATGCACCGTCGCATTTCGACAAGCAAAAACTCTCAAAAACAGATCCATCATCTGATCCGCATACTGTAAGAAGGAAAACTTTGTTGACTCCATACCTCCCAACTTCTGAATAATGACCTGCAAGCAGCCACATAGAAGGCCCTGCAGATCGCTCCTCTTCTCCCTCTCATCACTTGATAGCTTTCCCGCTTCAAGTGTCTGATGGAGTTCCATCATAATCACAGGTACCAACTGCAACACAATAGGAGCTGTCTCCTCCGTGGAGCACCTGACGACTTCATTTAGGGTCTCATAAGCTGCAGTACGCAACCTGGAATCTCCAGCATCTTCCCTGTGACTGGTCACAAGAAGGCTCTGAACAATATCCTGAAAGAAAGGGGATAACGGCGACGTTGATCCAGCATCCACATAGCCTTGAGCAAGGAAATAGAGTGCCCCACACGCCTTTTCTGCCACATTCGGGACATCCTTCATGCTTTGAAGCAGCACAGTAAGTATTTGCTGGCAGTTCTCAGCTGTAATGACAGGAGGTGTTTCAAGTGCAGAACCATGAAGAAACTCGAATATTCTTCCGAGGGTCCAAGCAGTTGTGTCCTTCACATGATTATTTGGGTCCTTTAACAACGCAGACAACATAAAATTCAAGGCGACGTTAACTAGAGGGGCCAGTTTATCAGCTGATGGACCCTCCAAAATGGACCCAAAAGCATATGTTGCAGCCTCTCTATGCCTCCATTCAGGTTTGGTTATGTTCTCCTCAACAAAAGGCATCACAAGAGGAACAATATCATCTCCAACAGTCCTTGCCACCAGGCCCAAACAAGTACCCCCAGCCATTGCAACGTTCCAAACATCTTCATCCAAGTCCTGGTCTTCCTCCTGTTTGAGGAGAGTCTCTAGCAGCATTGGCACTAAGGCAGGAAGGGCTTGCTTGATAAAATAGTAGCAAGGAACATCAGAATCAGCTGTAAAATCACTAGTGAACTCGTCTAAAATGTCGATTTCCTCATCACATATGGAACTCCAGAATTCAATGGCCTGAAGAGCAACTGACTCCTCATCTCCCCTCACAGCCTTTGCAGTAATATTAAATATGTCCTGCATGTATGTGGCCAGCTTGTCGTAATAAGCTGACGAAATAGCCACCAAACACTCAGAGGCAGCCTGTCTTATCTTCACCTCTGGTGACTGTGTTGCTTCACAGACAACTCTCATGATATAATCACGTTCCATGTCATTTGAGAAGTTAACCTGAGCAAAGCCCAATGCATTATACAATGCTCGTGTCGCAGCAAGCATCACTTCAGAGTTCCCTTCAGAAGCATTCATACCCTGAACAACAGCCGTAAGTATCTTGTTGACTTTGTCTTGGTCAACAGCTTCTGGAGAAACTTCCTCACATAAATAGCCAAGTGTCTCGAGCGTCGCCTGCTTGACGTTTGGCTGAACCTGATGTATGTTTGAAAGCAATGATTCTATAAGCTCGGACCATTGCTTCTGAGGGATCTCAATGCCAGCAACCTTGGCGATGACTTGAGAAGAGGTAGATCTGGCACTTGCAACAGGAGATGAGAGAGTTTGCAGCAGCAATGATTTAATTGGTGCCTTGACACCAGCATCCAGTGCCAGCCATCTCTGGAAAAGTTCACTTTTCCTGTGCTGCTCCTTTGCATCCAGTGCATTTTTCAGGATCAAACCAGCCAATCTGCGGCTCTCCTCAGGTTTCTCGTTGTTGGCCAACTCACTTGAGAGGGAGAGCAAGAAACCTGGGAGATTTTGCTCCTGAAACTGCCTGAGGCTTTCTTCAGCATGCTTCCTAATCGAGCCATCAGCAGATTGTGCACTCAAGAGTATTTGAGTAACATCCAACGACATGCTGACTCTGCAAAATACAAATAGGGGAGTCAGATATAGCTTCATGATATGAAAACTCCATGCCACCATCAAACTTATAACACTCCTCTCAGATGAAAATTACAGAAACACGGTAAAGTCTTCATTTGAGTAAAGCCAAACAATAACACTGAAATCTTATACAATCTGAAGTTAACGAGACAGGAGACACGCAGTCAGCGTAGAAGAAAAGCACTAGTCATTTCAATATCATCTGCACCACCTGTGTAACAAATTTTATCAACTGCAAAAGATCTATTATTGGCATCATCATAATTACGAAGATGAAAATAGAGACAAAATCAGCACTATATAAATTGTTTTTTACCAGCAAAAAGAAGTTTAAGAAACAATTAATCAAGAAACTATCAGCTACAATGAATATGCTTACTCAGAATTTTGTAAAACGACTTTCTACAATTAGGAAACAATTGCCCATACATTTGTTTTGTAAAAGTTCAATGCATGAGCACATCTACATAACCAACTACAACAGGAAAGCCGACCATTTTCAAGAAAGTAATCAGTTAACATGAACCACACAGTTCTAGAGAGCTGTATACAATCTGCAAGAACATGTGCTATACCACTACTCTCTTAGCTCAGGGAATATACAAATAACTCCATATGGATCATTCGTTGAGTAGCCCCTACAGCATCTGCTATAAGAACTTCAGTACACCAGTTCCTTGAGAGCTCTATTAAGGGCGTTTACAATGGGGGCGCTTATATGAGCGCTAAGGAAAAAAATCCCAGCAGTTACGCTACCATGGGCTAACTATCCTGGCGACCGGCGCTTACATGAGCGCTCAGATGCTTAAGTTGGAGTCGGGCGCTTGAAGCTAGCTGATGTTACGGAATTGATTCGCCAGGTAACGTGGCACATAGCTAGCCTGTCAGTTATGAAATCCTAAGCGTCCTTAAACTAAGGCTGCATTGAGAGCTTGTAGACGCTTAGCTTGTTGACATGGATTTTTCTTCTTTAAGCGTCTGATTAAGCGTCTAGCATTGTACATGCCCTAATATCTATCACTGAACTAGCCGCTTCTTCTTTTATCAAGATCACTTGCGTATATGTAAATAGGGCACAAAAAAACAGCAACAAATTTCCACCACTTGACCATGAATACTCGGCCAGAACAGAGCTAAAAGAGATTTCAACCAAATCTAGGGTTTCCAAATTTCAACATATGCATCAAATCCACCTTGACATACAGAATCACGATAGATCTTCCTGGAAGTTCCTTCTTCCTGTCGACAACGGCAGAACAGAACGAGGGGTGGATATGCTGGAGATGCGGTCCTGCGTCATACCTTGTTCCTTCCTGCTGAGAAGGGGAGGTGGTCGGCGACGAGGGAGCGGGGTGGAATTGGCTGGCGCCGGCGGACTCAGACGGCGACGGTCGCGTGGCGCAGGTGGCGTGGTAGGTCGGCGACTGAGCGGATTCAGGTGTGCTGCCGGGAGGCAGTGGTGGCAACCGGCGGCGGCGGCGGCGGCGGCGCTGGGCAGGAGAGGAAATCAAATAATGCGGAGAAAACAAATAAAAGGAAAAAAGTTTTACGTTTGGTGTGCTGGGAGCAAGTTGCGCGTGGGGGTGGGGATCGTGGCCGTCCGATTTGGTGATGGACGGCTGCGATGAGTGGAAAGGGTGGGATTATTTTTCGCTTTCTCTTCGCTGTAGCGCAGCTGTTGTTTCCACGATTTAGAAAAAGAGGGAAAATCGTGTCTTTTCAGGAGTCAATTTGGCCGGTTAATTATAAGAGTCCGGTGTCATAACAGCAACTCTAGCGTGTCCCATGTAAAAAATTTGTAAAATGACCGCCATTTCACCGTTTGAGATGAAAAATACGGTCATATTGATCCCATAAACGAGCTTGCCCAACGCAGCCATAAAACATCGGCGGTCTTATCCCCTCCCCTGCTACAGTTCAGAGCGGCGAACCGCAGGCGATCTTCTTCCTCCCGGCGATTCCGCCGCTCTCCTTCCTTTCCGTCGGCCTCGGGGCCTTCGGAGGAGGGAGGGGGTCGAATCGTCGGGCGGATCCTTGTGCAACTAGTTTAGTATAGCTAGGTTGCTTAGTTTCGGGCTCGCCGCCGTGCTGTTCTTCGCGGTGATGGCGGCGGCGCTGAATAAGCTTGTTCTTGGTCTGCTGCTGGTGGTCTGCTTGCAGGCAACAGCCAGATCTGTGGGCTTGGTGGCCGGTCGAGGTGGTTGTGGCGGCGGTGACGGCCTCGACGTGGTCTTTGTGCCTTGGCTCCGCCGTTGCAGCGACGAGTTCTCCGGCGTCACTGTGGAGCTATGGGGCTTGTACAGGAGCTTCTGTGGGATCTCGGTGGCCTCTGCTGTCTTTTGGTGCGCTCTCCTGATCTCTCTGCCCAGCCTTGGTGGTGTGGGCTGGGGAGTCTTCGTCGGCGCGCTCTGCTTCTTCTCCGCCGTGCTCCCTTCTTCTCCGGCCGGCCGTGGTGGCGAGGGGGAAGTTGTGGTCAAGGCGGGTTCTCGGCGGCGGCTCCGGCAGACCTTTTTCGTGTTTCAGTGCAGGGAAAGTTGGAAGCTCGGTGGTTGCGGTGTGGAGGTGCCATGGCCGTTCTCATTCAGCGCTCTTCGGTTCCGTCGCCTGCGGCGGACGGCTTCTGCGGCTTCTACATGTGTGGGGTGCCTCCTTTCCGGGGTCGGCGGCGACCTGGGTTCTTCTTCTCCGGCGCTGCGTCGGCGATGGAGCTCTTCCTCAGGTCTTGCGGTGGTTCAGCGGTGGTGTCGCTGTTGCGCTGAGCTCGTGGTCTGTTCTTTACTTTTATTTCTCTGTTGTAATCTGGTGAATACGCAGTGTGGATTCCTTCAAAAAAAAAAAACGAGCTTGCCCGTATCTGTTTTTACAACTTCATTTTCTGCATACACTACTTCAAAACCTTTGGCGGGAACAACATTTCAGTTTGAGACCTTCCCGTCATCGCCAACTCATGTCCCAGTTTCGAGCCCTCCTTACCAACGCCAGGCCCCGCCACACCATTTTGACCCCCTCGCGTTGTGTCCTATCGTTCCCACGCAAGTCCTCTCAAACATCCGCCATGGATGCGGTTACGAGCTTTGCCCACGGCCTTGACGGGCTCGAAATGGCCATCGTCGGGCGTTACTGAGCCATGTGGCCATTCACCACCGTCATGTTGTGTGACGCGCTGGGTAAATCGAGGTTCTGGCCGAATCAAGGTTGACTTGCCCATTTTGACGTCTCCTTCAAGGTAGGCGGTGTCATCTCGCCGCCTCCGTTAATATGTCGGGCATGGACCTCTTCGGCTGACTACTATTCCCAATCCCCCCCTCCAAATAAGGCCGATGATCTTCTCCACACCCCGGTCAGGTCGGTGACCCCCTTTGCGCATGTTAAAATAATTTACAAAATGATCTGTTCATTTTTAGTTGGGCGCACATCATTTTGTTGACCTAGGAATGCATATCGCAGATAAGTTCGTCGTCCTATCAATCAGGCTCGGCTTCGGACGATTCCGATGATGATTTATATAAAGATAATGAGGTATTGAGCACACCATGTTGATGGTTGCCTCCAGAAGGAGTTGGAGGAAAAGAAGAACACAATGCGGTCGAGGTCCCAAGTGGGTCATTTGTACATTCGCCGAAACCAAGCTCTTAGCCATGAAATGCTCATCAATAGTTATTTTGTCGAGATTTGCACATATCCTGCTCATCTCTTTCATAGACGTTACGAAATGAGAAGAGATATGTTTCTACGCAGTGTCAAAAATGTGAGGCCAACTGTCATGATAAAAGCAATGCGACATATATAATTATATATATATATATATAAAGCACTCAACCATGAGTTTAGTGAGTACCAAACAAATTCCGCAGCAATGCGGTGTATGTCTTTTGGGTGATTACATAGACAAGTATCTTTGCATCCGAGAAAAACACTACTCTGAAGTGCATGAGAATTTTGCAAAGACCGTGGCAAATAAGAAAAGTCTAAGTAATATGTGGCAAATTATAAAATCTCTACAGTGATCAAGGTCTTCCTTCCGTCGTTGCCCAACACGGCAGCACTAGCCGAGTCGCCGTTGATCTGAGCTCGTTCGAGCAGCCCGGCGGATCCATGGGCTGCCCGTGCCCGCCCACCAAAACGAGAGCGCCGGTCCTCTTTTTTTGGCGGGTAGAGAGCCTGCCCTATCTGGGAAAACGAGATTCAATTTGCGGACAGAAGAAGAAAAGACTACACCCTCCGTTTCTAAATGAAATACTATCTCCGTTTTTGAATATAAGACGTGTAGTTATTTAAGACAAATTCTCGCACGGAGGGATTTTACGACTTATTTTCATTTGGTGGCTATTAGTGGCACCTCTCTTCTGAATTTTTTCAGAAATAAATGAGTCCACCGTATAAAAAATAATAATCATGTCTTAATATTCGTGCAGAAGACTACACGTCTTAAATTCAGAAATAGAGTGAGTATGTTTTATGTGCTTTACATGTTGTTTAGACACATACATATTAGAATGAGTGAACATACAAATTAAAATATGACTAGATACATTTATATAACCTGAATACATGCGGAACGTGTTAATGGCTCCTCCGCTCCACTGCATCCTCATTTAAAAAATTTGAAAATTATATTTCCAACTTTCAAAAATTCTGGAAAAAATCACTGGTGTAACCAATGGTGTATCCCACAAAGGTGCAAATTTCACTTTAAAATATTTTATATTATAGGCTATAGAAAAATAACAAATTCTGATAGAATTTAGAGATTTGAAAATAGTCATATTTAGATCCATAATTTGTCATTTTTGTATAGCTCAAATAGTTGAAATTTTACACGTTCGTGGAATATACTATTGGCTACCCCGAAGAGTTTTTCAGAATTTTTTGAATTCATAAATGTAATTTTCGATTTTTTTTTAAATTGGAGAGATCATTAGTGCCCGGTAGTGCAGTGGAATATGTGGGGAAAAGCTAAAACAAAAACAAGAAAAAAAGGAGGAGTAGCTAGGATCCGACCGGACACGATGCCCACTCTCCAAACGTATTCGAGCATGCACACTCAGTTTCCATGGCGTGCAGCATGATCCATGCATGTGCTGCTTAGATATTCCAGGAGGGACTATCCGATAATATCGCCTTGTGCGATGGAAAGCGCATCGATGCAACTTTCGCTTTAGCTCTTCTTTTTGTGCGGGACACTTTGGCTTTAGCTCAGCACTTTAGTTAGTATACTACTGATACGCAACGAAGCAAGGTATATTATGCATCTAAAAAGCTGATAAAGCCATATGCGTGCCGCTTATTTGTACCTTGTCCCTGCACTCGATCTTGTAGCATTTTGTTCTTGTCCCCCATTGAGATTCTCGAAAATGAAGATCAAAGATAAAACTTTTGTGGTATTTACAGAAATTAATGAGTAACAAGTCCTTGTCAAACCTTGAGCTCATATCGGTTAGCCACAACCAACAATGTCAGTGCGGTTTAGGGAGGAGCGCAGCGGCGGCGCACCATCGACATGATCGGGAGGTTGAATACGAGGAGCATCTCAAGTATTTCACTGTAATTTTCTTTTTTTGAGATGTTTTATACTGTTGGGTGACTCCTTTTCGCAAAAAAAAAGCTGAATGGAGAGAGAAAACAATATATATGAAACATTACAAGAAAAAAAGCTCACGTTATTTGTCACGTACACTGGGATTACAGATGACGAAACCGAAGCTCTAAGCACACATTTCAACTGCGAGTGTGAAAACCGACGCTTTATTTAACGCTTATGAACTCTTATTAATTAACTGAAACGTATACACGGATCGTGCATGGCGTACTAGTACGGCAAAGGGGAGCAGGACAGATCAAGAACTCTCACTACAGGTTCTAGTTGTCGGCGACGACGGTGCGGAGGAGGTCCCGTCGCAGGAGGTGCGGATGACGACGCGGCCGGCCCAGAAGGTGGGCGGGAAAGAGATGGAGAGCAGCGCGTTGGTGTCGAGGCGCGCGGTGTTGTCGGAGATGGAGGGGAGGCCGGAGTTGGGGGTGACGAGCGGCCACACCGGGTGCGGGCAGAGGTTGTGGATGGTCAGCGTGGTCGCCGACGAGACGGCGGCCAGCGCGGCGAGCACAAGGAGGACGACGGCGAGGTCCCTGGCCATGGTTGCTAGCTTGTGAGGCAGTGAGAGGAGAGGAGAGACCGAGAGGACCGGTTGGTTTTGTAGGGCAGGCTCTGCCGCTCGGGCTGAATCGTCATCGAGAAGTTCCATTGAGAGCATTGGAGCAGCAGCAAGTTTTTGTTTCAGAGGGAAGGTAGATTCCTTCTTCTTTTTTTAGTTTGGGGAAAGGTCGATTTTGTGGGCCATCAGGAATGTGCAAAGAGGCCTGATATGCACCGGGCCGCGGGAGGGATAGCACTGAGCTGAAAGAGAGGTACAGGTGGGCTGGCCTGTTTTGCCTTACTGATCTGTCAACTAGTATAAGTCTTACCCTTAAAAAGAAAAACTATAAGTCTATCAAAAAAAACATTGGCAAACGTTAGCCTTTGAAGCCGTCCGATTGAATAGATCATGTGCGTCCGATTTATTTAGCAAAAAAAATTCGCGTGCAACATTTTTTTGTGTGTTTACTCAACATCTCATGTAGCAAAAATAATTCAGGAAAAATGTTGAATCTGATAAAAATGTAGAAAAAAAATACGAGAGCGATTTTTTCTGCGCATTTAACATCGTGTGCAGCAATTTCCCCAGAATCTATGAAAGTTGCAAAGTGCAGCAAAAATATGCTGTAGCATTTTGGACAGCCATGTAGAAAAAAACGATACATATGCAACTAATAACAATTTGGTCGTAGCAAAGTGTCGTAAAACATTTCAATATTAATAGCATCCAATATTTGTGTCCAACTCATCCAACAATATAAGAACACCTATGTAAAACTGGAACAATCTCTATGTAGCAGATAAGCTAAAAAAAATCACCGTAACCACATTTTGCTCGTGTTTACACAACAAACTGTACGTACGTGTAGCAAGTCGATGTGGCATGTCGTCTCCACAAAAAGCCCAAGTCCACGATGTCTTAAGGTTGTCTAGGTTCTGGTACATAGTCGGACTGAAACTTCTACTCCCTCCGTTCACAAAAGGATGTCTCAACTTTATCTAAATTTGTATGCATCTAGACATAGATGCATACAAATTTAGATAAAGTTGAGACATCCTTTTATAGATGGAGGGAGTAATACTGATGTTTTCCAAATTATCGGTACCGTCAATCGCCTAGAGCCCTGGGCGGGAAATACTCTGAAGAAATGTTATTGTATTTATTTCTTAACCATCCATGACAGATTTGATGACACCTAAAGGTCATGCCATCAAACCAGAAGGAAATACTACACTAGCAAATCAGTTATCTTTATTTGTCCCATTCCCATTCATATGTCATGCATAGATCGTTATATGTCACACTAGCAATCCGCATTGGTGGAGTCCTATTGTACGTCAGAACTTTAACTGCTAAGAGCATCTCTAACAGAGCCCTCAAACGCGCCGAAACCATAAAATAACCGCCAAAGACGGTTCCGAAACCGTAAAAATGAAAATAGCAGAAACCTTAAACGGCACGGGCCCGTAAAAATTTTTGAGGGCGTCCGTGAAATTGGCCCGCGGAACTACGAATTCGGAGGTTTCCCCCACGAACCGCCGGGCCCCCGTATATCTCTCAAGCGGTTGGCGGGAGGGACATTTCAGCATCGTCCGGACGCGTCTTCTTCCCCTATTCCGCCGCCGCCGCCGCCCCGCCGCCGTAGATTTAGGGCAACTCAAAGCGCTCCTGCAGTGGTCGCGGCCAGGACCATCCTCTCCTCCTCCGGATCTACCGCTCCCGCCCTTTTGGAGCCGCCGCGCCCGTGGAATCGCCGCCGCCGAGGTAAGCCGCCGCCGCCCCGCCGGATCTGACAACCCGGTCAAATTAGCTGCTGATTCTTCGTTCGTAGGCGTAACCCGAGGTCTTGAACGCGTTGCAGATGTCGTTGACCCCGTGCGAGGAGTTTGTGCTCTCGGATTCTTCGTCCTCCGACGACTCGGACGTGGAAACTTTGTTCGAGAGTCGCCGACGGCAGATGGTGGTTGCCGTCCTCGCCGTGAAGGAGTTCGAGGACCACTTCAGAAGGACGCGGCAAGGCTCACAAGCTGGCCGGCTCTGCATTCCGCGGAACCGCTTCTAGGGCAACGAGTTGTTGATGCGGGACTACTTCGGCGAGAAGCCGACGTACCCGGCTCACATATTCCGGAGAAGGTACCGAATGCGCCGTTCTCTCTTTGTGAAGATTGTGCGAGCTTGTGAGGCGAATTGCCGTTATTTTACCCGCCGGAGGAATGCTGCGGGTTTGCTAGGACTTAGTGCATATCAAAAAATCTCTGCCGCAATGAGAGTGATCGCATACGGCGTTCCAGCTGACTACGCCGACGAGTATCTTCGCATTGGTGAGGATACTACGATTGAGTCGGTTCGCACATTTGCGAAAACGATCATTCGGCTGTTCGGAAAAGAGTACCTCCGAGCACCAAACGAAGATGATACCATGAGGTTGATGGCTGCAAATGAGAAGCGAGGTTGGCCTGGCATGCTAGGCAGCATAGATTGTATGCATTGGACTTGGAAAAACTGTCCCAAGGCTTGGCACAGGTCGTACTGCGGCAAGGGGGGAGACGCAACAATTGTGCTAGAGGCTGTTGCGTCTGAAGACCTATGGATTTGGCATTGCTTTTTCGGTTTGCCAGGCACGCTCAATGATATCAACATTTTGCAGAGGTCCCATCTACTTCGTAGGCTAGCAGAAGGTGATGCTCCGGCTTGCAACTACACTGTCAATGGACATGATTACACACAAGGATACTATCTGGCAGATAGTATTTATCCTCCGTGGTCTATATTTGTGAAGACTATCTCCAAACCAAAAGGAAAGAAAGAAGCTGAATTTGCAAGGGCACAAGAGGCATGCCGAAAGGATATAGAGAGAGCATTTGGTGTTCTCCAATCTAGGTTTGCCATTGTTCGAGGACCTGCCCGTTTTTGGGACAAAAAAACTCTGAAAAACATCATGACATGTTGTGTGATTCTTCACAACATGATCATTGAGGATGAAAGGGACCTCTACTTGGATTTGTGCTATGACAATGTTGGTAGCCGTGTGAAGCCAGCTAGAAACCCTGATGCTGTACAAGCATTTCTTGAGACTTACAGGGAGATTGAGAACAATTCCACACACAAGCAACTGGATCTCACTGAGCACACATGGCAGTTGCACGGCCAGTAATTCTTTATTTGAGTTCATTTTATTCCATTTCATTTCCATTCTTGTATTGGATTATTGTTGCGTTGACATTTTATTGTAATAATATGGATTATTGTTTGAGCTACTTAGTAATTTTTATTGTGAAATGGATGATCTTTAGTGAAATGCTGAAAACTGTATGTAAATTCTGAACATTTAGACATATGACCTACTAGTTTTACGGTTTCGCGCAAAGGTTCCGCTTTACGAGTACTGCTATTGTGCGGCTCGTTCTCCCGTAAAAAACGCGCACTTTCCGACCCTTATAAATCGTTTACGGTTCCGCGGTTTGAGCGCTCTGTTAGAGATGCTCTAAAGCCCAATCTTCTCATGATTTCTATTTTGAGAATCCACAGGAGATATGTGTCTTCGTATTAAGGAAACGACAGAGCTTATCAAGATTTCTCAAATTCAATGCATCATTCTGGATATAAATTCTGCTTCAGAGAATGGATATATTGTGGAGATCTAAAAGAGATGAAATATAAACTTGCAGCGTAAACTAAGCAATGTTTTTGGAGGGGCTAAACTAAGCAATGTGGATATCAGTTATAAAGCAAGTCGCTTACAATGCCATTGCCATGCGTTGTCGGTACACAGGAAGTAGGGTCTCCAAACTAACCAGATAAGTTTTTTTTTTGCCGTGTCTTAGACTTCTGATGTCCCACTCAGTGAAGTGAATTCCACACAGGAAATCACATCAATGGAGCAAGGTTTTTGTCCAAAGGCGACTCCTCCGGATGAAGGACTCACCGAAGTGAGTTCCGTGCATAAGACGCAAGAAATCACATCCATGGAGCAAAGGTTTCCATCCAGTCGGTGACTTCCCCTATTGGACCAAGGACAAATCGACTATAAAAGAAGATACCTATAGGAGTTCATAGGCATGCACTTTCATACCCCAAAGCCGACAGTACAAAACTCCCGTCAGAATGGCTGAGCTAGGTTTCTTGTCCAAGTAACTCCGGTGGCTTTGTTGTGCCATCTCTCTGTTCCACCAACGGCCACGACCTCAGTTCATTGATCACTACCAGCCACAACGAGGGTCACACTTCTCTCCATCAAGGCGATCCTCTGGGACCCTAACATCAACTTCTTGTCATGGCAAGTTCAAGACTGCTGCAGATGGAAGGGCGTCAGGTGCAGGTACAAAACCAGCCACGTCGTCAAGCTGAACCTTCGGGAAAAGACCAAAGACTATTTGCAAGTATATGAATACAGAGGTGAGATAAGCCACACCTTGGTCAGTTTACAGCAACTGAGGTATCTAGACTTGAGTTGCAATAACATCTATGGTGCCGAGATACCAGAGTTCATTGGTTTTTTGCCAAGCCTTAGATATATCAACCTTTCATATAACTGGTTCTATGGAAGAATACCCCTGCAGATCAGGAACCTCTCCAAACTTACCTACCTATGATCTCAAGCCTTCGGACTCGAACGACCCTCAATTTTACTATCTCCACTCAGCTGATCTTCAGTGGCTATCACACTTGTCACTGAAGCACCTTGACTTGAGTCATATGAACCTTACCACTGCTGTGGACTGGGTCCACGAAATCAACATGCTTCACGCTCGTAGAAAGCTTTTCCTGCAATACACTGGCCTCAGAAATAGAGTTCCTTCCCTTGGTCAGTCCAATCTTACGGCACACGAGGTGCTCGATATCTCAGGGAGCAACTTCAGCACCACATTGCTCCAAACTGGTTTTGGAACTCAACCAACCTCACTTCTCTGAACTTGGAAGGTTGTCAATTCCATGGCCTTATTGCAGATGACATTGGCAGCATGACTTCTCTTGAAGAAATTTCACTCCGGGGGAATAATCTTATGTCACCATGATACTATCGAATTTCAATAATCTATGCAACCTAAAAATACTAGATCTAGCACAGAGCAACACCTCAGGGGATATCACTGAGTTGATGGACCGGCTACCAAACTGTCCTTCTAGCAAGATGCAAATGCTTTATTTGTCTTATAACCACGTAAGTGGGGCTTTGCCAAATTGGTCACGGCCGTTTACCAACCTGACCTACTTGGTCCTCTCTACCAACAAGCTTACAGGACCTATACTGCAATGGATAGGGAAACTCAACGATTTGGTCACTCTGGAGCTAGCTGCAAACAAACTAAATGGCATAGTCACGGACATCTAAACGGGCTTAGAAATTTGAAGTTCTTAGTGTTGGACAATACATTTCTTCAGATAAAAATCAGTCCGAACTAGATTCCTCCATTCAAGCTAGAAGCAATTCCCTTTAGTATCTTTGCAGGTAGGACCGGCATTCCCAGCATGGCTTAGATCACAGACAAATGATAACAAATCATAAAGGAAGTATACTCGAGACAGACAGCGTCAAAGAAACAATGATATTTATCGAAAAGCTAGCAGCGAAATGTAAGTGTGAAACAAAAAAAGGAAATAAACAAACTAGTACCATTTCAGGAGTCAGCTGGTTTGGGATGAGTTTTGGTCATCGTTAGAAAACATTGGAGATACAAGATTGGTTTCTTATGCTCGATGAGAAGATACAAGGCCTTGCTTACATAGCCGGTTGGGTACAGACAGTAGACAGAACTCTAGCAAACTCAATCTCTAATCAAGTACTGTCCATAACTACGTTATAGCTAATTGATATCTTCCCTATAACTTGCTGATAGTTACTGCCGCTGGGATCCATCTTAGGGTGCTGCAGCTGGCCAGCTGTAGTCCCAAGGTCCACAGGCCCTAATATGATCTACACCCATGAGAATATGTTCTCAAGGATTGGGTATAATTAATAACAAGATTGCTCTTAGAAATATTATTATGCTTTGCACATTACAGCATATATCCTAAATACAAAAAATACAAAAAAAAATATTGGTTCAGTGCAAAAAATAGATCATACTGGATGAGACACGTACCAGTTTCCTGAACAACATCCATAGATAGAAAGTACATCACTGCATACAATCCAGGCCAATTTCATCCTCAATGCCTATAACGGACATTTCCTTCCTCAACCTCTCAACCATCTCGCTGTTGTCAGTCTTCTCATAATCACGGAGAAAAGCATGGTGCACCTTACCACCAGCCTTGAATCCCTTCCCAGCCATCTCTGCCTGGAATCTCATGGCCACCTCCACTTCCCCTTCTTCACAAAAACCCCTTATCTGCGCCTCCTAGCTTCCCCGACTAGGTGTGAACTCTTCCCCTTTCATCTCTGCCCTCAAAATGCCTATCCCTCCTCAACTCTGCTCTTCTGACAGGATATAACTCAGCACTAGTCTTGAATACCTCCCCCAGCCATCCCTGCCTGAATTCTCATGCATAATAGATCATATTGGATGAGGCACATACCAGTTTCCTGAACAACAACATACATAGCTAGAAAACAATACATCATTGCATACAGTCCAGGCCAATTTCATCCTCAATGCCTATTGCTGACATTTCTTTCCTCAATCTCTCAACCATCCCGTAGTTCTCGGTCTTCTCATGAGCACGGACAAAAGCATGGTATACCTCACCACCAGCATTGAACCCTTTCCCAGCCATCTCTGCCTGGAGTTTCATGGCAACCTCTAGTTCCCCTTTTTCACAAAACCCTCTTATCAGTGCTTCGTAGCTTCCCCGACTAGGCGTGAACTCTTCCCTTTTCATCTCCGCCCTTAAAATGCCTAACCCCTCGTCAACTCTGTTCTTCTGGCACAATCTATCAACCACCTCCTCGACAACCTCCGCAGCCATCGCGAAACCCCTCCTTCTAAGGTCTGCACGAACGAGCATCGCAGCATCGACATCCCCTGTCCTACAATGCCCTCTGACCAACCACTCAAACGTCGTAACACTTGGCTCAATACCAGAAATCTCCATCTCCTTGAACATCTCCTCTGCCATCCCCACCTCCCCAGCACCACAATACCCAGCAATCATGGTGTTGTATGTGGTGACGTCTGGCTGGATCCCTCCCTGAACCATCTCATCCCACAATCGCCGTGCCTTATCAATCTCCATGCCATCGCAGTACGCGGCCATCCGGATGTTGTATGTGCCCACGTTGTGCTTGCAAGAATACCTGTCCATTTCGTCCAGCGCGATGTCGAAATCTTCAGACTTGCCGCGGCGGTAGAGAGCCAGGAGGAGGGAGTTGAAGGTCTGGGCGGTTGGCTGGAGCGCGCGGCTGGTTCTTGTGCCCGGGAGTGTGTAGATTTGGTGGTACATCTCGAGCGCGGACTCGGCGGAAGGGAGGGAGCGGAAGAGGGCCGCGGCGGTGGAGAGGAGGGGGCAGGCGCCGGCGGCGGGCGATGGAGGCGGCGGCGAGGGGGTCGCGGCGGGAGCGGAGGTACGCGAGGAGGAGGAGGTCGAAGACGAAGGGGGCGGACGCGAAGCGGCGGTAGGTGGCGGCGAGGGCACTGAATACCTGGGAGGGGGAGTGGTGGCAGGCGGCGGAGGCGAGGACGGAGATGGCCGCGCGGCGGAGGCGCGAGGCGGCGGCGACGTGGGCGGCCGAGGCGGAGAGGAACAGCGGGGGAGGGGAGCGGGCGGGGAGGAGGCGGCGGAGCGCGAAGCCGTGGAAGCTGAGGGCGACGTGGGGCCGGCGGCGGAGGAGGAGGAGGACGGCGGGGAGGGCGGAGGCGGGGAGCGGGTCGGGGAGCGGGAGGGAGGAGAGGTGGGACCACTTGGACTTGGAGCGGTGAGAGGTGAGCGCGGATGCGGCGGCCACCGCGTACGGGTGGGCGGCGTCGATGAAGTAGGGAGAGGAAGCGTCCGTCGTGGAATCGCCGGTGGACGGGGCGGCGCCGCCGTCGGCGGGCATGGAGAAAGAAGGGCGGCCTCCGAACGGTGTGGTTGACAGCATTTACAATTGGGCTCTGTTTGGATGTCTGCAAAAGAATTGGGTCTACGGAAATGGAGGCCCAATTCCAAAACTGACTTGCATTGGATTTGGAAGTGGTATGTAGTCCCAATTTGGGCTTTTGGATGAAACCTTGAAATTGCTTGTCAGAATCTAGTGAAAGAACCTCCAAATTCCAGTTCATGAATTGGTGATTTTCATAGTTAGAATTACTTATAATTGTATGAATGTTGCTTGTAGTTGGCTACTAGAAAATATGAATCATGAAGCAACGCCGGGAGATGCCAGTAGCTAGGACTTTTGATCTCCTTTTTTCAGAGAGTTTAACGATCGGTGGTCTATCAAGTTAGTACACATGTGCACTTTGGTATACCAACTCAAAAAATTATCAAGCAGACCACCAAGTTGGGGAAGTCCTCATCATTCGTCATCCGGGTATGAAGACCATTAAAGATGTGTACATGACACCATTAGGAGGACACGAGGCGCGCGTGAGGCAGTTGGGAGTCAATGCATAAACCCTCGCGAGTACTTTATGTGGACTCATTTGAAAAACAACATCGTCTAAATTATTTAGGTTCACTCTTATCCCAACTCCCCACTCCTAGCTAAGAAACCCAATCCTAAATTCGCAATTGGCCCTGATCCCATTTTCTCCTTTGCATTGTCGGCGAGACACAATTATCGGAGGAGATTTTCTTGCTAGGTGAGCCCGATTTGCTAGCGGAGGAAGGACATGTGATGTTTTACCATGTAAGGGGAATGTAGACATTGAATGCCTAGTACCGTGGGCGTGCCCTGATTGGACGATGGAAGGCATGCATCTTCATGTGTCTCGAGCCTTGCTCGTTGCTGCCATGGAGGAACAGTGGCGTGCCCCGCGTGGGCAGGTGTTGCGTGGGGGTGATGTACCCAGTTGATTTATTTTTCACCTTCAAATTGATTAAGAATGTTTTCTTCTCAAATCATTTGTGAATTTCGTGTTGGCACCCAGGACAGTGGTGCCTCATTGTCGTTTGTCATGCAATGGTTCGATTTGTACAATTCGTAATTAATCTAAATTTCATCTAGTCATCTGGACAACTCATTTCTACTTGATTAACATATTGGGGTCTTTAGACTAAAACCATGATTGGGGTCAACTGGACAAATTTTTAGCCGATTTTCCTAACTGAAGACCATTTGAATTGGCAGTCAATTGTTCTTGGATTTTTGTCGTACTTATATTATTACATGTTTTCCATCTTCTAATAGGGGGAGATAAGTAACCTTAAATTGCACCATTTGAGGCTCTGAGTAGTGAATTGGTGCACCAGTAGAGAAGCTAATGATAATAATGTATATGACACATGCCCACTAGGCCAAAAGCTGAATTCTTGCGTGTATAAGACTCACGATTGCACCAAGCTACAAAGAAGAATTGTGGCATATGCCTTTGCTGCTAAATGCCATGGTTAAGGAATTTTGATTTTTCTTCCTTTTGACCTGAGTGGTAGTGGAAATATAGATTCCTTTCTCTCACAATTCACATGTTGCCATTTGTCTATGCGATCGTGTCGTTCCGACAGATTTTGCTAATGAAGTCACAGGTTCCGCCATTTTGCACGAAAAAATCGCTGAACAAGGCCTAATTGACAAGATTGAGTGCCGAATACTCTCTATCTAAAGGCCCAATTTTCCTTTATTAACTGATTTGTCAGATTCCAGTACATAATCACCGCACACATGTCCTAAATGCTTACTAGATGACATCCATTGAAAAATCAATTCCAGTGAGCACGCGTGCTCCAGACACCGTGGCTAGACACCTTGCATTCAGCCCATATTCCCTAAGCACCACGAAGCAATCACATCTCACTGCTTTTTCAAAGGTGGGCAAAGAAGATAGGCAAGGAATCGAGTGATTTCAACTGGGGAATAACTTAGCCGGAGAGGAAAAAACAAGCATGCTTTCGGACACTACTCCCCAAGTATATATAGACCCACACCGGCATGCTCCCAATTCCGTGCACTCCTCAGGTTCCTTGTGTTTTTTCATGCATATGCTTGTTCTTCTCTTGGCAATTGCAAAGCCAAGAGCACAACGCAACACCCCACCTCTGCCACGAAAACCGCCATGAACGCAAGCTTGCTCCAGGCCATCTCCAAGGCCGCTCTTCTCGCCCTGGTCCTCTTCTCCATGGTGACCTGGTGCCGCATGGGTTTTCCTGCCTCAGGGGTTTCCTCTTCGTGTCGCTCCCTTCCGCTGCTTCGGCGATCGTCACCCCCAAGTGCCTCTTCGTCTTCTCCAACATCATCGTCCTCTTCCTCGCCACGGAGTCCAAGCTCTTGCATAACGGTGATCGATCCCCTAGCAGTGAGGATGACGGCATAGATGTTGTGGTACGTGAGCTTGCAGTTTTCGCGCCATCGATCAAACAGAACCATGTTGCTGAAGAGATTGTCAAAGAAGAGCTGGGAGCTAACATAGCAGCCCTGCGCATGAGCACGCAGCAGCTAGATCAATGTGAAATGGAGGATGCATCATCGACTGATTTGGGCGTGAAGGAGATGCAACAAGATTTCTCACTGGTTGATAATGTTGGTGATGGTCGGAGAATGCATCTCGAAGATGAAGTGCTGATTGAAGAGGTGACGGAGGAAGAAGACCGTGAAGAAGAGGCGATGGAGCTGCCTACTGACGAGCTGAACAGGAGAGTTGAAGACTTCATCGCCAGGTTCAACTTGGAGAGGCAGCTCGAGGCAAGGATGATCGTGTGCTGCTGCTGACCAGAGTAGCTTATGTTTGTGTTTGTATAATTATTAAGGTCTTTTTTGCCATATTTAATTAAGGTTGCCGAAGCTGGTTAATGCACCTTATCAAGTGTACTAAAATGCATGAAATAATTAACGTGCTTTTGGTGTAATTATAAGATGTATTACTTTTTTCTGAAACACATGTATCTAAACGCGTTTCAGTGTATATTTCCACTCAATTTGGTATGTATGTAGTCCACATCGGAATATTTAAAACATCTTATAATTGTGAACAGAGAAAATATTTATTTTTATCGTTCTTACGCCAAGTTTTGTTATGTACTAGGGGAGTAAGCGCGGCCTTCGCCGCACCCGTGGGCAAAATTATTGAATTTTTTCAATCGTAAAAGTGTTGAAATTCATTTTGAAACGATATGGGAATTTGGAATTTAAATTAGAAACGATATGGAAATTTGAAATTTAAATTTTGGTCGTGCATATGTAATTTTATGTGACCCCGTTGATATATTTGACATTTTTTTGTATAACATGTTTAAAATTGATGGTTTTCATTATTTGGAATTACTTCAAAATCATATGGGTAGTTTGGAATTTGTTGCCAAAAAAAAAGGGGCATTTTTGAAATTATTAGTTTGCATTATTTTGAATTATTACAAAATCATATCTAGAACTACTTACAATTATTCAAAAAGAAATGTCCACATTTTTGTTGGACTGTTTTCTATTTTTTTTAGTTTGAAATATTTCTTTTTTGGACTATTTTGCCAAAAAAAAATCGGGCATTTTCGAATTGTTAGTTTGCATTATTTAGAATCGTTGCAAAATTATATTTAGAACTGTTTACAATTATTTCCTAAAAAATGTCAACATTTTTGTTGCAATGCCTTTTATTTTTTATTTTTGGATTTTTTTGGAAAGATTGAATTTGAAATTTGGATTAGAAAGCTCTGGCATGGTGTTCTTTCCTTCTTAACTTTTTGCAAATGTTAGCTCAAGATTGTTCATATTTCGGGAGGTCATGCAAAATGAGAAGTTATCCGTATTTGTATTTAAGCAAGTGAACAAATTTTGAAAGCACTTCAAATTTTCAAATTTGAATTTTGCTCGCATGTCATAATTAGAGATCGTTTTTTATGTGTTCTCTTATACATATTTATTAATATATAGGTAGATTAAATTTTTCTGGTTTTTATATCATTTGGGAGTTATCTCATTTTTTTTAATTAAGGATTTTTTTTGGAGAAAACTAAAAAAAGAAACTGACATGTAGGCCCGCCCTGACGTCGTGCTGACGCCAGGGGGCAGTTCTGGCCGCGGCGGCGCGGTGCTTGCCGGCGGCGCACCGGCGCGAGATGGCACACGCGCCTGGCCGCCCCGGACGCGCCTCCTCGCGGGCGACCCGCAGGTGGCGGCGCCGCCCATTTTGGGTCACCGGAGCGGCGTCGGCGGCCTGCGGGGGCGGCGGAGGCTGCCGCGAACGGCGGCGACGATCCCGGCGCATCCACGGCGACCCGGCGGCCGATACACCGCCAGGAGGGAGATCCGGAGGCGGCGGAGCGCTCCATGCCCGTGATTCCGTCGGGGGAGCGGCGTAGCGGCGGCGGCGACGCCGCGGGCGCGCGGAAGAGAGAGACGCGAGGAGGGGTTGCTTTGGTTGTTTTACACGAAAGTCCCTGGACTTTTCAGAAATTACGTTGGGGTCCTTCGGGAGGGGGTTCCTGCAAAAAGGGGGCGCCAAAGTTCGTGCGGGCGGGGTCACCGGGTGACCGGCTGGGCACCGGGGAGACGTGTCAACTTTTCATTGGCAGAAAATCGATCTATGCTACAGTACCACCGTGGAGGGACGACGTGGCTCAATCGGGAGCGTTGGTCACGCGGATCAGACGGTCCTGGTTGCTCCGCGACGTGGCCGAATGAACAGGCAGCGATCCCACCATCTGTTATATATAGTAGAATGTGGGACCTACATAGGCCAGCACATCGTTCTAGTTATGTTTTCTGGCTTAGGCGGGTGTCCAAAACCGTTTCCATTGATAGGTGGCAGGAGTAGCGTATTCCGTTTCCAAGATGCATGGTGTCCATGGGAGACCGAGAAGTCCGGGGCAATCATGCACCACCGAAAGATATAGTTGTGCACGAAGAAGGGGCAATGTCAAAATTTAGATTCTTGCCTCTTCTAAAAATATGTTTGGGAGCATAGAAAATATTTCTTTTTTTACAAACATGGATGTTCCAAATGATACAAATAATTAAAGCGGACCTCTTTTTTTTAAATTAATTAAAGCGGACCTCAGTAACAACACATATGACAAAGCATCAAGGATGCACATGTCCAAGCAAACACCAACACAAAAGTTAGAAAAAGCGACAGGAAGAACAAACATGTATTCATAGGTGTCCTCTTCCAAACAAAACACCATAAAGAAATATATCTCACTTCCTAGCTTGCCTAATTATATGGTTTACGTCCATGGTTCATACCTAAGAGTTTCATCACAAATTCACAAGTCCCAAGAAGTGTGGATCTATGAGAGGTCATATTCTATAGGAATAAAAAAAGAAACAAACTTGAATGTATATATAAAATTATGAATTTATAAGAACCACAATTGTATGTCTCAGTTGATACGTTCTTTCTAAGAGGTATCTCTACCTCAATTGACTGGTATTTTTTAAATCTCCCTCGATGCGTGCAACTTATTCTTAGTGAATAGTGCAAGTTGCATATTTCTCCTAACTAAAGTTGCAATTTTCCAGATCGACTGAGACTTAGAGCAAGTGCAATAGGAGAGCCGACTGCCGGCTATAGAGACATGCCATGTCATCTTGTAGCCGGGTTTGTATAATAAGTTGCCTCTTAGGCTGGCTGTAACATAGTTATTAAATTAGTAAACTTGCATGCGGTGCTGCACATGATTGGGAGGTGTGGAGCAAGGACTAATTGCATGGCTGCATGTGAGCAGATTTTCTCGTGGCTTGTGCTATAGCCGGGCGCTTGATTAAGAGCTCGCTCCATTCTCTCTCATCCCTCCTCTCTCCTCCACATAGGATTCTCTTAATATAAAATAGCTTATAGCCTGCTGAGTCACCTCTATTGTACATGCTCTTACGAGAAGTCAGCCACAGCTCTAAATTGCTATGATTTAAAGGTACCAGTTTTCTTGTGCTAAATTAATAGATCATTACTCCCTCCATCTTAAAATACATTGTGTATTAGGTTTCATTAGGATAAGTCGATGACCGATAGTTACTCTATTGATGTGTAAGTTATGTGAAATTTATTGAGTTCATAGATTCATGTCCCCAAGTACTTATTTATGGCTATAATCTTGTATCACAAATATTTCATATTAAGATAGTATAATTGATGGTTAATGGCTTGTCCTAACAAAACCTAATACGCAACGTATTCTGAGGTGGAAAAGGTATGGATTGGAAGAGAATATACGACGGTAGCTAGCACCGTAAACACTAGAACAACGAAGGTTCCCTCATGTCTACACGTCGCCAACACAGTGACACCTATAAACTTCACATATCATGTGATATCTCTGTCATAGTAACAGTTACAAGAATATTTGGTAAGAAGTGGCGGAACTGTGGCTCTAACTTTTTTGTGATACCTAACTTTAACCGTATGATTTGATATGGAATCCGAGTACATGGAGCTCCCCGATCCATGAAACATGTGAACCATGTAGAAGTTTTTCTTCGCTTGCAAGAGTTTGTGGTTTTGTTTGTGGGAGAATAAAGAAGGCATTGCAAAGAGAAATCCTTCCATCCACGTCCATGACTTCTTTCCCACATAGTTTTCAAATGCATAAAGATATATGCTCTCTGCCCTATAGTATTTAAAAGCTTCTAGAATTTTTCGATATTCATGGTCAAAGAATCAGTCTTACTTTTCCAAGGAATCATAAAGACAAAATATTATTTGTAGGAAAGTACGATTTGGTTGTACTTGAATAAGGAGTAAGTATTAAACCAAGCAGCCAATGCGGTGGCTTTGTATCAAATCTTTCTTTCTAGTATTTTAATACAGAAGACACCTATCTTGCATGTTAATGAAGAAAAAAACTAGTCAGCCAATTAAGATGATCCTTTCCGGAGCCGTCTCTGCAAGTGACCAGATAGGGGAATCTTCGACGTGGCAAACAATACACACTTCCACTACACGTATGTTCTACACACGTCCCAGTAACCAATCAAGACAAGGAGTTTGGTGACGGTAAGAAAAACCTGTTGGATGAGCAGTTTGAACTATAATCTCCTAGCTACATTTGTGTAAAATCGGTAGATCCTAGTTATTGAATAAATCCTAATGTTTGGCCAGTGACAGCTGAAGAAATCGGGGTTTTATCAATGTGTATAAGCAACTCAGCATCCACAACTACATAATATAATAATTTACCAAACATCCACGGCTATCTCAACACCCAGCTTTAGCTGAATGCCCAATACCGGCAGAGCAGGATAAAAAGGCAAAATCCATATCATTGAACATATCCATCAACATATTTCTATTCTCATATACACAGCCAAAGTTATGTGACACGTCTGGTAGGAGGTGGCGCAGTAACGCACAATAATAATACAATTTCTGCGAACACCAAATACAACTCGACAGCTCTCGCCCCGAACAAAACCAGTCCAAGACCTATAATTGTTTTTTTACCCCGCCAGCACAAGCTTCAAAGAAGATGAAATGGAACAGCAGCATAGATAACAAAAAAGAGCACTGCTACGCAACACCTTGAAATAAACCGACGCGACAGCACGCCGTCTCAGTCTTGACCAAACAGGAACCCTTACAAAACAGTCCAGAATGAATGCAAGACGATGCAAGTGTGAAACAAAAAAAGGAAGCAAATAGACTACGAGCTCAGGAGGAACATGTCCAACATAGTGAACTTGGACGCCTCGAGCACTACAAAATAATCCTGTGACAATGCATGCGAGCCCCATTTTGCATAATGGGTCCAAAGGCCTTGCAAAGACATGACAATATGACCAAAGTTCGATGCATGCAATGAATGCAAGGGAAAGCAATAGCACCCAGACCGAAAGCATGCAGGCGACACCGAGGGACCATCGGCGTGGCAGGCGACAATAGAAGCTCATCTCACCTCCAATAGGAAATGAAGGTTCTGGATTCCTTTAGAAAAGTTAGCAGGCGGCCAACTTAACCCTCTTTTCCGCAGAAGTGAAAAAGGCTGGGTTGACACATGTACTGATGCATGAGTTAGTGAGGACCTCCGACTGCTGTGAGGATTGTGTTGACTTCTCCAAAGAGCAGGTCTAGACATGATGCAACCGAAGACCTGGACTCGACACGTGGATGGATGCATGTGCAGACTCGAGACCAATGACACGTCAACCCGAAACCGCGCGGTTGATTGCAATCCTTGCCCAGTCAGCTGATTCTTTGACCAACGGATCATCGGATGATAAGCACTCATCCAAAAATTGCTTGCTTGAGGTGGATTGATTTATCAAAGGACCAGCATGGACACCCAATGTGTCTGCCAGATCCCCCAATACACCTATTGCAGTCTTCATCACAGAATCATCCCTGAAACAACAAGAGAAACTTAGAAAATTATTGCGCAAAACGGTGAGTGGTGTTGCACTGAAATTTGGTCCAGTATTGCAATAATACTTCACTATTGGTGCTTGTGGTTACTAAAAGTGAGGCTGGTCATCGTATGGGTGTTGTATTTGTTGTCTGAGAGACTTAAGGAGAGAGACTATATTCTGGCAATAGTGTAATAGGCATATAGGTGTACCGACATATTATCCTAACTGGATTTGGCCCTACTAGGAACGCAGACAACATAAATGCCATGGAAAATAAAAAAGGCCAAGCTTGGCCATACATAGCAACAAATCCAAATTAGTATCTGAAGCACCTTAATAAATGAAGCCCCAAAACTAGTAGCAGGTCATATTAAAGTTCACCAACACAGAAAAATTCCAAGGCTTAGCTCCACCAGACATACTGCCTAAATCATCACAAATTTATCCAGCTCCTTTCAAGGTTCTGACATATTGTTACAACTATAGTTCTGTAACAGATAATATGGATTTAAGAAAAATGCTTATCATTAAAAAAACTTGCATTCTTATATGAGTCACTTAACAAAACTCTTTAGGATATAATTGATTGGGTTTATAATTGTCAATTTCTGGTGCTTTGGATCCTGTATATTTTTTAAGCTACAGCTACACATTTGCCTACCATACAAGGAACAGGTCTAGCTATTGGTATCTATGCGTTCGCATGACCAGTTTACGGATTTGAACATCCAGAAAGCAGAAAATACAGATCACATAAATTAAGTTAGCGATCAAGGAAATGGGAGGTGTTCTTGACAACTTACATATCCTTGCCATTATGAAGAGCGTCAAGGAACTGAAGAATGTGTGGAGCATACGGCATCAGTAATTGTGTCTTAGGGGAACTCTTGAATCCTTGGAGAATACCAGAGTAGGCCTCCAAGATGCCATTCCTTAACTGATTGGTGTAGTCGAGCATTTCATCATCAGTTGCAGTAGCATGCGCCGACAAATCTGCTGCACTTTGTAGCATGGGCATGGCATAGATCAAATACTTCTCAAAGTTCTCCCCAATTGCCAATGCAATATCACCAAAGCATGAGAATATAGGTGGTTTTACAGATCTGTGCAACTGATTGCTGGATAGATCCTTCAGTAGCTGTGTCATGATGCCGTCACAGTAGGGCAAAATTTTGTCCTCCAGTGCCCTGCACAGGTCACCAACAACACCCACCGTAATGGCACATACCTGATACTCTTCAAAGTTCTGCAGTCCCATTTCCAAATACTGATAGAACTGTGCCATGTACTTTGCGAAGTTCGAACCGGCTGCATATGCCAATGCACCAATAGCAAGCATAGCCTCCTCATGCACAGTGGCATTTCGACAAGAAAAAACTCTCAGAAACAGATCCATCATCTGATCCGCATACTGTAAGAAGGCAAATTTTGTTGACTCCATCCCTCCTAACTTCTGGATAATGACCTGCAAACAACCACAAAGAAGGCCCTGCAGATCACTCCGCTTCTCCTTCTCATCAGTTGACAACTTTCCTGCTTCAAGTGTCTGGTGGAGTTCCATCATAATCACAGGTACCAGCTGCATAACAATGGGAGCTGTCTCCTCAGTAGAGCACCTGACAACTTCATTTAGAGTCTCATAAGCAGCAGTACGAAGCCTGGACTCTCCAGCATCCTCTCTGTGACTGGTCACAAGAAGGGCCTGAACAATATCTTGAAAGAAAGGGGATAATGGCGACGCTGATCCAGCATCCACATAGCCTTGAGCAAGAAAATAGAGTGCCCCACACGCCTTTTCAGCCACATTTGGGACATCCTTCATGCTTTGAAGCAGCACAGTAAGTATTTGCTGGCAGTTCTCAGCTGTAATGACAGGAGCTGTTTCAAGTGCAGAACCATGAAGAAACTCGAATATTCTTCCGAGCGTCCAAGCAGTTGTGTCCTTCACATGGTTATTTGGGTCTTTTACCAACGCAGACAGCATAAAATTCAAGGCGACATTAACTAGAGGAGTCAATTTATCAGCCGATGGACCCTCCAAAATGGATCCGAAAGCATATGTTGCAGCCTCTCTATTCCTCCATTCAGTTTCGTTATGTTCTCCTCGACAAAAGGCATCACAAGAGGAACAACATCATCCCCAACAGTCCTTGCCACTAGGCCTAAACAAGTACCGCCAGCCATTGCAAGATTCCAAGCACCTTCATCCAAGTCTTGGTCGTCCTCCTGCTTGAGGAGAGTTTCCAGCAGCATCGGCACTAAGGCAGGAAGAGCTTGCTTGATAAAATAGTAGCAAGGAACATCAGAATCAGCTGTAAACTCACTACTGTACTCATCCAATATGTCGATTTCCTCATCACATATAGAACTCCAGAATTCAATTGCCTGAAGTGCAACTGACTCCTCATCTCCCCTTACAGCCTTTGCAGTAATATTAAATATGTCCTGCATGTATGTGGCCAGCTTGTCGTAATAGCTAGATGAAATAGCCACCAAACACTCAAAGGCGGCCTGTCTTATCTTTTCCTCTGGTGACTGTGTTGCTTCACAGACAACTCTCATGATATAATCACGTTCCATGTCATTTGAGAAGTTAACCTGAGCAAAACCCAATGCATTGTACAATGCTCGTGTGGCTGCAAGCCTCACTTCAGAGTTCCCTTCAGCAGCATTCATACCCTGAACAACAGCGGTAAGTATCTTGTTGACCTGGTCTTGGTCAACAGCATCCGGATTAACTTCCTCACATAAATAGCCAAGTGTCTCCAGCGTCGCCTGCTTGACGTTTGGCTGGACCTGATGTATGTTGGAGAGCAATGATGCTATAAGCTCGGGCCATAGCTTCTGAGGGATCTCAATGCCAGCAATCTTGGCGATGACTTGAGAAGACGTAGATCTGGCACTTGCAACAGGAGATGAGAGAGTTTGCAGCAGCAATGCTTTAATTTGTGCCTTGGCACCAGCATCAAGTGTCAGCCATCTCTGGAAAAGTTCATTCTTCCTGTGCTGCTCCTTTGCATCCAGTGCATTCTTGAGGATCAGACCAGCCAACCTGCGGCTCTCCTCAGGTTTTTCATTGTTGGCCAACTCAGTTGAAAGGGAGAGCAAGAAACCTGGGAGGTTTTGCTCCTGAAACTGCTTGAGGTTTTCTTCAGCATGCTTCCTAATCGAGCCATCAGCAGATTGCGCGCTCAAGAGTATCTGAGTAACATCCAACGACATGTTGACTGTAAAGCAACAAAATAAGGGAGTCACATATAGCTTTGCGTTACGAAAACAACATGCATGATCAAGATATAACTCCTCTCAAATGTAAATTTCAAAAGACAGAGTAAAGTCCTCCTTTATGTAAAGCCAAATAATCTTGTACAATGGAAAGTTAGCGAGACGCACAGTCAGCGGTAAAGCAGAGCGCTAATCTTTCCACAATGAGGCAACCAGTGGTAACACAGAATTCTCTAAGAAGTTGAACTGCATGGACACATCTACATAACCAACTAAACAGAGGAAAGTCAACCTTGTTAGAACAGTGAACATCAACCGCACGATTCAAAAGAGCTAGACAAAATATCAGAATGATGCTACACCAATTTTCCTTAGACCAGGGAGAATTTTAAAAAAAATCTGAGTGTAGTCCTCGTCTAAACAAACTCATGTTTCTACATGGAATCAGGCCCATGAGTAGTAATACCTAAAGCATCTGCTAACATGGAACTTTTGCACGCACTGTTTCATCGATAGCAAATATTCCTTCTATCATCGAACTAGCCATCCGTTCCACTACCTAGATCGCTCACGCCTACAGTACTACTGCACAGAAGCAGAGATAAATTTCCACTAGATAACCGTCAACACTGCGCTAACATAGAGCAAAAAGGAGACGTCAACCAGTCGTACGGCTCAGAATCTCAACGCGTCTATCAGATCCACACACGCATCAGATCCACCGTAAGATACGGAGAATCACAACAGATCTGCCCCGAAGTTCCACCTCCCGCGCGCTACCTACCTACACCCCGGCGAGAAGGGGAGAGCGGAACAAGGATAGAGGCGGGGAGACAGGGGGGCGGAGGCGGGCTTCCGCGTCGCGTACCTTCTCGCTGCCTGCTGAGACGGGAAGGCGGTTGGCGACGAGGGGCGGGACGGAGCTGGCCGGTCAACGGAGACGGTTGCGGCGACGGAGGCGGGGCGGGAGTTCGGCGATTGGCCGGCAGCGGCGGGATTCGGCGTGACGGCGGCGGAGGGCGAGAAGGGCGGAGGGGGAGAGGGGAAATATGTGGGGAAAGAAAAGGGGAAAAAAAGGGTTTTCTTTGGTGTGCTGGATGCAAGTTGCGCCCGGCGAGGTGGGGATCGTGGCCGTCGGATTTGGTGATGGACGGCTGGGATGTGGGAGGAGGGTTTGATTGGGTGGGATTTGTTTTTTGCTGGTTTGTTTGGGTTTGGACGCTACCTGGCTGGCTGTTGCTTTCCACGGATTTTAAAATAGAGAGTTGTGGCTGTTCACGAATCGTATGCTTGGCCGGTTAATCCTAGTCGGTTTGATCGGTTACTATTTGGGTTGCGTCGTACGAAATTGTAAGCACGTTATTAACACTAGTTAAATGCTCGTGCGTTCCTACGGAATATAAAAAACATATGGATAGAGACATTAATTACTTCGGACAGCGTTATGGAGGATGTAGAGCATACTGAATCAGGTGTAAAGAGGGGACTGCTGCTGGGAGATGGCAAAAATGATGATACGTTAGGGATCACGGAAGAGAAAACAGGAGTGACAGATGTAGTACACATGCTTACACATGATGGTGATACTCCAGAAGCACCTGTCGAGCAGGAAGACAATAACAATCGTCCCAAGAGGATAAAGAAGGATGGAGCTAACTCCCCTTCAATCGGATCGGCGAGTTCCCAAGAGGAGCTCGTCCGGAAGCAATGAAAATACTAGTATGGAACTGCCGGGGGATGAAAAAACCTTCGGCAGTTCGTGCTCTCCTGGTACTCCTGGAGAGAATCCGACCTGACGTTTTGTTCCTTTCTGAAACGCACTTGAATAAAGTTACTGCCGGTAATCTGAGACGCCGGCTTAATTTTGATGACATGGAAGTTTTTGAGAGTGATGGCCGTTCTGGTGGCCTTCTTATGTTCTGGAAGAGTGACCTGAATGTGACTTCGAGGGAGGTACATTCGAATTTTATTGACATTAGGATTGATGAACAGCTAGCGACGGGATGGCGCTTCACAGGGTTTTACGGAGAACCAAGTGGGGACCGTAAATACTTGAGTTGGGAGTACATGAACAGTTTGAATCAAATGTCTAATCTCCCGTGGATTATTGGAGGGGATTTCAACGAAATTCTATTTGGTAATGAAAAGGATGGGGGCAATCTACGGCCTCAACGATGCATGCAAGCTTTCAGAGACGCTCTCTCGCAGTGCTCTCTGGATGACATGGGCTATATCGGTGATGTTTTCACCTGGCGTCGTGGCAGGATTCGGGAACGTTTGGATCGAGTGGCTGCTAACGCGCGTGGTGCTGACTTGTACCCCCAACTTGCGGTGGTTCATGATGAGTTTGGTAAATCTGATCATCGAGCACTGGTAATTAACACTGAATACTATACAAACTCAACGCCGGCTGGACCATCTAGGCCGAGGCGTTTTGAAGCAAGATGGCTTCGAGAGGAATCAGTGGACTCTATTGTGGAGGCTGCTTGGGAACGTGCTAAATCTAGGCCGGGTGCATCTTTTGCGGACGCTACCGGGGATGTTCATAGATCACTTCACTGCTGGGATAAAGAAGTTCTTAAGGGACCTCGCACAAAATTGCGTGAGCTCCAGAAAAAACTAGATGAAGTGATGTCTGGCCCTTTGGATGATGATAATCTGGATCAACAAAAGGAGCTGCAAGTACAAATTGAGGATCTGTTAGAAAAAGAAGAGTTATATTGGGTGCAAAGGAGCAGGCTTGATTGGTTGAAACACGGTGATCAAAATACTGCTTATTTTCACCGCTATGCCTCTTCTAGGCGTAAATCAAATTCTGTGAAACGATTGAAAAACGAAGCTGGTAATTGGATTGATGATGAATTCGACCTACAAGTTTTGGCGAGGAACTACTTTACAAATTTGTTTACATCAGAGGTGCAAGTACCTCTCCTGCAATGCTTGCCAAGGTGCAGCCACGGGTTACCTTGCAAATGAACGAAGCGCTAACTGCCGCATACACGCGGGAGGAGGTTAAAAAGGCATTATTCAACATTGGCGACCTGAAGGCACCTGGGCCAGATGGGCTGCATGCGATCTTTTATAAAAAAATATTGGCGTCTGATTCAAGAAGATTTAACCGACGAAGTTTTGCTGGCCATTAACTCAAGAAAGATCCCAGAAAGTTGGAATGACACAACAATCGTTTTAATTCCGAAAATTCAAAATCCAGAGAACTTGTCTCAGTTCAGGCCTATAAGTCTTTGCAACATTGTCTACAAGGTAATATCCAAGCTTCTTGCCACAAGATTGAAGGCTTTTCTCCCTGAAATTATTTCTCCCATGCAAAACGCTTTTGTCCCGGGCAGACTTATTTCTGATAATTTTCTTGTGGCTTTTGAGAGCTACCATGCGATCAAGAATAGGAGAGTGGGCAGCTATGGAACCTGTGCTGTGAAATTAGATATGCACAAAGCTTATGACAGGGTGGAGTGGAATTTTCTGAAATTGATAATGTTGAAGCTGGGTTTTCTTGAGAGCTGGGTGGACTTAATTATGGCCTGCGTCACCTCGGTTAGATATCAGGTCCAGCTGAATAATTCTTTGTCGGAGTTTTTCTCCCCGATGCGTGGTCTTTGACAAGGTGATCCTTTATCCCCGTACCTTTTTCTTCTATGTGCGGAAGGTCTCACAAGTCTTATATCATATGAAGAGGACCAGGGTAACTTACAAGGGGTAAAGGTGTGTCGAAATGCTCCTTCTATCTCCCATTTATTATTCGCTGACGATTCACTAATCTTGATGAAAGCGGATAGCTCTAATGCTTTGAGTCTGAAGAGAGCGCTGGATGATTATTGTTCTTCGTCAGGCCAGCTTGTGAGTGTGGCTAAATCCAGCATTTTCTTTAGTCCATGCACTAATGTTGACAGGAAGGTTGAGGTGTGCACCATTCTGGACATCATGACGGAGGCAATTACTGATAAATACCTGGGGCTGCCACCCTTGGTTGGGGTTGATAGGACGGATTGCTTTCAGCATCTAATTGACCGAGCGATTAAGATGCTGATTGGATGGAGGGAAAAAATGTTATCTTTTGGTGGAAAAGAAGCTCTTATAAAGGCTGTAATCCAAGCTATTCCGGTGTATGCGATGTCGGTATTCAAGCTACCCAAACAGATCTGCAAAGGGATAATATCTGCAATGTCCCAATTCTGGTGGGGAGATGATGACCAACAGAAACATATGCATTGGTTTGCCTGGTGGAAGATGTGCATCCCGAAGATGAAAGGAGGTATGGGGTTTAGAGACTTGGAGTGTATTAATCTTGCTATGCTATCTAAACAGGTATGGAGACTGTTATCTGAACCTGATTCGCTATGTGCCCAAGTTCTGCGGGCAAATACTACCCATCAGGTGATCTTCTTAATGCGGAGCTGAAAAAAGGTAGCTCCTATTCATGGCAGAGTATTTGGTATGGCATCCAGACTTTTAAAAAAGGTCATATTTGGAGAGTGGGTGACGGGGAGAATATTAATATTTGGGAGGACTGCTGGATTCCAACCAGCCCATCCCGGAAGATAGTCACTCGCAGAGGTAATATTGTTCTAACAAAAGTTTCTGAGTTGATTGATAATGAAACAGGTTTGTGGAGAGATGAGTTCATCCGAGATATTTTCTGGGTTGTTGATGCTGAGAGGATTTTGAGGATACCTCTAGCTATGGGCATGATGCAAGATTTTCCGGCATGGCATTTTAATAAAAATGGTCGTCACTCAGTGAAGTCCGCATATCATGTTGAGTGGGACGCCCAGTGAAAGGGCATGGTGCCCCCATGTAAGGTTTTGGTAATTAATGACAATCCCTATGGACTAATGGTTGCATTGAGTTTTACTTGTAGTGTTTGTCCATAGACCATGCTTGAACTCCATATGTTGGATTCAAGGTTGATGCCATGAGTATATTGATATAATGAAGTATTTGGCATCAAGATCATAGAGTTGAGCATATTGCAAGTATGTCTTGAAGAAAAGAATTATGTGATCATTCATGGTTATCTTCAAGACATCATCTATTGAAAAGAGAAGAAAAGATACAAGGTTGATCAAGTATTGATCAACACACAAAGCTACAAGATGTACCAAGTGGGATCATGTATCTCTTGGTATGGTAAGCAATTGTCCATATAGCTTTGTGAACTAACCTATGATATGTGTGTAGCATTTCTATGTGTGGTTAGGTATCTTTCTATGGGCTTGCATCAAATAAAGATTTCATATGGCCCATGATCGATGACGTAAAGTGGTGATCGTCATCAATGTTGAGAAGCGCAATTTCAAGAGGAGCATCTCGAAGAAATCCTAGGCTTGAAGCTTGCCACCCATTTAGAGATAATGTCCATGTGAAGATGTGCCTAAGAGAGGCTCTCCCATAGTGGAGTATGGGGGAGCAATGTTTGGGTCTTCACCAAGCGAAGCGCAATCAAGAAAGGTGGTCCACTTGAAGAGATCAAGATCGACGTCATCCAGCTCAAGTGGAATGCGCAAGGCAAAGGTATGATAGGGTTTCTATTTTACCGGTCTCATGGTACTAGTTGGGAGACCGGGTTATAGGATAGATACCGTACTATCAAGAGGGGCTCTCGATTGAGCTTTAGCGTATCAGTTGGAAAGAGCTCAAACCTTTGCATACTTGCCTTCATCATCTTTCTTGGTTCTTATTTGGATTTTCTCCTTGTTGGGTTTTGGTGCTTGTTGTGATCTTCATGACAAGCCCAAGTTCTCCGAAAACGGATTTCGTATGGAAAACTTGTTGCGTTTTCTGGTTGGAAATATTATCGGTCCACCTTCGAGATAGGGTCCACACCTTCCCATGTGTGGTATCCCCTCTATATTTGTAACCCTTAATATTTCCAACAGAATTGGATTCATCTCGTTTGGAGCTTCCTTGCAAAAGTTATTGCGGTTCTCTTTTTCTGGTTCTGCAGTTTCTTCTTAGGCCGGTAGTACCGACCCTCGCCCGGTACTACCGGGTGACCCCTTGCGGAACTACCGCGGCCAGTACCGGGCCTAGTACCGCATCTCCGGATGGCTCTCTGCCTCTCGAAGTTTTTACCCGGTAGTTGCCCCGGTAGTGGCGCGGTACTACCGGGAAGGGAGCACTACCGGGACAGGTGGTCCGGCACTACCGTTGCGCGCCGAGTCAGGGAGCGCTGACTGGTCTTCGTTCTTCCTCGAGTCAACGCGGCTCGGTACTACCGGGATCGGCCCGGTACTACCGCTGCGGCCTTTTTCGTCTGCAACGGGCAGATTTTTGAGAGGACCTATTTAAGGGGGTTTCTTCCCCAACGGTTCTCTCATCACTTGAGCTCGCTTTTCCCCTCTCTCTCCTCCATTGTTGACCTTTGGAAAAGCTTACCTTCCTCTCAATCTCTCCATGATTCTTGCATATCTTTGAGGGAATTTGAGAGGAGATCAAGATCTACATATTCATCCAATCCATTGCTCCTCTAAGTGAGGGGAACCTAGTAGATCGTGATCTTGAAGTTCCATTTGTTGAGTTCTTCCTTGTTCTTCCTCTCTTCTCCCCCCACAAGCATTAGTTGCTTTTGGTGGGATTTGGGAGTGAAGGATTTGACCACTTCTAGTGATCTTGCCTTCTTGCATCGGTTGCATCGGTTTGAGTTCTCCACGGTGATACGTGGAAATCGAAGTTGAGAAGCTTGCTACTCTTGGGTACTTGGGGTGCCCTAGAGCTTGTCCTCTTGGGTACTTGGAGTGCCCTAGACGGTCCTTGTTAATCTCAGAGTTTTGGTGGCTCGCGGGATAGTTGGGAGGCTCCAATTAAGTTGTGGAGTCGTGCCCCAACCTTGTGATTCTTGTGGCTTTGGGACCGCGGGAATTCGGTGAGAGCCTCCAATTAAGTTGTGGAGTGTGCCTCATCCTTGTACGGGTTCGGTGACCACCCTCAAGTGTCCCATAGTGGTTCGTGGCACTCCGCATTGGTGGAGGCACGAAGGAGATTACGGTGTGCCATTTGACGGCTAGTCGGGGATCATTTTGTGACTCCGCACCGCTCCAACGGAGACGTAGCTTCCATTGGGAAGTGAAATTCGGGATAAATCATCGTCTCCAAGTGCCTCGCTATTTCTATACCCGAGCTTCTTACTTATGCTATTTACTTTGTGATAGCCATCGAGCTTGAAGTAATATATCTTGCTATCACATATTTGATTATCTTGTTTAGCATAAGTTGTTGGTGCACATAGGTTAACCTAGCTTGTTTAGGTTTCGTGCTTGATAAATTAAACGCTAGTTTTATTCCGCATTTATTCAAGCCTAAACCGCAAAGAATTTTAATCGCCTATTCACCCCCCCCCTCTAGGCGACATCCGTGTCCTTTCACCCAGCACGGAAGGAAACTGAGGCGTACACGACCCTATGATACCTCGGCGGCCAACCCTGTTTGGAAATCTTTATGGAACTTGAAAGCCCCAGCGAAAATTAAAATTCACTGCTGGAGGTCGCTTCTAGGAGCTATTCCATGCAATGGAGTCCTGGCTAATCGACATCTCCCAATTTCGAGTCAATGCCCCATGTGCTCGGTGGATTGTGAGAGTGTTTCACATGCTCTTTTCACATGCGTTAGAGTAAAGGAGGTTTGGTCTAAATTAGGTATGCTGCAAATAATTGAAAATGCTGCCATGCTAGACATACATGGTATCACAATCCTTGAGACTGTTCTGTTGGATACAGCGACGGTGCCACTCATTCCCGAAGTTAGAAGGTGTGACCTTGCTGCCATTGCTTGCTGGTACGTGTGGTGGGAAAGGAGGCAGGCGACTCACGGTGAATCGATCCAGACGCCGGCGAGAACGGCGCAAGCTATCATCGCCCTATCGCTGAATTACAAATGCATAAAAAAGGTGGGTGCCGCTCCGATACTACGACATGGATGGTTGAAACCATCGTCAGATTCTGTGAAATTAAATATTGATGCAGCGTTCAATATGGACAACGGCAGTGGTGGCACAGGTGTTGTGATCCGGGACTACTTGGGGTCATTTATAGCTGGGAGTACACGAAGATTTCAGAATGTGGAGGATGCTGCAACAGCTGAGGCATGTGCCTTGCGAGACGGGCTGGTTCTCGCGGGAAACTTGGGATGCAACAATGTGATAGTTGAAGCAGACTGCATGGAGGTTGTTGACATCATGTAAGATGGTGGCAATTCCCTGGGAGCTGCGGCTGCAATTTATGAGGAATGCTCTTTCCTCTGCCGAAGTTTTGCACGTGTTAGGTTTCAGCATTGTCCTAGGGAGGCAAATTTGGTAGCTCATGAGTTAGCTAAGTTTAGAGAGGTCGGCCAGGGTGTTTGGCATGGTGAACCTCCTGATTTTCTCATACCTGTAATAGCTAACGATGTAACTGCCGTGAACGGTTGAGCTGCAAGTTTTTGACGCACTCTTTTCCTTACCAGGGTAGCTAAGGGGACTGGAAGGTTTTTAATGAGGCGGCTTGCTAGCTGGTATTTATAAAGTGTGAAAATGTTTCAAAATAAAATAAAATAAGGATACACTATAATTCACAACTATACATAACATGTATAACATGTACCTTATGAGTTGCAACAACTATCACGATACTTATATTCTTATAAAGGAGCGTGTATCAGACATTTTGTAACGAGGAATTCTGATTACACATATATAAACCATAATTTACAAAGAAACTCGTGTATGTAATGTTTATAGCGAGGCTAGATAATGCATATGACCTTGTCTGTGTCAACGTCCAATAGATCAATATATCATCTCCAGTTTGTATTTCGCTAGGTAATAGACATTGTATCACTTATCAAATAAAATATACTACTTCTCAAGGAAACAGAAACCAGCGACGGTGAAAGAAATGCTTGTGGCTGCAGAGTGCTGGTATGTGGATATCAGATCACGGCAACTCATTGTAATGCAATATGAATCTTATTATATTGGAATAACTGCATACAAAGTGCCTTTGGAGAGATAATAAAGACACACCTAAGCACGCCCTGGCTGCCTGGAGCATGCTATGTAAGCCTAAAATGTGTGGTCGTGTGGGGATCTACTAAAATCTCGACCGATGAGTATGTCCAATGATTGTGCACCGAAGTATTCCAAATAGCAATCATGAAAGTTCTACAAAATACTTCAATATAAACTGTCTCATAGAGTCACCTGAAGAATATCAAACAACATTGAATGTTTCTTAAGAATGCAAGAAGCACCTATTTGCAAGATGTAGTTTGTCAAGAAAATCACAAAGAACTTAGCACACCTTAATGTGATCTTGATAGTATTTAATTCACATACCTTGAATCAGCAAGATGCACCATGATACTCGACCCTTGTGAATTATCTTCCGATTCGTACACTGGGAATTCTAGATTATAACAGTGTGATGCATGTGATTCAGACTGCCATGATACTTAACTGAAAATGGAACTCCTGATGCTAATACCACTGCAGCTTCCCTTGTTTTACTGATTTAAAGAACTACTATGCCTTCATTTAGCAAATTAGCATTGAAGCCTGGATATGCATGAACATGTATTTTCAATTTAATTTTTTCTGAGAGCTTGATAAGCAGCGTACCTTTTGGATGATATAAGTTTTGAGCATTTCAAAATAAGGGAGTATTTTTTGTAAGAGTTTTTTAGTGGACTGTCGTGAGAAATTGGTCAAACGGATGAGGGGCGCCATTCCTAGTGCGCTTGAGTGATATTGCCGCTATTGTACTTCTGCACTTCACAACAACATTAATTTTGATAACCATTGTACACTGATCACAAACAGAAATATGTTCATGGTTGTACTTATCTTGAGCAAAGAGAGGAGTAAGCTGGACATGACAACGTGGGCGTGTGCTTTTCTGAACCAAAACATGGGCGACTTACTGGGTCCTTTGTCTTGTACACACCCTCATTCAGTGTGTCGTGTGGTTAGCATTCATTGGTTGGGATGGTAACAGAGTAAACAGGGAGCTACGCATTGTCCCAGATCATGAGATGTATACTCTTCTCGCTACTCAAAATGATCACAGTTCACCTGCAAATTAGTAATAGAGTTAGCAATTTTACTTCTAATTATCTGAAAACCAAATCCAAACCAATTGAAGAAAGTCACACAAGTTTCAAGCTTTGCACCTATAGGCTATGGATACCGCCTTAGCAATTCCTTCTATTCTTAGAAATTGTAAGGGCTGGTTGAGCAAAACCGACGGTCCATTGGTTGCAGGTTCTACTTCACTACCTGCTGCGGAGAATTTGTGCCCCTGGACCTCATAGATGACATGGAGGCAACGCTCAGATCTGAGAGGGAGAAGTGAGAAACCAAGGGAGATGTATCCTGAGAGCTTTCCATGGGCGGAAAAGGCCACAAGGGAGAGGGAGATGGAGAAGAACGCTCACTGACAGACGGCTCCTCCTTCAGGTTTTAACCACGCTGGCGAGGAGAGATCGCAGGGGGCGTGCGGCAGTCCCTGGTTGAGCGAAGCTGCTGCCTTGAACGGCACCAGCTCCTTCAACACCGACGGCAGCTGCAACCGGAGGTATACAATGCGTGAGGCGTGGCGGTGGCGCTTCCGCAATTGGATAACGTGTGTATGCGAGAGCCAAGGTTTCGGTTACCGGCCGGAATTCCGCGGTAACCGGCCGGTAACTGGATTTAATGGACCCCCGGAATTTGCATATATCGGATGAAAAATCTCGGATTAGTTAAATTTGAAACAAATTCGTGCTCGAAAAATTTAAATTTTAAAAAAATTCGATGTTTAAGTTTAAATCATAAATTCTTGCCGAAATTTTGGGCCGGTTACCGGCCGGTATTTTCCGGTAATCCCGGTTACCGGAAATATCGGCCCCCTCCGGAATTTTTTTTGAACCGGTATCCGAAACCTTGGCGAGAGCCCGTAGGTCGGGAGCATGTGTATGTGACAACGCTTGAGGAGGCATCAAACGGATTGGGAGAGCGACGTACCAAGAAACACGATGTACTAGCCGAAAACCTCGGATCTGTCGAAAACTCGAAATAGAGTGGACATGGACGAGCCTCCCAGCGTTCATGTCGTGCAACGATGAACCAAACACCGCTATCCTCCGAGCTGGACAGAGCAATCCATGTCCATGGCGTCATTGCCCGTGAGCCATCTAAAAAGAGGAAAGCAGAACAAAGGAAATTGTTTTTGTTCAGCCATTAGATCGAACAGGCTATGTGCGTAGGACACGAAAAGAAAAGATATAAATGGATTAAGAATTTAAGATGGTTGGCACTCATATACGGGGACTCTTGTTGGTGCCGGCAGAGTAACCGGGACGTTCGCCATGAGCCCCGATGCCGTCAGCTGCCGGTGGTGCCAACAGCCAACAGCTTCGATGTCCGCCGAGCAGAAAAAACGATGGCTGGGACGGAGGAACGGGCGTGCGGGGCGGCCACGAGGAGAGGCGTCATGGAGACCGAGTCAGACTCATGGTCGTCGCGTCTGTTGGCGAGATTCCCGCTTGTTTGTTTGCTAAGATAAGATAAGAAGGTTAGCTTTTTTTTGACATTTTATAAGAAGATTAGCTTGTTAGCGTGCCACAGATTTTTGCGCCCATCCACCAGAGATAACCGGGCGGTGGCATCTTCGTGTAATTATAGCGAAGTGTGACACCATCAAAAGTGTGACACCAACCACGGACTCCCCTTTAATAGTAAAGATAGGAACATTCTGATTTCGGGAAATAAGAACATTCAGTTTCATTAAAAAATAAGGTTATGTCTGGAGTAGTTTTTTTTTTAACAGGAAAGGAGTCTCGAAGGACTGAAGCTGCATTAACGTCGGTGGAGTACACGCTACGTGAATGACCCCAAAGAACAAAACTACAACATGGGACCTAACTTTTGCGTTTAAGACCCTGGAAAAAAATTACAAAAGCAATCAAATCTAATTCTTCTCCGAGCACCTTGTCCACCAGAATCTCGTCGAAGTATCCGACAACGATCGAGCACAACACCACCGAGGACGTGGCCACTGGGGATGCAGCGTCGGGAGCACACTGTTCCGGAGTGAGAGGGCCTCCACAATGGCATACAAGCTATTGTGACAACACAACTTAGTTCGTGTGGTGAGAGAAATATTGGGATATATGAATTCGTTTCGAAGTATAACAATCTGCTTAGCACGATATAGGACAAGCAACAAGCATGTGTGTCATAGTCTTGGGTCGCATTGCCCTATTAATTTGAAGAATTAAAGTTCACAATTAAATTTGAACAATTCTTCCGCTAAACTTATTTTTCTTACAAGAGCCATAATACAAACTCTGGTTGAATGATAGAAGAAAGGAGAGGTTGTTCACATCGCACATCTCACTAGGATGTCAGTCGAGTCACCGGTCGTGGGTGGAGACAAAGAGTTTAAAATGGAGAAGTAAGGGGGAAAATACAATGAAGGTTGACCCTTTTTGCTAGACCAAACAATTTCGATTTTGTAAAAACATTGCTTTCCGATTGATTGAGCTAAGGATCATCTTAGTGTAGAGAGTGTTTGTTTTCCTTTTCCTTTTCTTTCATGTTTTATTTTTTGTTTTTCATTATCCCATTTCCTCATTCTTTTTAACAGAAGTATGGGAAGTGGATAATATTGGAATATTTATTCTCATGAGAGTATACTAGAAGAACAAACTTGGATATGTGAATTTATGTCATTATGATAGATTATTGGTCCGGGAAGAATTGAGTTGTAGACACGGACATTTAGAAGTAGGAGCAATCCCATGTTACTCGCCTAAACCAACGAACAAAAGAGTTATGGTTCCTTAAATTGGTGCATGTGCCATGTAGCGAGCTTCAAAAAAAGCGTTAATAAAAAGGATAACGAATGATCGTTTCACTAGTGATAGCATTAGCCCTGAAAGGAGAGGGATATTGTGATACTCTTCTTGTCTTTATTAGTACATAATTTACACATTATTTAATATAATTTTACTATATTTTCATTGGAGTACTAACATATTAACCCATTGACAAGTGTGGGTTGATGTTTTCTGCTTGTTTTCGCATTGCAAGTATGGCCCAGCAAATGTGGAAGACAAGAAAATAGACTAAGACGGACACGGAGCGCTTCTATACATGTTTGACGTGATGCCTAATGAATAATGTCGACCATTCTTGTATCCTAATTGTATATTTACAATCTTATTAATTGTGCAGCTGCAATTTATTCACCGAACATTGTTCTATTTTTATGGAGAGATAACTCTAGTGATGCTATTGCGCCCGTTTATCTTTTTACATTGTTTACAACTCATCTCAAAGACTTACCATTGACATTTTAGCCAAAACATATGTTTAGTTCTAGAAAAAGGCTAAAAGTCCACATTTTTTCAAATGTTAGTCCACTAATAAAAGCCTGCGATTCAGTTCTCACTAGGTGTACACACACATCACATCGACAATTCGACATATACATCCATCTGATTGGATCGTCTCGGTTACAGCAGGAACGCAGACCAATTAATCAAGCCAGCGTAGTAGTGTAGTGCAAAACCACCGAAGAATTTCACCATTATCCACTTTTTCCTTCACTCCCTCGCGCCGCACCCCCAGGCGGCGCCAGGGGAACCACATCGCGCCGCCGGGAGCCCCCCCCCCCCCATCCTGCGCACCCCCCGCCGCTGCCGTCGCCGGATCCGTCCGCGGCGGTGGCGGCGCTCCTCGCAGCCAAAAATTGGTGGGCGGGGGTGGTCTTCGAGTGGAGATGGTGGGCCGGCCCGGGGGGGGGGGGCGGCGGCGGTCGGGACGGGGAGGCCGAGCCGGCGGGCTCGGGCGAGGTTGGTGGCCGGCGGTGCCTTCCGGCGGCGGTGAGGTGTGTGGGCGCCATCGAGGCCGAGGGCGCCGTCCGTGCGGTCGCGCCCAGGTTCTGGGCCTCGTCGGGCTCCATCTGGGCCTGGCGGGGCCGGCGGGCGGCGGGCAGTTTCGTGCTCGTCGCTGCGCTGGGCGTCGGGGAGCGCTGAGCTCCTGGAAGGCGGGGAGTGTCATACCCCAGCGTTTAGGAGTTATTGGAGGGCAGAAATATGAATTTGTGGATCTACATGCATGTATTTGAAAAACCCGAACAAATTTTTCGCAAATCAAAACCCTGGAGTGATCGGAGTTAATTCATCGTTAAGAATTAGGGTTTAGTTCATCTTGGGTGAATGCAATAAATTTCGACATGATCTCTAGGTAATTTACTTGTTGTGGGAATTTTGAATCCAATTTGAATATTCAAATAAATTGAATTTGTAAGTAATTCAAATTGGAACAATAAAATTATAGAAATAATAATTAAGTAAATGAATTTATAGTTGTTTGATTATTTTAAATCTTCACAACACATATTACAATTTATAAAATTATTGAATGACAAAAACAAATAACTTTATTGAATAATTACAATAATACATGGTCTTTACAAATGGTTTACAATACACAAAATTACAAAATGATAAATACATCTAGTCCTAAAACTAAATATCTTGTAATCCTTTCTTTTTCCTTTGATCTTAATTCCAACAATTGTTTTCCTGCAAAACAAATAAGAAACAAGACAAAATATAAAGAGGGGTTAGAGGTTAGTTTAACTCTCAGTTTAGCAATGAAGTGCATTGCTAATTACATCATTGAGTGTAATTAGGAGATTAAGTATAGCATCTGTTCTTAAACTACAATCTTTAGCCTCAGAGCAACATCATAGGCTGGGCAGTATTATAAATTCCACTTGGCAGTCAAAATAAACAACCAAGGGGAGGATAAGATCAACCAGCCGAAGCTCCACGTTAACAGAACCTGGGAAGCAACTAACCAGGCAGCACAATCACCACACCAGGTTGGCTGTCACCTGCACAGCCATTCCACTTCCACGAGAAGGATAAGAGCAAGAGGCTCACTGCAGCTAGCAAAGTAGAACCCACTCACCCTTATTAGCTCAGCTCGAGCTCATCAACCTCCACAGCATACAGAACCACAAATCCATCTATCTTTCACCACTGGATTATTGCCTAAAGCAATAGCAAGATGGGATAGAAGCAAAAGAGCAATCTGGAGTAAGAAGGGAAGGCCAGGAGCTCGAGGGAAGCAACCTGGAGCTGGAGGAGCAGGCCAGCTAGGAGAACAAGGAGGAGATCTACAAGTGATGTTGATCCAGAACACTCCAGCAACCAAACCACAACACAGCCACACCACAACTTGCTAAGGTTGATCTCAACTCTTAAAGCAAATTATGCAAGCATTTGATTGTGGTGTGATTTCCCTCAGTTATGCATAGAAATGTTATGCACAGCTCTTCATTGGGAATTAATTAAAAAGGGGCAAGCAAAGCATCTGTTCTTAATAAAATGGCCTCAGCATGTGCATCACGGGCAGGGGCAAATTATCCAAGTAAATAGCAAAGGCTTACAAGCTAATAATGCTTGAATCCACATCTTGTGAAGTACACATCCAGTCCATGTTGCTGGGCACATAAACCACGAAGGGAGATGCACCACAAGCACAATCATGCACTAAAATAGCACTATCCAATTTTAAGAATCTGTTATATCCAAAAGGACTAAGCCATCATGTAAATCATTGCAAACCAAACTATCTTTTGCAGTGGCACATCTCTGAACCCAGGGGTTCAGATAACACACACTATCTACACCTCCATTAGCAGACAATTGAAGTGAGCAATTGACAGAACCACCAGTTCTTCACCACAGCCTAGTTACTATCAAGATCATTCCCAGCAGATATGACAGGGGCACTAGAGCATCATCCAAAGAATACCACAGGAGCATCAGGGCAGCTCATCACCAGAGCAACACAATACAACACCTAAATCAACAGAAAACCCTAGAATCATAATTTGCTGCACATCACAGAGCATGGCCTTGGGCCAGAGAGAGAGAAGAGAGAGAGGAGAGGAGAGGAGCTTACCAGCGCCCCAGGCCGTAACGCCATGACGACGGGGCAGTGCCCGTGTGGTCAATGGAGGAGGGCCAGGGGAGAAGCGAGTACCACACCATCACCATGGTGGCATGGGGGTGAGCTCCACACCCGCCACGGCGGAGCAGCAGGGGCCGGGAGCACGGCGGGGCCGCGCTGCTACCGAAACCCTAGCTTCGGATGTGGGTCACGCGTAGCCGCACCGGGCTGGGAAAAAAAAACAAATCGCCGTGGAGGGGAAGGAGGAGAACCGATGGCGCGTCGATTCCGCCCCAGCACGGCGGCGGAGCTGGTCGGAGCACGCCGGGGACGGCCGGCGACGGCGAGGCGGAAGGGGATCGCGTAAGGAGAGAGAGACAGCTCGGGGTCGAGGGAGAGAGAGAGACGAGTACGAGCGGGTCTGGTCGATCGGGTTGACCGACCCGAGCCAGGCTCTGGTTTTGGTCTGGTTCAACCCTGTTGACCAGGGGCAGTTTGGTAAATTCACAAATAAAAATTAATTAGAAAATTCTAAATTATTTAATCAATATAACTAGAAATGTAATATTTTAAAATAGTTAAAAAAAATACCTAATATAATTCTAAAAGATATAAATATATTGTTATGTAATATTAAGTAATTTATCTTGATTTATAGTATGTTTAAAATAATATCACCAAGTTATAAAAATACAAACATTATACCAAAATGTTAAGAAAAATAAAATATATCTATCTATATCATTTGAGTGTGTGATCAATTACAATTAAATCAATCTAAAATTGAAACAATAATTTACTTATTAATTTAAATATGGAATTTATTTAAAATGCTATTTTGAATGCATTTGAATTCCATTCAAATTGCTCCACATGTTTAACTACAAATAGTGAAATATATTTCCATCACAACATTACGACCATTTCTAGAATTCCATTTGTGAACATGTTTCACTAATATTCTTAAGTGGTTTTTAATGATATTTTCCATAAGGAAAATAATCATTCAAGAATCCTTTAACAATACAAAAGATAAATCTATCAACATATAAATTTATCATTTTATTACTTTATAATATATCATGTAGTTCTTAAATTCATAAAAGTGAAATTCTTTATTTAATAAAACTTGTTCACTATTATTAATACTTTTAATAATTGGATTAATTTTATGATACAATTATTTAAATCATTAATCCAAATTAATAACTACTTCATAATATGAGATTACTTGTGGTGTTTCTTCTAAGTGTTAAAATTCAAATCATATTATCTTTTGCATAAAGAAAAGTTAAATACATAAGTAACTACTCCTTATATTTGATACTATACCATTACTTAACTAAAATAACTACCCTATGATATCAACAAATGTATACATTATTTATTTCTTCAAAAGTTATTCTTTTTGCCTTCTTGAATAATAAAACTACACCATTTGTTTAATTAATTCAAGTTGACACCTGATCTTTATAAACATATAGATGATAGTCAACCCTAAAATAACCATTTAGTATTATGATGTTGTTTTATTTTATCCTTATGCTTAATATGGTATTTATAGTAAAAGATAAAAATTCATCTTTCTTGTGAAGTAAACTTGAAGATAAAACAAATCTAAGAATAATCACCAAACTCAAACCAACCCTCAACCATCGAGAGTTAGTCACGGGGTTTAGGACGATGCATCTCATACTTATGCATAATAGCATATTGCTTCTTCAAACATTAGTCCTTACCGGACCAATGATGCTCTTTCCAGATTTTGGAGTCTTTATTGTATCGAAGACCTTGGCTGCATAATCTTGCAGTCAAAAAGGCAAGTTCACTCTTGCTCATGTCCTACTTGATTATGTTTATCAAAGTAAATGAAAAATACTATGGTTTATCATTGCATGAAAAAAAAAACCTATCTTCGAATGATGTGAATTGCTATATATATATTGTTGGCTGGCAGATGGAACCATGGAATGATGTGGTTGGTGGAGGTTCCATTTGCACGGGAAAGTATTACCTAGGACTTAAGAACCAATGCCGTCAGCGTTCTTGCGCCGAAAATGAAGCGTTAACCATGAGACTTGGAATGGGACGGGAAAGTCATCTGTGATCTTTTCCCTTTCGCATGTCAACGGGCAGCCAGAGCCGTACGCTGTAGATCTAGTGCGACTACATGCACATGGGTGGGACCCCTTAATGCCCACGGACTCTGGTGTCTATGATGGTCTGCAAGGGGATGCCTAGGTATCTATCGTGAGGGGTAGACCAGGGGTGATTCTGCTATGCATGAATTGGGTGGGCATGCGGGGTTGTTGGAAAAGCACGGCGAATGGCTTGGATCAACGACTGGGCCCCACACCAAAGGAAGTGTGGACGGGAAAGACTCGCCCGGTTGTGCAACAAGGCGTTGGTCTCTTATGGGTAAAGTAACGCACCTCTGCAGAGTGTAAAAATGTGACATGTTACTCCACGTTCCAGGAAGGAACGGCGAACGCTGCAGGAAAGGAGGCTCCTCAAGGCCCTAGCACCTGTGAATCGATGACGGGCATAGTTTTCTGAAGATAAAATGAATCTTTTCCTAAAAATGTTTTACAAAGATATGCATGTTCATCCATGACCTTTTGGTATGGATGGTAGCTAGTGCATAAAACACCTTATTCCTGTTATATGAACTTGCTGAGTAACGCTCGTGTTGCTCACCCTTTCCTCTGTTGACCCCCTGCTTAGATTATAGGAGTTAGCCGAGGAAGGACAGGAATCCATCACGATGTTGGTGAGGTCTTCGACAAGGAGTCAAATCAACCTGATGGAGTCTGCCGACGGATGAGTGGCGACAACACTTCAATGGTGGACCGTCGACGGCAATGCTTACGGACAAGACGTCTATTCTTGGAAGGAGAAGCACAACACTAGACAAGGAGATTCCAGATGAATAGTTAGGGTGTGAGAGCAGTAGTTGTGGATTAGGAGTTTAAGTAAAGCTGGTATCCAGCTTAGTTCTACGACTTGGATCTTTTTGAGAGATTCATTTGCACGAGACCTACTTCTGTTTGTAAAGGAGGTTCTCGAGATTTTGTATTGATTAGTGTTGTAATCCTATAGTGTTACCTTGGACCGACTATGTTTCTGTTGTACTACTCTGAAGGATATAATATTTACGAAGTGGTCCTTTCGTGAGTATTATGTCAACGACTTGTACACTACAACATGCAGTGGTGTGCTGGGTCACTACAGGTGGTATCAGAGCGAACGACCTTAGGATTAAAACCCTTTTAGGAGACTTGTAGGTTGGTAAGACTATAGGGAGTTATCATACTTAAATAAACTCTATATTTCTACAACTATGATGGTTATTCACCTGAGAATAATACTGTCATACTTGTATATACATTTCCTTACCCAACTGGAGTAGATATTCTTATTTACTATTCTATAAGTATAATATTCATCTACTTTATTTAATTTTGACCTTGGTATGACCAGTGTAAGGCTGTCTGTACCAGTTGATACACCAAATAGATTACATCTAAGTCAGTGTTACCTACATGGTATCATTGATAATCCTATCCTATGAAGTAGAACCCTATTATAAGTTCGTGAAGGAGGAAGTTAGGAGATGTTTGATGATAGTGGAGAATCATCGACATTCAACTATGAAGAGTATGTCAATACCCTAATGATGAAGTCCAAAGGGGAATCACCTGAGTATAGTATAAAGTGATAAGGAAATTAGGAGATGCATAAACAATGACAGGAGCTACACTACTACTTCTAATGTACCATGAGTAACTACATGAAGGATCTGGATATGTTCGCAAATAGATGTTCTAGATAGACGGAAGATCCAAGTTACATGGAGTTTAGATCCATCAGAAACCAAGCTATACCACAACTACTCTTTGAGTACTTTGTCCTAGGATTACTCCGTTGTAAATGGGCAACTGGCGTAAATACTGAGGCAAAAAGTTGTTTTAGCATAGGACTATAAGGTAATATATACCTATCTTGTAGTGTATAGCATCTAAGCCTGGGTACTTGAGATGTTTTTACTCAATGTGCTACCTATTTTACGGGCTTATGTTGCATGGTTGATATAAGTGCATTTGCGATTTATTGGATCTTATTGGATTTTTGATTGGCTAGGTTGGTACATGAAGTTAGAATTTGATGTACAATGGCATGATTGTCACATTGAGTTCTTTACTTGATGTTACTAATCTAGAGGTAGATATGATTCGTGAAAGGGAGAGACGTGTTCTCAGAAGCAAGACAACAATGAAAGCTCATGAAGAGAGGGAAGTCAAGTTGAACGAAGTAAATGAAGCTACATGTGGGGATGGACCACAACTCATATCATATTTGGATTCGGAGGTCTACATCATCAAACATGGAAGGATGGAGAAACTACGTAAGTTCAAGAAGAGTATCATCACAATATGAAGGAAGGTTAACTAACGAAGATGACAGCAAAGCTACATGAGAAACTCTACTGAAGTAGGAGAATTATGAAGTTGGAAGATCTAAATAACAGGACCTGTCATGATAAATCTATGATTTGGACAGTCAAATTTGAAGACTTATACAAGGATGAAGATTATTGAGTGAAGGACATCGAGCGGGAAATTGAAAGATGAAGGGTTAAGAAGCCACAGGTGTAGTCATATATAGTTGGGAGTTGTCGTAACTTGACGAAAGAAATGAGTGTTGGAAAATCATAAGGCACAACTGATATAGAAGAAGTTATATAGAACTTGTATGTCTAAAAGAGCCATGAAGTTGAAGGAAGAGGAGTATGAAGCAACAATCCAATACTTAGCAGACAACAACAAAGACAGATATTTCAAGCAAGACAAGATAGTAGTATCATCGAGAACAAGGCGACAAGAGTTCAAAGTTCAGTGTTCCAAAGTACACACATCAGAACTATGGGAGATGAGTTCCTGGATTGTCGAGAGACCAAGGAGTTAGTTATTTGGTATGTTGCCAACAGAGACATGTGTTGTCGTGATATAATGAAGTCACCGTCTATACGGGTAACTATCGAGAAGGATGAATTGCCATAGGATTGACATCCAAGATCCAATGACTCAGATGGAGGTTGAACCAATAAAAGATTGAAGAGTCACGTCGTCTGATCACTCAAAAGAAAGGAATCAGTTCCAGCAATAGGTAGATGAAAGAGTTGTTTATCAAACGAATTTGGACTAGATGATCAACAACCTGTTCTAAATTAGAGTTAAGTTATCACCAATTGCAACTAGTTTTGCAATAATCTTTTCTCAAGACCCTAGGTGAGACAACTGGAATGCTAGTCCGAGTGAATATTCAATTTACCGGGAGATCTTATTGGTTGTTCATAGGGTGGACTTACCAATTGTTCTTCGGGAAGCAATTGGATGTAGGAATGATATCTCTGAACCGGAGAATGTCTCGGGAATCACAACCTGGTGATAGTACCGGTGTTCTTCGAGAGACCATAGGTATACAGGTTGGAAGTTTGAGCACAAAGGGCATAGAGAAAGCAGCTCTATTCAACAGAAAAGATCTAGTTGTTATTTGAGACTGAATGGATACAACTAGATGAAGATCGATTAACAAAAGGTCAGACGAAAGGAAGTGCCCTAGCAAATTCTAAGGGGAAGAGTATGTAATACCCGTAGATCAGAGAGTAAAAAGGGCTAAAAATAATATGTGTATTTGCATAGCATGCATCTAAAATCCGGGGAAAATAAAAACTTTTTCGACGAAGTCATAGAGTGATCGACCAACACTCAAAAGACTAGTTGAGAATACACGTATATGAGCATATGAGAACCTAATATCCTAAATGAATATCTTATCAACTTATCATCTTAAGTCATTATTTCATAAACACTACATACCTCTAATACAAATTGAACATTCAGCAACTAAAGTATCTTTAGATACAATTAATGGAAAAAAAATAGTAAGATACAACCTTTATAAGAGGAATTGGATTGAAAGCTAGGTAAAATCTATCATTTATGAAATAAGTACAAATCTTAAAGGAAAGAAGAATGAGAAATTCAAGGAAGGATAATAAAAGCCTAAACTAAATCTTAATCTAGATCGTCTTATTTTATCAAGACCATCTTATCTTCTTATCTTCCAAACCTTCTCGAAGTCATTCTGCGAGAGAAGCCACCCATAAGAAGGAGGAACTACGACAAGAAGACTTTGAAGAGAGATTTCTTAGGTTGGCAAAGAAGTACTATACCAGTATATCATTGAGTATTTGGAAACTCTTATATCAGAATCTATTATTATTAATCTCTCTAGAAATAGTGTGATATTCCTATGTTTGTGTTATATAGAAGTAGTTTGGTAACAAGCCTAATTACCTTGTTAACAAATCACTTTTGTATGCTCAAACAATTGAATGACATATACAAATAAACAGAAGGTCAGATAATCCAGTGCATCTCAGCTTTCTTAATATGAAAAGCAATTTGGAGACAAGCCTAACCTTGTTAACAAATTCTTCCAATATGCATAGGGCAATTTGATGTGATAAAACACACACACATTCTTCTATAACCAACTTAATTAAAGTTTTGCTAGGATTTAACTAGATGTCTTCACCACCAGGGTGAGGCAAGTGATGTTGGATACTAGATACATAATTTTTAACACCTTGCCTTAAGACCTGGTATTGACTAGAAGGATTAATATCAAAGTAAAGACTACAATGGATTATAGATCATTTGGATCACCTAGATTCAAGTAGGAAATCTGATAAGATACAACCATAATCCATACAAGGGAAAGAATAGCGAGGAGGAAATAATAAACCACATTACAACTTAGGCAACATATTTAACTTTTTAAATAAGCAAGCTATAAGAGTGATATGAGTTTCAAGGAGGGAATAAAGTCAATTCATAAAGCCCACATAATAATCACCCATATCTAGATATCACATGAGAAACTCTCACGTTCAGGTACACACGTCATAACTTCGGGACGAAGTTCTTGTTAAGGGGGAAAGACTGTCATACCCCAGCGTTTAGGAGTTATTGGAGGGCAGAAATATGAATTTGTGGATCTACATGCATGTATTTGAAAAACCCGAACAAATTTTTCGCAAATCAAAACCCTGGAGTGATCGGAGTTAATTCATCGTTAAGAATTAGGGTTTAGTTCATCTTGGGTGAATGCAATAAATTTCGACATGATCTCTAGGTAATTTACTTGTTGTGGGAATTTTGAATCCAATTTGAATATTCAAATAAATTGAATTTGTTAAGTAATTCAAATTGGAACAATAAAATTATAGAAATAATAATTAAGTAAATGAATTTATAGTTGTTTGATTATTTTAAATCTTCACAACACATATTACAATTTATAAAATTATTGAATGACAAAAACAAATAACTTTATTGAATAATTACAATAATACATGGTCTTTACAAATGGTTTACAATACACAAAATTACAAAATGATAAATACATCTAGTCCTAAAACTAAATATCTTGTAATCCTTTCTTTTTCCTTTGATCTTAATTCCAACAATTGTTTTCCTGCAAAACAAATAAGAAACAAGACAAAATATAAAGAGGGGTTAGAGGTTAGTTTAACTCTCAGTTTAGCAATGAAGTGCATTGCTAATTACATCATTGAGTGTAATTAGGAGATTAAGTATAGCATCTGTTCTTAAACTACAATCTTTAGCCTCAGAGCAACATCATAGGCTGGGCAGTATTATAAATTCCACTTGGCAGTCAAAATAAACAACCAAGGGGAGGATAAGATCAACCAGCCGAAGCTCCACGTTAACAGAACCTGGGAAGCAACTAACCAGGCAGCACAATCACCACACCAGGTTGGCTGTCACCTGCACAGCCATTCCACTTCCACGAGAAGGATAAGAGCAAGAGGCTCACTGCAGCTAGCAAAGTAGAACCCACTCACCCTTATTAGCTCAGCTCGAGCTCATCAACCTCCACAGCATACAGAACCACAAATCCATCTATCTTTCACCACTGGATTATTGCCTAAAGCAATAGCAAGATGGGATAGAAGCAAAAGAGCAATCTGGAGTAAGAAGGGAAGGCCAGGAGCTCGAGGGAAGCAACCTGGAGCTGGAGGAGCAGGCCAGCTAGGAGAACAAGGAGGAGATCTACAAGTGATGTTGATCCAGAACACTCCAGCAACCAAACCACAACACAGCCACACCACAACTTGCTAAGGTTGATCTCAACTCTTAAAGCAAATTATGCAAGCATTTGATTGTGGTGTGATTTCCCTCAGTTATGCATAGAAATGTTATGCACAGCTCTTCATTGGGAATTAATTAAAAAGGGGCAAGCAAAGCATCTGTTCTTAATAAAATGGCCTCAGCATGTGCATCACGGGCAGGGGCAAATTATCCAAGTAAATAGCAAAGGCTTACAAGCTAATAATGCTTGAATCCACATCTTGTGAAGTACACATCCAGTCCATGTTGCTGGGCACATAAACCACGAAGGGAGATGCACCACAAGCACAATCATGCACTAAAATAGCACTATCCAATTTTAAGAATCTGTTATATCCAAAAGGACTAAGCCATCATGTAAATCATTGCAAACCAAACTATCTTTTGCAGTGGCACATCTATGAACCCAGGGGTTCAGATAACACACACTATCTACACCTCCATTAGCAGACAATTGAAGTGAGCAATTGACAGAACCACCAGTTCTTCACCACAGCCTAGTTACTATCAAGATCATTCCCAGCAGATATGACAGGGGCACTAGAGCATCATCCAAAGAATACCACAGGAGCATCAGGGCAGCTCATCACCAGAGCAACACAATACAACACCTAAATCAACAGAAAACCCTAGAATCATAATTTGCTGCACATCACAGAGCATGGCCTTGGGCCAGGAGAGAGGAAGAGAGGAGAGGAGAGGAGAGGAGCTTACCAGCGCCCCAGGCCGTAACGCCATGACGACGGGGCAGTGCCCGTGTGGTCAATGGAGGAGGGCCAGGGGAGAAGCGAGTACCACACCATCACCATGGTGGCATGGGGGTGAGCTCCACACCCGCCACGGCGGAGCAGCAGGGGCCGGGAGCACGGCGGGGCCGCGCTGCTACCGAAACCCTAGCTTCGGATGTGGGTCACGCGTAGCCGCACCGGGCTGGGAAAAAAAACAAATCGCCGTGGAGGGGAAGGAGGAGAACCGATGGCGCGTCGATTCCGCCCCAGCACGGCGGCGGAGCTGGTCGGAGCACGCCGGGGACGGCCGGCGACGGCGAGGCGGAAGGGGATCGCGTAAGGAGAGAGAGACAGCTCGGGGTCGAGGGAGAGAGAGAGACGAGTACGAGCGGGTCTGGTCGATCGGGTTGACCGACCCGAGCCAGGCTCTGGTTTTGGTCTGGTTCAACCCTGTTGACCAGGGGCAGTTTGGTAAATTCACAAATAAAAATTAATTAGAAAATTCTAAATTATTTAATCAATATAACTAGAAATGTAATATTTTAAAATAGTTAAAAAAAATACCTAATATAATTCTAAAAGATATAAATATATTGTTATGTAATATTAAGTAATTTATCTTGATTTATAGTATGTTTAAAATAATATCACCAAGTTATAAAAATACAAACATTATACCAAAATGTTAAGAAAAATAAAATATATCTATCTATATCATTTGAGTGTGTGATCAATTACAATTAAATCAATCTAAAATTGAAACAATAATTTACTTATTAATTTAAATATGGAATTTATTTAAAATGCTATTTTGAATGCATTTGAATTCCATTCAAATTGCTCCACATGTTTAACTACAAATAGTGAAATATATTTCCATCACAACATTACGACCATTTCTAGAATTCCATTTGTGAACATGTTTCACTAATATTCTTAAGTGGTTTTTAATGATATTTTCCATAAGGAAAATAATCATTCAAGAATCCTTTAACAATACAAAAGATAAATCTATCAACATATAAATTTATCATTTTATTACTTTATAATATATCATGTAGTTCTTAAATTCATAAAAGTGAAATTCTTTATTTAATAAAACTTGTTCACTATTATTAATACTTTTAATAATTGGATTAATTTTATGATACAATTATTTAAATCATTAATCCAAATTAATAACTACTTCATAATATGAGATTACTTGTGGTGTTTCTTCTAAGTGTTAAAATTCAAATCATATTATCTTTTGCATAAAGAAAAGTTAAATACATAAGTAACTACTCCTTATATTTGATACTATACCATTACTTAACTAAAATAACTACCCTATGATATCAACAAATGTATACATTATTTATTTCTTCAAAAGTTATTCTTTTTGCCTTCTTGAATAATAAAACTACACCATTTGTTTAATTAATTCAAGTTGACACCTGATCTTTATAAACATATAGATGATAGTCAACCCTAAAATAACCATTTAGTATTATGATGTTGTTTTATTTTATCCTTATGCTTAATATGGTATTTATAGTAAAAGATAAAAATTCATCTTTCTTGTGAAGTAAACTTGAAGATAAAACAAATCTAAGAATAATCACCAAACTCAAACCAACCCTCAACCATCGAGAGTTAGTCACGGGGTTTAGGACGATGCATCTCATACTTATGCATAATAGCATATTGCTTCTTCAAACATTAGTCCTTACCGGACCAATGATGCTCTTTCCAGATTTTGGAGTCTGTATTGTATCGAAGACCTTGGCTGCATAATCTTGCAGTCAAAAAGGCAAGTTCACTCTTGCTCATGTCCTACTTGATTATGTTTATCAAAGTAAATGAAAAATACTATGGTTTATCATTGCATGAAAAAGAAAAACCTATCTTCGAATGATGTGAATTGCTATATATATATTGTTGGCTGGCAGATGGAACCATGGAATGATGTGGTTGGTGGAGGTTCCATTTGCACGGGAAAGTATTACCTAGGACTTAAGAACCAATGCCGTCAGCGTTCTTGCGCCGAAAATGAAGCGTTAACCATGAGACTTGGAATGGGACGGGAAAGTCATCTGTGATCTTTTCCCTTTCGCATGTCAACGGGCAGCCAGAGCCGTACGCTGTAGATCTAGTGCGACTACATGCACATGGGTGGGACCCCTTAATGCCCACGGACTCTGGTGTCTATGATGGTCTGCAAGGGGATGCCTAGGTATCTATCGTAAGGGGTAGAACCAGGGGTGATTCTGCTATGCATGAATTGGGTGGGCATGCGGGGTTGTTGGAAAAGCACGGCGAATGGCTTGGATCAACGACTGGGCCCCACACCAAAGGAAGTGTGGACGGGAAAGACTCGCCCGGTTGTGCAACAAGGCGTTGGTCTCTTATGGGTAAAGTAACGCACCTCTGCAGAGTGTAAAAATGTGACATGTTACTCCACGTTCCAGGAAGGAACGGCGAACGCTGCAGGAAAGGAGGCTCCTCAAGGCCCTAGCACCTGTGAATCGATGACGGGCATAGTTTTCTGAAGATAAAATGAATCTTTTCCTAAAAATGTTTTACAAAGATATGCATGTTCATCCATGACCTTTTGGTATGGATGGTAGCTAGTGCATAAAACACCTTATTCCTGTTATATGAACTTGCTGAGTAACGCTCGTGTTGCTCACCCTTTCCTCTGTTGACCCCCTGCTTAGATTATAGGAGTTAGCCGAGGAAGGACAGGAATCCATCACGATGTTGGTGAGGTCTTCGACAAGGAGTCAAATCAACCTGATGGAGTCTGCCGACGGATGAGTGGCGACAACACTTCAATGGTGGACCGTCGACGGCAATGCTTACGGACAAGACGTCTATTCTTGGAAGGAGAAGCACAACACTAGACAAGGAGATTCCAGATGAATAGTTAGGGTGTGAGAGCAGTAGTTGTGGATTAGGAGTTTAAGTAAAGCTGGTATCCAGCTTAGTTCTACGACTTGGATCTTTTTGAGAGATTCATTTGCACGAGACCTACTTCTGTTTGTAAAGGAGGTTCTCGAGATTTTGTATTGATTAGTGTTGTAATCCTATAGTGTTACCTTGGACCGACTATGTTTCTGTTGTACTACTCTGAAGGATATAATATTTACGAAGTGGTCCTTTCGTGAGTATTATGTCAACGACTTGTACACTACAACATGCAGTGGTGTGCTGGGTCACTACAGGGAGGCTCGGCAGGTGGGCGTGGTGCGTCGGGGCTGGCGCCGGCGGTGGTGGCCACGGAGAGGACGGCGGCGCAGCGGCGCCGCATCCGCTTCGGTGGGTGTGCGGGCCGTGCTGGTTGCGGCCGGAGCGGGGCGCGGTGCGCAGGGGAGCTGCGGCAGGTGGCGTGTGGTGTGTTGGTGCCCTTGCGTGTGGTGGTGTGGTGGGCGGCGGCTGGCCGGTCGGGCTGCGCGGGAAGGCTTGGCACGTCGCGTCGAGCGAAAGCTCTGCTCCGGGTTTTCCCGGCGCAGGCGGTGGCGACGCCTCCGGGCGCCGTTTCCCTCCTTGGAGGCACCGTCGAGACGCGATGCTCGCCTTCTGCTCGTGCCACTTCGGGGAAAACCCTAGATCTTCCGGGATCGGGCGGTGGTGGCGTCCTGCGTCATGCTCCCCCTTGGGGGCATCGTTCTTGAAGTGTGACCGGCTGGAGGGACCTGTGGTTGCGGGAGGTGGCGGCGAGGGTGTCGAGGCTGTTGTGGCGGCGGCAACTGCGGTTGTCTTTTAGGCCGGGGCGGCGGCCCCGGATGTTGGTACGACGTCCGTGGTCTGCGAGCAGCTCTCCCTAGGCAGCTTGGGCTGCGGGTGGCTGGTTCGTGCGGCGTCGTGGCTCGGTTGCGAGCGGTGCTATGTCGGGACGGCGGTCCCGGAAGGGGGTGCTGGCGGCGAGGCTGTCGGGGCTGCTTGGGCAGCGGCAGCAGCGATTGCCTTTTAGGCCGGGGCGGCGGCCCCGGATGTTGGTACGGCGGCCGTGGTAGGCGAGCGGCTTGCCTTGTGCAGTTTGGGCTGTGGGTGGCCGAGTCGTGCGGCGTCGTGGCCCGGGTGTGGGCGGTGGCATGTCGGGGCGGCGGCCCCGGAAGGTGGTGCAGGTGGTTTGCGCAGGGCGTGACGGAGGGTTGGATGTCGGGGCAGCGGCTCCGAGTTTTTTCTGCTTCATCGAGGGCGTTCCTCCTTGGTTCGTGTGGGCGACAAGGCTGCTCTCGGTGCTGTTCGTCGTCGGGGCTCCCCGGTGGTGGCCGCTTTCATCTACGACGGAGTGTCCCGTGCCTGCTCCTCCCATAGCAGTTGCGGATTCTCCTCTCCGGCAAGGGTGGATTGCTGGCCGGCTGGCCGTGGAGTGGGTGTTGTGTGGGCTTTGCCCCGTGGCGTTCTTTGTTGCTGTTGTTGGTGTCCGTTGTTTGATTTTCGCCGGTTTCTTTCACTAATAAACCGGGCACATTCTGCTTAATTAATATAAGAGGCAAAGCTTTTGCCTCTCGTTTTAAAAAAAAAAAACCACCGAAGAAATCAAAGTGCGCCTGCCACGGCAGGTGTTCCATCAACTCATCGGTACAAGTATATAGCTGCTAGCCTGCTACTGTACGTACGTACTCTCATCATGCTCCATGGCCGCGCGCGCCGGATGTCATGTCAATACGGGGAGGTCGACGACGGCGCGGAGGAAGATCCCGGGAGCCGGGACCCGGTGGCGAGGAAGCGGACGAGCCGGTATCCCGTCGCCAGCGCGGCCAGAGCCAAGAACGCGAACGCCGCGAACCCGAGCCCCACGGCGATGTCGGCCTGCAGGCACGCCGTGCTGCTGATCCCTCCGCCGCACGCCGCCGCTTCCCGCGCCGCTGCCGCCGCCGCGGCCAGCGTCATGTACCCGAAACCCTGCACCGCGCGCCGAGAACCACGATCCAGTCAGTTAACAACTCCAAGATCAAGTGAATTAACTCCATGAAGTTTACTACTAGCTGAGCTGGGAAGTAAGTTGATCAAAAGATTTACCTGGTCGTGGCCGAAGTCGAACCAGAGCTGCATGGCCTCGGGGAGCAGCGTGGCGCCCTTGGCCACCTCCCACGCCGCCGCGGCGACCTCGAACGCCGAGTACACCGCCACGATCGCGTTCGCCGCCAGCAGGAACCGGAACGGCGCCAGACGCAGCGCGGCGCCGTCCGTCGCCGTGAACACCGCCGCCGACAGGCTGAAGCACAGCGCCGCCGCCCGAAGCAGCAGCAGGAGCACCCCCATGCGCCCCGCCGCCGCCTGCTCTCCGTTACGCAGCGGCGACGACATCGTCACGGCCAGCCAGCCAGACCTCAGCTCATCCGACGGCGACCGGGGCGAGCGCTGTCCTTAGCAAGGCGGGGCACGTAGCCAACCTCCGGCTATATAGACGCCCTGGATTCACGGGAGAGGCGAGGCTTTCGGTGCCGACGTGGCGGGTCGTGGGGCCCGGACGGCAGCCTCCGACGAGAGAGCTTGGACGATCGGTCGAGCGAGCTGCCATGGCCAGGTGTGGCGACCAAGGGTTAGGTGTGGACATGTGAGTGAATTAATGGCGCCATCAATGTGGACTGTTCCATGCCTGTGATAGTACCGCCAGCTTCCACTCCTGCACCGCCACACGTACGATCTCGATCGTTGCTGCCAACAAATTCCCTCCGTTCCGGCCCAATTTTGGAACAATGGTTTTCTTCAATTTCCAGAGGAAATCAACTGTTTTGTCCAAAGTTCGTACTACTAAACCCGTGACACTTTGCAGCTGCAAACCTTTTGGTTGTCGGTATTACAGCGGATTTGAATTTTATGGTTCGATTTGTCTAATCTATACGAGTTTACGGGTTTAGATTGTTTCCTACGCTGAAACGGCTGCCATCACAAGCGCGTAAACTACGGGACTCTTTAATTCGTAGGATCGACGAAAATGATTGAATAGAAAAAAAGTGTAGGATTGGTGTGGCATGCCCACTTAAATTATACTCCCTCCGTTCGGAAAATGATGTGTAGCTCATTTTTTGTCACATCCTTTTTCCGAACGGAGGGAGTACTATAAGATTAGCAGATCGGAATGGTTAAAAGAGGTTGAAGTGAATGTTAAATTATCTATGTAATGTAGTGCACTAATTTCTATGAGGAAAGTTCTCCTCTCGGTCACAAATAGGCTTTTAAATCCGACTGCACCAAACTTACGAATCATATATGGTTTTTCTAAATGATGTTTAGAGGATTTTGAATCATCGGAAATTTCCGTGTGTATGCTGCTTGATTTGTATTATTATGACCTATTTTTCTTCCTAGGGATTCATTTTGCACTATGTTTTGAATGTAGTTTTGTTTTGCATTCTTGTTTTTTTTATTGGATGTCCCCAAAGTGACTTGTTGTTGGTTTTCCAGCATTGCATTTGTTTTAATCCAATGGGATCAAAATGCATATAACATTGTAATTATGTGTTTTCCTGTTCTATAATTTAGAAATCAATACCAATCGAAGGAAACAAATTTCTTCAATCAATCAAAGAGTACGTGTTGTAGTGATACTCCAAACTGGGCCAAACGGAGGATTCACCGCGGGACTGCCTCAATCGGCTGTTGGGACTTTGGAGCCAAACAAGCTGCCGTCACCGTCGCGGTCAACAAGTGACCGCTTCATTTAGCTATCTCTAGCATACGTCGACACGTCGTAGTGTTCCCTGTTGCAATCATCGTCCGGTAATACTCTCTCTACTCATCGTAGTAGTAGGATCAAGCTAGCAACTACCGCTGTGGAAATACAAGGGCGTACGGCCGACACTACCGCGGTACCGAACAAAGGAGATGGAACCAGACCGGTGTGTGCGCATGACCCAGCATCGTTGGACCCAATCACCCAACGATTGGAGCAAACCCCGGGCCGAAAAAACGAGCGACAAAAAAGCACTCACGTAATACCACATAAGAATTGCAATGATGATCATTGACTTCAAGTCCAATGCTAAATATGTAGAAATCACAGGGAGTGATCGACAATCATCGCCATTCTTTTTTTCACCTTGCCCAACGTACATGCATCGGAAAAAAATAGTCCAAAGTTTTTTAAAAAATGGGTAATCTAGATGATTATTCACTACTCCCTCCGTCCCAAAATAAGTGTCTCAAAGTTGTCCAAAAATGAATGCATCTATACTTGTTTCATGTCTAGATACATCCACTTTTTGACAAATCTAAGACAGTTATTTTGGGACGGAGGGAGTAGATGGTTATTTTTTTTAACAACACTAGATGGGTAATTAGTGTCACATATGCATATTAGAGGTGAGAGGCGAAATTTACTCTATTAGAAAAGACAAAAGCTTGAGTGTCACACACCGTAGCCCGCAACGGAGGTGGCGAGCGGTGCGGCGTGGATGCGGGATGAGCGAGCGGAGGGCCTGCGACCGCACTGGGGGGGGGGGGCAGAGGAAAGGGGACTGTGCAGTTCGTCGCTCGCAACTACGAGAGGCAGAGCAAAGGGGGCTTTGATGGGGGCTTTCTCTTTCAACTACATATCTAGGCTGAACCTAGGCCACTACCAAAATGTATCTAGATGACAACCCAACATAATGCTGCACCCCGAGCCATGGCCCCGGTTGCCCGGGGCCTAGCTCCGTCAATGTGGACACCGAATTGGAGGGGGGGAGGGGGAAGTCACAACTTGGGTAGATTACAATACCATGCTCAATATTTAGGCAACATAAATTGAAAGATTGAATTCCCCATTGTACCACACATATGTGCATTGACGATACTTATTGTCCCATTTAGCGAAACAAATCAAAAATACATTGTATACAGAACTTTGAACATGGTGTTATCCTATTTTAGCATTCTACATTTTTTCGCGAAGACCGGTACGTTAGGTCAATGTGTTGCGATAAATATGTAGAAATCAGAGGGCCATTCTTTTTTTCACCTTGCCCAACGTACATGCATCGGAAAAAATAGTCCAAAGTTGTTTTTTTAAATGTGTAATCTAGATGATTATTCACTAGATGGTTATTTTTTAACAACACTAGATGGGTAATTAGTGTCACATATGCATATTAGAGGTGAGAGGCGAAATTTACTCTATTAGAAAAGACAAAAGCTTGAGATGTGCTAATCTTCCTTAATCAAGGAGAACCAGTTTCTTTAAATTAGGGTAATTCTCTATCATTTTCTCAAATGCCTACCTTTTTGAACAACTCAAGCGTAATGTTAATGTTTCCGGCTTCATCACCTTCCATAATCAAGGAGAACGGTTAGAAAATCCGGTGAGAAAATGATACCATCGTTTTGGAAGAAAGAAGCAAATCCTTTTACAGGTTCTCTTTATTTGTTTTTGCACCATTTCAGGTTTTATAAAGATACTCTCTGTTCTTCTCCACAAACCTTAATTCACTGCAGTGTAGGTATTCTGCCTCCAAGTTTTTTCATGTTTCCATGTAGCTGATACCTTCTCTGGCAGCAAACTCTTTCACCATCTCACAGTCGACAGCTTCTGTGCCGCTCTTTTTGACAGGGCGTAGTAATTTGTCACGCATGTGTGCAGACCATAGAACGTAACAAATATTTTGTGCCGCCATACTTTTACGAAAATTCCCATATACTATCGTCAAAACGGCGCGTCATCGTGCCCCTAATAAAATGTATACAACCAAATGGCATCACATCTACCGTAACATTACGTTTTCCTTACAAATATGTACAGACGTTCCATGCTGTGCGTAATCACACTCCATACACCCAGTAATTTACGTTATCTTGAGTTGACAGCAGCTTCCAGATTCTAACAGCTTACAATAGTTAGTATATGCATGTACGTGTACACCACCTCTGCGAATTTGATAGCGCTAGAAGGAAAATCAGAGTTTCAGCTGTTCCATGTCTTCTTTGCCATCATTCCGGTTGCCCTCGGCTTGCCCCTTGTCCATGGGAGGATCCTTGCCTAGGCCAGAGCCTGTGTCTTCTGTCTCACAGCCGGGCCTCTCTGTCAGGAACTGTTCCCAGAACTTGTCATTCACCACGGCAGGGGGAGCTGCAGGAGCAACCTCGGTGGCATCCCCTCGTGGCGTCGTCGCGTCTGCCGTACCGACCCCAGCTGATGTCTTCTGATTACCACCCATGGTGGCCTCCGGTAGGTCCTCGCTTCCCTCGTCAGCGGTGGTGCTCACACCTGCATTGGAGACTTGGCCTCTATCGACATCCATCGAGCACGATGCGAGAGTAAGACTCAGATGGCACGGGAAGAGCTCTTTGTCGTTCGCGGCCGGCGTAAAGCATGAGTCTTTGGAGCCGGGGTAGATGGACGTCCCAGTATCAGAGAGTTCCATCGTCTGTGGCGCCAGCGGAAGGCATTCTGTCCCCATACTTGGATGCTTGCCATGAGGGCTGCCGTTATCTTCGTGCGAGCTTTGAGTGCTGAGGCTGATGAGATTACTCTCTACCATCGCTGGACAAAGCCCCAACTTGAGCTTGTCGGAGAAGTGCTGGTTCAAAAGGTTGCCCATTTCTTGCTTGGACGTGGTGGTGCTATGGTCATCACAAAAGCTAGAAGTTTCCGTGGCCTCGGCGATGTGATCTGAGCCAGATAACCTTCTCTTCTTGTGGAGAGCATCTGCGAAGATTGGGGATGCCTCTGCCATCTTAACAAGCTTACTGACAAAGTGAGGGTTCTTGCTAGCCTGCTGCAGGAAGGCAATCATCTTGCCCTGCCGCTGCTCCATGTCGAGCACTCGTCGCTCAACATCTTCGATCTGGAACAATGTTCCCGACTGCTGCTGCTGCTTGAATTTCCATACTTCAGCCTGGAGGTTTGCTTTCTCCCGTGCAAGCCGGTCAATTTCATCTTCAAAGAATGCACGCTCATTATCAGGCAGCGCACCGGGTTGATGGCTGTGGCTGTGGATTGGCTTTCGCCTGTAGATATTCTTCAGCAATTGCTTCTGCCCCTTGACAAATACTCGTTAGCGAATTCCCATCGCTCAGGGTCTACTTTGCGGAATCCCTGCAACATTGACCATTTTTAAAAGGGAGCTGTCAGTTTACAGAAAATAAACAGATATTCCATGCTTTGGAACCTAATCAACAAGCATAATGTAGCAGAAATCTCCATCAGAACTTGCAAGGCAGCAAAATCAAATACTCCCTGGTTACTGAAACCCTGGAATAATAGAAATTTGACAATGGGTTAAACCAACGCATACTACAACGAGTTGCAACCAAGAATATGATGCCTTAAGATGAAAAGGTTTAAAGTGTACATTGCCTCTTTCAGATAAGAAAGGAAAACATTCTCGGCAAAAGATGATGAGGATTCAGTTCCTATATTTTTGTTTGTGTGGAAAGACCATCTTCCGGTACAAACTTTTGTAGTTCAGTCCAGTAGACCAGGAAAGGATAGTTCAAATAGCCAGCGTTTTTCAATAACCAAAATAATACCACATCCAGGACCTCAAAGCTCTTAAGCAGAAGAAAACATAGTTACCTCTAATAAATTCAGAAATACCCAGCCCAAAATCAGAAATAAGTTGATACCTACTACTGTAAGTCGTCATTAACACCGGGAGTCTCTGTTTCACAACATTTATCCATGGAGTCGATCAGGAGTGTAGTTAGTGCAATGCTTACACTCTCTACCCCTACATTAAAGGCTTAAAGTTTTGAAATTGTTAAGTTGTTGTAAGATGTTAATTTAGTAGGGGTTTGTGTGGCCAGTTTTCATTAACTTTCTCTCCAATTAATTTTGTGGTGTTCTGGATCGTGAACAGAGGGAGTAACAGCAATTAAACAGAAATCTAAATCAAATGCAGATCATACTGAACTGTGACTGAGCTCGCTATCCAGGCAAAAACTATAGGAACTCGATCGGTGCTAATGAATAGATCCATGGCTTTTCGCACATAAAAATCAGACTCTTATCCTATCCACTATCAAGATCCCTAAGCTGATTTATGAAAATGCATTAACAAAATGGGGAGTAGTTCTTCCATTTTTAAGCAAACAACTTTGTGACCTCATTGATCAATCCGGCTATAAGAAATCCTTGTTTGGTACTACCAAACAGCAGGTACACTTAATAGTACCAGGGAGTTCCACCCTCCAAATTTCTGATGTTGAACATGATTACAGGTGAGTCATTCAAAATTCCAAAAAGATCACGATCCCTTTTTAATTCAGTAAAGTATAACAATCGGACTTTTTCTTTGTCAGCATTAGTTAAATGTTGACCCAATCTTTAGACAACTACATTGTAACAGTTAAAATTCAGTACTGAACAAACATATTGGAATCAATATATTAGGTTTATTTAGGTATATAATGTGGATTTTTTTACCGGGACAGTGAATTTTATTAAAAAGGGAAAACAAAATGTACAAATCAAGCAGGGGCTACAAACTAGGAAAGAGCCGTAACCCATTGCACAATAGAAAAAGCCCTACATTGCCAAAGCATTAGGAGACTGCATTCACGGTTAATCTTAGCATTTCACTGTTTCCAGATACACCAAGCAGCTACTATAAAGATCTCCATGAAGAAGGGCTTGGCAAAGGTTGTTCTGGCTGAACCTATTGTGTCGATCACGGTGGATCCCGAACCCATTTGGACATTGATTTTATCCTAGCAGAGTTGACTGAAATGACAGCTAAAACAGGTTTACTGGGTGCCAAGAGGACAGAGAATGAAGTCATATCCCAGAGATATCATAGGTGTTAAGTCTGTCCAATATTTCAGACATGTTTCAAATTATAAACACGAAACATAATCTCACTAGCAATAGAACCAAGCTCAACCCCAAACACGAGGATTGATCATGAATCTAACACCTCATCTTAACAGCCATGAGAACACAATTAGGACCAATTGCCAATGCAATCTGGGCCCTAACCTCAAGCTCCAGTCAACTAAGCAGTGAGCATACATCTGTACCAAGAATGTAGTGACTCACATAGCGTCCCACCAGCACACATAAGTATGAAAATGGTGGAAGAACATCATTTCCGTAACACCACCCAATTTTCGGATCAAATTGCAGCCAACGCCCAACTAAGAACATCGGCATCCTGAATTACTATCAATTCATCAAACAAGTCAGAAATTCCAGCATCTACAGCCCCCGGCCAAGATTAAAATTTGATGCCAAATTGCCCACTAAACATGACAAAAACCCGGGGTCAACTCCACCTAACAAATTCCCCGCACACGCGCAAATCTGGCGCCTGAAGTCTACCAGAAATCGACCGAGATCGCTGGGCGCGCGCACCAAGATTTGAGGAAGAGGGGGGCGAGGACACGTTACGCACGTAGGTGTTGAGCTGGCGGATGAAGCTGGAGAAGTTGCTGTGCTTGAAGTAGGTGGGCAGCAGCCGCGCGGCGAACTCCGGCGAGTTCCAGACCACGAAGCTGGCGTCCGAGGCGTCGCTCCAGGACACCACCGCGTCCGTCGACGGGTCGTCCACCATCTCGTACGTCTTGAGCAGGAACGGCGCCGGCCCGCCGCCGCCGCCGCGGGCTCCAGCCTCGCCTGAGGCTTCCATCCGGTGCGACGGGGAGTATCAGCGCCGGGTTGGTGTTGGTGGGAGAGAAGCACAGAGATGGCCGGGAAAGGGGTGTTGCTCGCAGTGGGTGGTGGATTGGGGTTTGGTTTGGTTTTGGCAGCTGGAGCTGACTTGAGTGTTGAGTACTTGAGTCTGATGATATTCTTTCTACCTTAAAGAGGAACTGTACAACGTAACAACGAAAAAGAATCGTCTGGCCAGTTTCAGCTGATAATTGACGTTCTAAAACAAAGATCATTGACGCAACTAATAATAATTTGTTGTTTGGCACCGACCCATCTGACGGTCTAGTTCACAACCCATGGGTCTTAGAAGCACCGTCCCTTTGAGGTGTGGATATTAAGTAATGAAATCATATTGAAATCATCTTCGTGCCAAAATAGACACACATCGATCACCTAAAATGATTGTGGGAGCGTGGTTGACGGGCAAATGATCATCCTTGCTAGCCAAGCATAGAGAGTTCCAATGCTTACAAGACCTATAGTGTTTAAGGAGCGAAGCAAATCACGCAGTAAACTAGAAAGACCGCCCCTTGGAGGATGAGCATGTTAAGGAGGGTGAACATGTTAAGTAATCAAATCATACTATGTTAATAAAAAAAAAAGACAGCCGTCTGTCACCTGAGGTTACCGTGGAAACGTCAGCGACGGGTAATGGAGCATTCTGGCTAGCCAAGCACGGAAAGTTCCAACGCTCACAAGGCCAAGCACATACCTAGAGTGTTTAAGGAGCGAAGTAAATCACGCTGAACTAGAAGGGCGGCCTTGGAAGCACTGCCCCTTGGAGGATTTGTATGTTGAGTGATCAAATAGTATCATGTCCATTAGGCATAGTTTATGCAAAATAGAGCCAATCGTCTGTCACTCGAGGTGATCATAGGAAGCGGCGACAGGCAAATGAGCATCCTCGTTAGCCAAGCATGTTAGTTCCAATGCAACCAGCGGTGAACTAGAAGGACGGCGGTTATGTCAATCGAGGATCAGTCCTCGTTAGCCAAGCATGGTTAGTTCCAATGCAACCAGCAGTGAACTAGAAGGACGGCGGTTATGTCAATCGAGGATCGGTCATGCCAAAACACAGCCAGACGTCTGTCACCCAAGGAGTTCGTGAAAGCAACAGGTAAATGAGCACCTTCGATGGCCAAGCACGGAGAGTTCCAATGCTCATAAGGCCAAGTACACCGAGTGTTTAAAAGAGCTAAGCAAATCACGTGATGAGCTAGAAGGCGATGATCCTGGAAGCGCCATCCATGGGCTAATTGAGTATCCTCCCTAGCCAAGCACGGAGTGTTCCAATGCGACAGAAGGCCAGGCACACCTAGAGCATTCATAACATTTCCTATTGGTAACAATTAAGGTGGTTGCTAGGTCCTACGGCGTATGGTCCAAGGACAAGAATTTTTGGGCTAGCAAGATAAAGGTACAAAGCTACTGCAAAACAGTCAACTTTACCATGTATCTTTGACAATCAGAAGGAGCAAATACACAGATACCTGTGTAACTTGATAACCATCACACAGAGGGCACTCATAAATACCAAAGCAATTTAACAAGATGGGAGGACAAAACACAAGCAACACAAAGAGCAATATATCCAACCATAATCTTCTTTATGTGGAATGAAGAATCCAGACCACAGCTTCAAACTGATAACAAACATCACCAGATTACCAAAGTACCGACCAAAAACGATATCCATACTGCAATACATGTCCATGAGGTGCAATAATCTAGAGGCGAGCACGGTTGCAAACATAGATGAACAGCAATGACAAATCTAAGTGGCCTTGTCGGCCTTGGCAGCAGAGGCGGCAGCCTGGCCTCTGAGACGACCAGTCCTCCGGGCAGCAATGAGACCAACCTTCTGGCCGGGTGGTGCATCACGGCGGACGGTAGAAGCGTGACCAATGTGCTGGTGGTTACCTCCTCCATGGGGATGCTCAACAGGGTTCATGGCCACACCACGCACCTTAGGCCAGCAGTTCCTCTTCACACGGTACTTGTGGTACGCGTTACCAGCCTTCAACATGGGCTTCTCAGTCCTGCCTCCACCGGCAACCTGGCCAATCATGGCACGGCAGCTGCTTGGGACAATCTTTTTGGCACCTGAGGGGAGCTTGATCCTGCAAAAACAGAACATGAGTAACTTAAGTCTACACGTAGAGCAAGAATTCATTACATGGGTCAAGACATTCAAACAACATTAGCAAACATGAAATCAAGTACACACATTTATAATTACAATTTCCCATAGCATGTAGAATATAAATTAAATTAACAAATAACACAATGGATAGCTCAAATATTTAAACAATATCAATCTTTATAGTGAAAACAGGATAACATAACAATTGAGCATATGAGGATAATATAACCAATGAGCACAAGGTTTCTGGTCAAGGTATACAAACAAGTCATTTTCTATGTAATGTACTTGCAAGACAGAGTTCAAAAATAATATGCAATGCGTTCACGATTATGCACTTCATAACATAACAATGAAATGGCATATCAAATATCAGCTACAGAATGCATATGTCCATAATTGTCTTCAATGAATTACAGTACATCTAATATACCTATGCATGGAACATAGGAGTACTAATCTTTGTTCAATCACAGAATACCTAAATCACACGTTTCTTAAACAATGAAACTATACATGGATACATATCCACTTAACTAAGAACACAAGTAGATCATAATTTCCTACCGCAAATCACATCACATAAAACAATAGTTGCAGGCACTACCACGTCAGATCTGATTGTACCAACAACAGTACATGAAGAGGGGGATAGGAAAATGGGCGTAGTACCTTGATGTGCCGTTGTCAGGGTTGTGGCTGATAACTATGGCGTAGTCCCCGGAGGCCCTGGCAAAGACGCCACGGTCGCCGACGTGGTGCTCGACGTTGCAGATGACGCCTCCCTCGGGCACGGAGCGGAGCGGGAGGACGTTGCCGACGGAGAGCGTGGCGCGGCGTCCGCAGTAGACGAACTGGCCGGTGTACATGCCCTCGGCGGCGACGAAGAGCTCCTTCTGGTGCTTGTACCTGAAGGGGTGGCGGAAGGTGACCTTGGCGAGCGGCGCGCCGCGGCCCGGGTCGTGGATGACGTCGGTGACGACGCCCTTGAGGTACCCGTTGCGCTCGCCGAAGTCGAGCGAGCGGAACCTGGCCGGGCCCTTGCGGTGGTGGGTGTGGGACTTGAAGACGGAGCCCGCACCCTTGCGCTGCGCGCGGATCACGCGACCCATCTCGGCGGCGGCGGCGGAGTGGCGGCGGCGGCGGGAGCAGGGGAATGGGAGCTGGGTGCGGCTAGGGTTTGTTGAGGGAGAAGGGGGGCGCTTATATAGCAGTGGGAAGTGGGATCGCGGACTGATCACCCTAGCGTGGACGGTCAGGATGGGGCGGAGCTGGGTTTGCACCGTCTGATTTTGTGCTGCTGAAAGAAACTACGTGGTGGGCCCGAGACGCGAGAGACCGAGGAAGTGAGGACTGGACTGGGCTTGTGATGGGCCGGTTTTCAGGTGCGGTTACACAACGAAATAGGCTTTTTTTCTCACATATGAAGTACAGTACATCCTAGCTCCGCTCCAATAAAAAAGTTCCGCTTTCACTCACTTTTTCCATATACAAAGCTTTCTACCTTCAGGTTCGGCTGTTAAAAGATTTATCTTTTTTTACGAGAGGCAAAAGCTTTTCCGTAAGAAGAAAGTGTCTGGTTTATTTGTGCAAGAAATCGGACGAAAAATCTATACAACGAACACCAACACCACGGGTGGAGCCCACACAACCTCGAGATCACCTGGAACCTAGCTCAAACCACCACTCTGCAAAGATCAGGCCATCCTTCCACCCTCGCCGGAGAGAGGAAGTCATAACTGTTATGGGAGGAGCAGATACGGGACACTCCAATGCGGATGAAGAGACCAACCCGACACGCCGGAGAAGAACCGACAATCTCAACCTCGCCTCCACCTTCCTCGAAACTCTTAGGGCTGCGCACCGACATCCACCGCTCCAGTATGCACTACAAACTCAGCCGACACCACCTTCCGGGGCCGCCACCTAATAAGTGTTGGGTGATCCTCATCACCAGGACTTTGATAATTTCATAGTTGAATAAGATGATGAAACCATGCAAGAAGAAAATCATTGATTCATGATGATGAAGGTGAAGAGTGAAAAAACTTCAGTCAGGCGACTTTGTTCTCAAAAGTGAGGTCTGTATAGACTCTAAGATCGTTGAGGAAGAGACAGACGGAGTTCCATAATATGAGGAAGGGGTTGAAAGGATCGTATGGTCACCTAAAGGGGTGAATAGGTGATACGCCAAATTTTAATTATTTTTCGATTAAGACTTGACACAAATGTAAATTCTCTAGATATGCAACTACGGTGAATATGCCTAGCTATATGACAAGTGAACACCAAGTTAGGAACAACATACAAATGAATAATAAAGGAAACAAGTAACCAAAAGGGAAGCACGTGGAGACAATGATGTATTCCAGAGTTCCTCCTTTTAGGGGGTAAGTCTCGTTGGAGGGGTGAGTTTAGCCACAACAGGCTTACTCAACGCCACAGAGGCCTCAACATATTCTCCGATGAACAGCACCATAAAATGTTGGTTCACATTCCACTATCGGAATCCTTCAATGCGGAATCCAGAGCCTTTACAACAATATTGGGGCACCCACCCACAACTCAATTGGGTGCGAGCCCGGTAAGTGGTCGTTGGAGGCAGAAAAACTCCCACCTCGGTTGTACCGGTGCGAGCCCGGTAGTAATGGGGTGCCTAGACTCGCAACAGCTCGAAGCCTCCATCGCGAGAATATACACTAGGTAGTACCGGCTTGCACGGCTGATGTCTACGCACGCTTCCATTTTTGTAGACAGTGTTGGGCCTCCAAGTGGAGAGGTTTGTAAAACAGCAGCAAGTTTCTCTTAACTGAATAACCCAATGTTTATCGAACTCAGGTAGGCAGAGGTCAAAGATATCCCTCTCAAGCAACCCTTCAATTAAGATACAAGAAGTCTCTTGTGTCTCTAACACACCTAATACACTTGTCAGATGTATAGATGCACTAATTCGGCGAAGAGAGATTAAATACAAGTGATATGGATGATTATAAGTGGTAATTGCATTCTGAAATAAAAATGGCAGCAAGCAAATATGTAGCAGAAATAAGAGTAAACGATGTTTCAATGCTTGGAAATAAGGCCTAGGGATCATACTTTCACTAGTGGACACTCTCAACAATAATAATATATTTGAATACCTAGATACTTTCTCTTCACTATGCTACCCCGAACTATTCTCCGTTGGATAACGAACACCAATCCACTGCGTAGGGCTATCAAAGCACGGCTCAAGTCTATATTCCACCTCTAGGACACCCCGCGTTGTCACTGTGAGCGCCCCAAATTAGTACTAAACAAACGCCACAATATCATAGAGACATACAAGAAAAAGAACAAATCATGACAAGTATTCCTATAATCTTTAATCCAAAGAGTCACACACGGCTCGCGCACTGTTAACTTCGCACCATGGGACAAACGTGACTCTAGATTTTACATTAATAAAACCATTTGAGTAGCATATTCATAAGATAATGAAGAGTAACATCTATGGATTCAACTAGATTACAAAGCTCATGATCACATAAAGATCACACCATGAGAGAGAGATAAACCACATAGCTACCGGTAGAGCCCTCAACATCGATGAAGAACTACTCCCTCCTCATCATGGGAGGTAGCAACGGCGATGATGGAGGCGGCGGCGTCGATGGAGATGGCTCCGGGGGCAATTCCCCATCCCGACAGGGTGCCGGAACAAAGACTTCTATCCCCCAATTAGGATTTTGGATGGCGGCGGAGCTACAGAGCTTTTTTGGAGAAATCCTTCAGGGCTTAGGGTTTATATGACGGGGGCAATATATATTCCGAAGGGCGGCACGAGGCGATGCCCGAGGCGGCCTCCCCACCCCTGGGCGCGGCCAGGCCAAATTTCTTCTAGTATGTGCTCTAGCGCCGTTCGGAGTCTTCTAGGCCTCTCCAGAACTAGTCCTTTTGGCCCACAGTGTCTGGCATTTTAGAATTATTGGAATTTTTTCAGATTTTTCTGAGCACTTTCATTTTTTTGACCATTTCTGCAATGCACAGACAAAATAAACAGGACTGGTGATGTGACATCTTGTTAATAGGTTAGTTCCAGAAAATACATAATAGTGATATATAGTGCAAATAAAACATGTGTCGTTGATATAAAACAAGCATGGAACATCAAAAATTATAGATACGTTTCAGACGTATCAACGGCGTACTCTGCACCCGGTAGTACGGGGCTACTACTAGGGCCACTACCGGGTAAAAATCCATCGAGTCTAGTAGCCCTTGGGGCGATGCAGTACTGGCCCTTGCATTTGATGCGGTAGTGCCGAGGCGTCAATGAAGACCTAGCTCCTCCGATGCATCCCAGTAGTACCGGGTTGCTACCTGGCTACTTCTGAACCATTCCAAGAGCTCCTGGGATCACGCGGCACTGACTCCGGTACTTGGCAGGGTAGTACCGAGTTGGGTCACCCAGTACTATCGGGCCAAATACCGGTACGTCTCGCAGTACAAAGTCGAGATAGAGGGTGCCTAACTCCTTGACAGGAGCCGGCGGTACTACCTGCATCGACCCGGTACTATCGGCTCATGCAGAAAAGCCAGCAATAATCCCTTAACTTTGCGCTTACCCTTTTAACCATGTAAGTACAAGCAAAACATGTGCACACACAAAATATATATATGCCTGCAAATCTATCGGCACACAAGTTAGTCCGCTGATTGTGTTGTTAACAAACATCAAAACAACTTAGGGATGAAAATGCACTTTCAATCTCCCTTTTTTGGTGTTTGACGAAAACACAATTTGGAGCGACAAAAGATTTACAAAAGATAAGCTGGCTCCCCCTAAATTCGTGCATTGCTAATATTTGATTTTGAATGCAAAACACGCAACATTCAAAAGGTGGAGCTCTCCCTATATTTTACAAACCAAGCAAGTTCATATAGATCAACAATAATAACAACTTGCAATAATCAAGACAAGTAAACAGAGACAAGTACTAGATAGTTGAGCTTAATTGAACACATTAAGCAATTCTATATGGCCATAACAATTCTATCTACTACCTCGCTTAATCGTGCAAAGAAATGTATATATAAGATGCAGACCCGAGTAAAAAACATGGTACATTTTTTCGGCTTGAAAGTTACATCGTTGTCGGTGATAATCTCTATTTGCTCTTATGTGAAGCATGTGTTTGGGTGGGTTTCTTTGGGTTGATGTATTCTTTGGTGGGATTGTTTTGGCTGACGATCCCAAGATTTGGCTATATGATCGCGATGAGGTGGCAAGTAGGTTAATGTTTTTCAACTCTTAGGATTTTATAATTACTTTTAATAATGTTTTCGAGGTAAAATGAACTCAAACATTCCTAGATTGTATATCTTACGCTTTTGATGATAATTTCGCGATTGGATGAAAAATAATGTGTGAAAACGTATTGGTTCTCGTGGTTCTTTGCAAGGCCTTGTTCTTCCTATTGACCATCTTATATGTGTTGTGATTTTTTTGAAGAAAGTCTATTGCAGGGGATTGCGGCGGTTTTGATGCCATTGGACAAACCGATAGTAGACACATTTGTGCACACTCATGACGGTGAGGCATATGCAAAGAAGCATTGGGTGGATGAATGTGGAGAATGGATTGCATTTGTTCGGGTGGATGACAAGGCTAGCTGGTATATCCAAAATGTTCACATAGGGCAGAAACTCGATATGCCTCCTCTGGATGGTGCCGACATCTACCCAACATGTGCCAGTTGGGCGCACCCCCCATTCAATTATCACCACCAGCGTGCTAGCATTGAGTTGTTGAAGATAGAAATTCCAGCTAAACCGTCCCAACGCCACCATGGCGTATGGGATTACATCGCCGTAGCGGTGTTTGATAAATTCATTGCTATGGTACATTAGCCCGCTCACCGAACTGAATTATCTTGCGAAACAATTATCTTGGACGAGCAAGGTATGTTGATTATGTTGCCACCAGATATATAGATGGTCGGATTGACCGCATATATGCGGTTACAAAACCGCGAGGAGATGTTCTGGTTTGGGAACCGTTTGGTTTGAGTGACTCTGGTTTGGGAACCATTTAAAGAGCCACACATGGACATAAAAGGTGTGTGTAAGTACCGAAAGGTTCGAGCAAACCAAATCAAAAGTGGCCTATCTAGTGACAAGGGCATCACGACGGCGGCGCTGGGCCATGTTCCCCTCGTGCGTGTTGGATCCTTGTGGAGGGAGACTCGGCCCCTACGATGCCCCATGGCGAGTGGAGAGTTTGCCCACTGATACGTGCAAGGCACACGTTCGTTGGGAGACCCCAAGAGGAAGGTATGATGAGTGTAGCAGCAAGTTTTCCCTCAGTACGAAACCAAGGTTTAATCGAACCAGTAGGAGATCAAAGTCACTTCTGAAGGTTGTTGGTGAAGGAGTGTAGTACGGCGCAACACCAGGGATTCCGGTGCCAACGTGGAACCTGCACAACACAATCAAACTACTTTGTCCCAACTTAACAGTGAGGTTGTCAATCTCACCGGCTTGCTGAAACAAAGGATTAGACGTATAGTGTGGAAAATGATGTTTGTTTGCAGAGAATGAAAGAGAACAATGATTGCAGTAGGTTGTATTATCAGATGTATAAGAATGGACCAGGGTCCACAGTTCACTAGTGGTGTCTCTCCACAAAGATAACTAACATGCTGGGTAAAAATATTACAGCTGGGCAATTGCAATATTGAAAGTGCATAATAACAATGCATGTACAAGTAGTGTCTACCATGAGATTTAATTGGGCATTACAACATGGTACACAGACCGCTATTCAGCATGCATCTGTGTCTAAATAGTCCACCTTCAGGTTAACATCCGTACCCCTTTCAGTATTGAGTTGCAAGCAACAGACTATTGCATTAAGTAAAGTGCATAATGTAAGCAACACAATTATCCTTAGACAAAGCATCGTTGTTTTACCCCTAGTGGCAACAACACATCCGCAACCTTAGAACTTTCAGTCACTGTCCCAAATTAAATGGAGGCATGAACCCAATATCTAGCATAAATACTCCTTCTTGGAGTCACAAGCATCAACTTGACCAGAGTATCAACAAGCAACGGAGAGCAAGCAAGATCATAAATAACATAGACATGATAATTCAATATTCAACTTGACATAGTATAAATATTCATCGAATCCCAGCAAACACAATATGTAGCATTACAATAAGATGATCTTGATCATGATGGGCAGTTCACAAGATCTAAACATGATGTCACAAGAAGAGAAGACAACCATCAAGCTAGTGCTATGGACCCATAGTCCAAGGATGAACAACTCACACATCACTCCGAAGGCAGGCATGGCGATGTAGGACCCTCCGGTGATGATTCCCCTCTCCGGCAGGGTGATGGGAAGAGCTTTAGAACCCTCCCGAGTTAGGTTTGACGGCGGCGGCGACTCTGGAACTTTTCGTGGAATATGACTCGGGTATCTAGGGTTTTCCCGAATAGATGAATTTATAGGCGAAGGGGCGACATCGGTGGAGACCCGAGGGGCCCACACCACGTCATGGCGCGGCAGAAGGTGGGACCGCGCCGCCACGTGGTGTGGCCGCCTCCTTGGTCCCCTTCGTGTCTCCTTCGGACTCCGTGTACGTGACAGAAAAATAGGGACCTGGGCTTTTGTTTCGTCCAATTCCGAGAATATTTTCATAACAACTTTTCTGAAACACAAAGACAGCAGAAAACAGGAACTGGCATTGTGGCATCTTGTTAATAGGTTAGTCCCAGAAAATGCATAAAAATGGTATAAAGTGTAAATAAAACATGTAGCAATTGGTATAATATAAGCATGGAACATCAGAAATTATGGATACGTTGGAGACATATCAAGCATCCCCAAGCTTAGTTCTACTCGTTCTCGAGTAGGTAAAACGATAAGAATAAAATAATTTCTGAGAAGACATGCTTTCACACAATCTTGATCAAATAATATTGCAAAGCTCATGTCATGAATGAAGTGACTCAAGCAATGGTCTATAGTTTGCTAACAAATAGATAAAGAGTAAACAACTGAATCATATAAGCAAAAAGTTTTCATGAATAGTACTTTCAAGACAAGCGTAAAAAAGCTTTGCATAAGAGTTAACTCATAAAGCAATAGATTCTAAGTAAAATTCATTGAAGCAACACATAGGAAGATTTAAGTTTCAGCAATTGTTTTCAACTTTCAACATGTATATCTAATGGATAATTGTCAACACAAAGTAATATAACAAGTGCAATAAGTAAGCATATAAAAACTGTTGCACACAAAGTTGACACAAGTGTTTGCTTCTGAGATAGAAAGAAGTAGGTAAACTGACTCAACATAAAGTAAAAGAAAGGCCCTTCGCAGAGGGAAGTAGGGATTAAATCATGTGCTAGAGGTTTTAAAGTTTTTGAAATCATATAGAGAGCATAAAGTAAGTTTTTGAGAGGTGTTTGTTGTTGTCAACGAATGGCAGTGGGCACTCTATCCCCCTTGTCACCCAGACTTTCAAGAGCGGCTCCCATGAAGGACGTTATTTCTACCCTAGGGTAGATCATCCATCTTCTCTTTTGTTTACACATGCATAATTATAAATTGGTATGTGATGATCCCGAAGAGCAAGTCTTGATGCCTGCACAAATAACGGGATTTAGGTTGAGACTCCAAGTGCAGAGTGTATAGTAAGTGGAAGACAGTTTTCCCCACGAGGGGTGACTCGAGGGTTTAATATCGAACTCTCGGGGAATCTGAAGTGGTAGATTTATCTTCTTATCCTTCTTTTGGTTACCTACAAAACAAGGTTAGATGTTTTGGTCCTCAACCTCACCTGTGGTTGTCAAGCACAAGGTGTAAGAATGATATCAGGATAGTTATGCAATGCAAACAAGAAATAAATATGCAATGATGGTGGATGCAATGATAAATGATATTTTTGGGTTTTTGAATGATGTATGCAAGATGAAAAGTATTTTTGTATTTTCGGATTTAATGATGGCTGAAAATAGAAAAGTGGTATATGGTGTTGGAAAGGTGTTTCTTATGATTAAAAATGGACTGGGGTTCATGGTTTCACAAATGCACTCTCTCTTTATAAAGTGGTAGACAATGGAACACACAAAGTTAACATATGAGATTGCAACACAGGGTTTGATAACAAGTTACTTAGATATATGGGCATCACGTCCTAACATAGAGATCTTTTGGTTATTAACCTCTCTTATACTCCACCAAGATGCGAACTAAATCATAACACCTCAGTAATTAAGATAACTCAGAGTATAGCATTAAGTATCATGACATGAAGTGAAAATAAGAACATGCTAGATCTAGTCATGGAGTAGTGGCAATGGTCACGCCCACATCCCCGGTAGCATGGTATTTTAGTTTATCCCTAGTGAGGTAACAAAGTAAGGTAAAGATACCAAAGTGGATCGCAGAACTTTCTCTCACGTTCACTGCACTAGCCACCCCCCGTTACTCCAACTAATGCACACGTTCCCCCACACACGCTCTCATAAACATGCTTGATCAAAACAAGTAGACAAGAACGGGGTACATAATATGCATCTATACTCATAACTGAAACAAACATTGCAATCTCAAACATATATTAACTCATAAAGATCCACCACAAAGGTATTACAACGGTGACCGTAATCATGTTCAGCAGCTCATACGGTGCTAATTAGTGAAGCTCAAGAGAGGAGAGATACATAAGTTACTTCCACAAACCCATAGTCCAGAGGTGGACTACTCCCTCTTCATCATGGAGACGGTGGAGAAGTCGATGGAGAAGATGGAGACCACGCCGGCAGCGCCCCGCCGGAGTTTTCCCCCTCCAATCTGCAGCTCCTGATCTCCGTTTCGGTGTTTCTGTGTTTGTGCGGCGCTCCTTCCAGAGAACGTCGGGGGACCTTTTTTATAGGCGTTTTTAGGTCAAGACGATGTCGGTGGAGCGAAGATCGACGGCAACGGAGCCACGAGGCCAAACGGGTGGGTCCCACGCGGCCACAGTACCTGGCCGCGTGGGCCACCGTTTGGCCCTCGGCCTCCGTTTGCTCGCTTCCTTTTCCGTAGTCCTTCTTCCTTCCAAATATTGACGCCCGTAAATTTCCAGGTGATTTCGTTGACGTTTGGGTCCCTGAAACATTAAAATAAGAAAACGGGTTTTCTGCCTGTGCAGGGTTAATTCCATAAAAATAGGAAATATAAGATATTCCAAAATCATGATAAAACATTGATATAACCCTTATATGATGCAAATATGATTGGAATATAAGCAATTAAAGTGCAAAGTTCATGTATGCATTTTACATGCATCAACATCCCCAAGCTTAATCCATGCTCGTCCTCGAGTATGAAGATGATAAAACTAACATGGACTTTGCAATTTAATACTTAACAATGGATATCAAAGATGATTACTATTGCTACATATAGTCAAATGATTCATTCTTCAAAGGAGTAGCAATATGCAAATAGTTTATGAAGTGATATCAAGTATTCAAGACAAGGATGTTCATTGATAGTTCACAAAGTGTAACATAGTAGCAAGTAATATGGAACACATGTATGCATAATGATAAGTAGAACATCCTACAATGGTCATAGAGTGTAGATGAAAATCTGAATATGATAGGTGTACACTTTGGAAAGATGTATATGTGAGTAGAGGTAAAGCATGCATAAGTTTCATCCAACTTCCAAACTCTTCTACTTAAGTTAATGATTGCAATAAGGTATTCATTGGTGTCAAGCTCTCATTGCCCCTATCATAGCATCTTGAATGATTAAGGTTAAAGTGAAAGCAAATATGAGTAGTGTGCTTGATAAAGTAAAGGTTGATGTCTCATGCCCCTTGAATACAAGTACTACACCATGTTACTCAACTTGGAAACAAAGCAAGTTCAATTATATCATTGTAAGTAATAATAGTATCATCAAGAGCGTCAACTGGGGTACCTCTTGTCCCAGATATGGAACAAGCCCATATCAAAATGACAAGACAAACAAACAAAATGAACAATCTCAACACCCTTTTTATTTACCATTTGGAATAGTTTTTTATTGCAAGGTGTATCACAGAAGGTTCACCATAGTATGTAAGTAAATTTCCACCATGAATGATGCATGGCTTAGATTAGCGGCCCAGGCGTCTCTCTAACCATTTATACAAACTCATTTAAACTACTTCATTTCCACCTCATTTCACATGATAGCATCCATAGACAAAAGTACATGATATCAACTAAATGAGATGAAGAGCATGTTGAAAGCTTGCATGTGACAGCACATATGGGCTAACTCCAACCCGAACATTTATCAAGCCACAGCATCATAATCTTAATCACAATGGGTCATGTTTTATTATGCAATAAGAAATTGTGCATCAAGTTCGTGAGAGCTATATAACCAATTTTTTCCATTGCAATCAATAACATAAACATTTTCATTCAGAGGTAAGATAACACAAAACATGTTAAACATACTCGGAATAGCATAAAGCCAATAGGTAGATATGGTGGACTCACTGGAATAACTTTGGTTGAAGGTGTTGGAAACAAGTTTTTGCTTGTTGGAGTTTTTGGGCTAGCAAAAGGGAGAAAGTTGACCATCTAGATGCATGCATGAGTGTCCATAGAACTAACTAATCCATGTTAAACCAAGTAAATAACAATCAGCACCAAAACATGAATAAGTGATAGCTCTACAAAAAGAATTTGCAAACTATTACTCATAAACAAGCTCATGAATCATGCAACTATATGTATCATTAAAAATCAAGTCAAACATCCCTTTTCCCAATCTTATAAAAGCATCCAACATATTTCAACCCATATTTCCAGTAGCTCTCTCATATATAATTGATAGTGTGGTGGTCTCTCAAGACTCAAACAAAAACAAAAACGACGCTCCAAGTTTATGCGATAAAGTGTTTCGATCGAAAAACAGAAGTTGGACGTGTGCAAACCGAGAGTGTGTAGGTCCAGTGGGGTTGTCTTCACATCCCCAAGCTTATGGTCTTCACCATCCTTGGATAGCTCTTGGTGCATCTCCTCCAATCCCTGTGAAAAAACTTCAAAACACCGTTTCTCCCATCTCTTTTCTGTGGGGTGCATTAATAGTGATAAACAAATAGGTTCCTTGCTGCATATAATCCTTGAACAAAAATTCATATGAATGTCCAGAAAGTATATAATGTTGTATGCCTACTCATAAACTCAATTGGATCAAAAAGATTCAACTTAAAAGCTCAAAGCATGCATCAAACAAAATGGGACAGAATCTGTCCAGAAAAACAGCAGCAGCAAAACGTATTTTTCTACCCTACCAAACTTTCTCGAAAAATTCCGAAAAAATTCATGCATACAGAGGATGAAAAGTTGCAACTACAGTTCAAATATGAGCTCATTCGGAGTTACAGAATAAGAATTAAAAATCATACCGTGCACTGATTCGTGCAGGAATAAAATCTCCGAACGCTATAAGCAACTTTTCAAACCAAAAAGGGTAAAACTTGGCACTTTATTAAAAACTCCAGAACCTAACTAGACACAAAATCTCTTGTTACAGCAAGAGGACACAAAGAAAAATCACACACAAAAATAACCGGGTTGCCTCCCGCAAAGCGCTTTCTTTATAGCCATATAGCTAGGCTTCTTACTTGTTGTTTTATTGTGGACGAAGCTCATGAGGGAGCTTGAACTTTGGTGGTTCCCTCTTCCTTGGAAAGTGTTCCATGCACTTCTTGTGTGGAAACTGAAACTTTACATTCCCTTCCTTTGAATCAATGATAGCACCTGTGGTACGAAGAAAAGGTCTTCCAAGAATAATAGGACTAGAGGTTTTATTCCCCATATCCATGATTAGAAAATCCACAGGCACAAAAGTCATATGTAACTCTACCATAACATCACTTACTTTTCCCAAAGCATGTTTAATAGAGTCATCAGCAAGTGCTAGTTCAATAGAGCATTTTTCAATTCAAGCACTTCATATAGTTCTTTAGATAAAACAGAGACACTAGATCCTAGATCAAGTATGGCATGGTGTGTCTCTTTTCCAATAGTTACTAGTACCTTAGGTATCCACATATCCCCAAGCTTAGGTGGTATCATAGCCTCTTGGTTGTACCTAGCAATCTTTTCTTTCAAGACATGATTAGCAATATAAGAACCAAAACCTGCTTGGTTAGTGTTGATGGAAGGATCACTTGCAAATTTTTGTAAGATAGATATTAATTCATGCAAGCTACAATTTTCTAAGTCAAGCAAAGGATCCTTGACTTCATTAAGCATTTTAACTTCCTCAACTTCTTCCCAAGCAAGATTCTCATTCCTTTTCTTTAAAGCAAGATTCAAGGCTATTAGGAGGTCATCCTCCCTTCAACATGATTCTTAATATCCCTATCTAAAGGTTCCAGCATAGAAGATATTCTTTCATTCAATTCCCTAGTCAACTTCTTTTTAGACTTGGCATAGTTCAATATTGTTTCCATTTTCAAAGAGATTCCAGAAAGAGTGTTATTTGTCTTTTTCATCCTAGACTTGGTATGAAGGATAAATGAATGCAAATCATTTTTAGTAGGATAGTCCTCCACATAAGTTTGTAGACATAAAGTTGACCTATCCATAGAAGCTTTTAGTTGTTTGATCCCAGTTTCATATTTGGATTCTATAGAATTCCCAAATAAATTTTCCATCAAATTATTAGCATGTGAGGGATTTCCAGAAGCAAATTTTCCACTAGTCAATGAGTCTAGAAAACATTTAGACCAGCCATCTATACCTTTATAGAAGTTTCTTATCACAGTGGCAGGAGTATATTTAATGACACCATTTTTACTAGTGTCCTTAATTCTATACCAAGCATCCATCAATGACTCTCCATAGTATTGACCAAAGTTGTTCATTTCAGCACTAGGATTCATTTTAGCAAGTTTTTTTTTGGTATTTTTAATTTTTTATGCAAAACTGAAATAAATATGATATGATATGCAATGACACTAACAAAACAAATAAATTGCTTTGTAAGTAAAGATGGATAAGATGGTGCTCACGTAGGTGCAACCTCCCCAAGCTTAGGTGTTAGCACAAGTTGGTGACGTTGACTTTGTTGTGAGATGAATGCGATGATGCACACCCTTGGATAAATCTCTCAGCTACGATTCCCCGGCAACGGCGCCAGAAAACGTCTTGATGATCCCGAAGAGCAAGTCTTGATGCCTGCACAAATAAACGGGATTAGGTTGAGACTCCAAGTGCAGAGTGTATAGTAAGTGGAAGACAGTTTTCCCCACGAGGGGTGACTCGAGGGTTTAATATCGAACTCTCGGGGAATCTGAAGTGGTAGATTTATCTTCTTATCCTTCTTTTGGTTACCTACAAAACAAGGTTAGATGTTTTGGTCCTCAACCTCACCTGTGGTTGTCAAGCACAAGGTGTAAGAATGATATCAGGATAGTTATGCAATGCAAACAAGAAATAAATATGCAATGATGGTGGATGCAATGATAAATGATATTTTTGGGTTTTTGAATGATGTATGCAAGATGAAAAGTATTTTTGTATTTTCGGATTTAATGATGGCTGAAAATAGAAAAGTGGTATATGGTGTTGGAAAGGTGTTTCTTATGATTAAAAATGGACTGGGGTTCATGGTTTCACAAATGCACTCTCTCTTTATAAAGTGGTAGACAATGGAACACACAAAGTTAACATATGAGATTGCAACACAGGGTTTGATAACAAGTTACTTAGATATATGGGCATCACGTCCTAACATAGAGATCTTTTGGTTATTAACCTCTCTTATACTCCACCAAGATGCGAACTAAATCATAACACCTCAGTAATTAAGATAACTCAGAGTATAGCATTAAGTATCATGACATGAAGTGAAAATAAGAACATGCTAGATCTAGTCATGGAGTAGTGGCAATGGTCACGCCCACATCCCCGGTAGCATGGTATTTTAGTTTATCCCTAGTGAGGTAACAAAGTAAGGTAAAGATACCAAAGTGGATCGCAGAACTTTCTCTCACGTTCACTGCACTAGCCACCCCCCGTTACTCCAACTAATGCACACGTTCCCCCACACACGCTCTCATAAACATGCTTGATCAAAACAAGTAGACAAGAACGGGGTACATAATATGCATCTATACTCATAACTGAAACAAACATTGCAATCTCAAACATATATTAACTCATAAAGATCCACCACAAAGGTATTACAACGGTGACCGTAATCATGTTCAGCAGCTCATACGGTGCTAATTAGTGAAGCTCAAGAGAGGAGAGATACATAAGTTACTTCCACAAACCCATAGTCCAGAGGTGGACTACTCCCTCTTCATCATGGAGACGGTGGAGAAGTCGATGGAGAAGGTGGAGACCACGCCGGCAGCGCCCCGCCGGAGTTTTCCCCCTCCAATCTGCAGCTCCTGATCTCCGTTTCGGTGTTTCTGTGTTTGTGCGGCGCTCCTTCCAGAGAACGACGGGGGACCTTTTTTATAGGCGTTTTTAGGTCAAGACTATGTCGGTGGAGCGAAGATCGACGGCAACGGAGCCACGAGGCCAAACGGGTGGGTCCCACGCGGCCACAGTACCTGGCCGCGTGGGCCATGCTCGTTTGGCCCGGGCCTCCGTTTGCTCGCTTCCTTTTTCCGTAGTCCTTCTTCCTTCCAAATATTGACGCCCGTAAATTTCCAGGTGATTTCGTTGACGTTTGGGTCCCTGAAACATTAAAATAAGAAAACGGGGTTTTCTGCCTGCAGGGTTAATTCCATAAAAATAGGAAATCATTAAGATATTCCAAAATCATGATAAAACATTGATATAACCCTTATATGATGCAAATATGATTGGAATATAAGCAATTAAAGTGCAAAGTTCATGTATGACAAAGCAAATTTATTCAGAAAATGAAAATAACAAAGCGAAAATAAAAGCACATAGACGCTCCAAGTAAAGCACATAAGATGTAAAAGAATTAAAATATAGTTTCACTAGAGATGACCTGATAAGTTGTTGATGAGGAAGGGGATGCCTTGGGCATCCCCAAGCTTAGACGCTTGAGTCTTCTTGAAGTATGCTTGGGTTACCCATGGGGGCATTCCCAAGGTTAGACTTTTCACTCTTCTTGATCATATCATATCATTCTTCTCTCTTGATCCTTGAAAACTTCCTTCACACCAAACTCAAAGTAATTCTCATTAGAGGGTTAGTGCATAATCAAAAATTCACATGTTCTGTAAGGACACAATCATCTCCAATTCTTCTGGACATTAGCTACAGCCACTGATGTTTTGCGGAGCAAAGAAATCCCCTTAAACATAGTAAAAGCGAGAATGCAAAATAAAAGGCAGAATCTGTTATAACAGAACAGTCCGTAAAGACGAATTTTTTCGAGGCACTTAAGTTGCTCAGATCAGAAAACTTAAAACTAATGAAAGTTGCGTACATATCTGAGGATCACGCGTGAATTTTTTCAGAATTTTCAATTTTTCTGGAGTGCGTACAGCTCAAAACAGTGGACAGCAAAAATCTGTCTCTGCGCAGAAATCAAAATTTAGCATCACCTTTCTATTAGAGACTTTACTTGGCACAACAATGCAATAAAATAAAGATACAAAGGAGTTGCTAAAGAAGTAAGCAAGCTCCAAGACTCAAATAAAAGAAAAAGTGCAAAAATAAAAACATGGGTTGTCTCCCATAAGCGCTTTTCTTTAACGCCTTTCAGCTAGGCGCAGAAAGTGAAAATCAAGTGTTTGCAAGTGAAGAAGCATCAACATTATTACCAAGAGCTTCCTATAAAACACAACTTGTCACAATAGGTACTTTAGGCGTCCCTGAAGATGTTCCAATGTGTAAGTCACCATTAATTGTACTAAAGGTTTTATCAATTTTAAGCGCACTAGGAGGCTTTGGCTTAGTCATCTTGGGAACATAAATGAACTTTTGCTCTCTTTACACAAAAGCTTTCTCTCTCTTAAATTTAAGAGAAGAAAAAGTCGAACTTAAAGTTTCCATAGCTTCCCCTAACTCACCAATTCTATGATTTTGAGTATCATGAGTATTACTAGCCTCTAAAACAGTGATTCTTTTATCGATGCTTACTATTGATTCATTAACCTTGCTAACATTATCAAGAAAACTTGGCAAGTTTTTCTCCATAGAATCCAACTTTTTAATAACATCTTCCAGAGTGATCTTAGTTTTAATTTCTTTAGTAGGTGGTATCCCTACCAAATTTTCAATTAAATTGCAAGCTTCCAAAGCAGGAGTACCCAGAAAGTTACCCCTTGTAAGAGTGTCTAGAACATACCTATACCAGCTAGTAATACCAACATAAAAATTCCTAACAAGTGAAAGATCGATATGTCGACTAGGAGGGGGGAGGGCGATTAGGCGACTACCAATTTTAATTCTTTTTTCTATTAATTAAGGCTTGAGCAAGTATAACAAAGGTTGACTAGATGTGCACTAGATGATGGCAACCTATGTGATACAAACAAGGTAAATAACGTAGCGGAAGCAACAAGTAAAAGATAGAAATAACCGCAAAGTGGAGACACGGAGATGTTTCCCGTAGTTCCTTCCCAAGGGAAGTACGTCTATGTTGGAGAAGTGTGGAGCCACCTAGGCGCTCCAATAGCACGGATGTGCTCACTCTATTCTCCGTGAGCTTTACCCGTGGGGGTTTGGCTCATCCACTATGAGGTCACCTTGAAGGCGTTGACCAAGCCGGTACACAAAGGTCGGGGAACTCCACAATGAGTTGGAGCCTCCCAACAATATCTCGGACTCCCTCCGACACTCACAAAGACACCTAGGGTTACACGCAACCCAAGATGTAAGATCCACACGTGAAGTGTGGGGGGAAAGGAAATTCCTTTGGTGGAGATGTAGATCTAGACCTCCTCCTTCACTCCTCAAAGTATCAAGACGATTGGGTGGTTGGAGTGGGAGATCTAGTAGTTTGAAGCTTTCATTAATGGAGGAGAGAGATGGCTTGAAGCTTAGCATTCAATGAGGAAGAAGACCTCCTATTTATAGCCTCCTCCAATAAGTGGCCGTTGCCCTGGCCAAGATTCCCGCAGCGGTACTACCACTGTGCTCTTCGTCTTCTGTCTCCGAGCTTCTTGAGTCCCTGTCTTCGTAGCGGTACTACCGCTGGAGGCAGCGGTACTAACGCCCGGTACCGCTACAGCTACCGCTGGACGATACAGAACATGAAAAACGGCGGTACCTTGGGCGGTACCGCCAGCGGTAGCTGGGGCCTTGGCATCTTCAGTCTTCGGAAGAAAAGCACGCAGCGGTACTACCGTTGCGCACGGCGGTACTACCGCTCGATGCCGCTGACGCTGCCGCTGATGGATACAGAACTCTGAAAACGGCGGTACCTCTAGCGGTACCGCCAGCGGTAGCGGCCGCACAACGCAGCGGTACTACCACCCCTCCCGGCGGTACTACCGCTGCCTGGAGCAGAAAACTGATAACACCATTTCACAAGCTTTGTTCAATGACGCTTTTTATAATTAAACCTGGGAAGCTCAAATACACGATTAGATGTATAATTGTGTTATTACTAACACCAAAACATCGTTAGGGAAGATGCAATTTCAACAAGGATCAAGGTAGAATATTTTTTGTGCATCTATGATGAGCATCTCTTATCCTATACCAAGCATCTTTCAAACTTTCTCCCCCTTGTTGCTTAAACGAACGAACTTCAACTTCAGGACTACTCATTTTAGCAAGAATAAGACAAAACCGAAATAATAAAATAAATGCAAGTAACTAATTTTTTTGTGTTTTTTGATAAAAGAAGCAAACAAGAAAAAATAAAAATAAACTAAGCAAGACAATAACAAAGTAAAGAGATTGGAAGTGAGAGACCCCCCTTGCAGAAGGCTTGACCTCCCCGGCAATGGCGCCAGAAAATATCTGCGTCGTAGGGAAGGTAGAAGCCTGCTGAATCTGAAGTGCCTTGACCCCCGGCAACGGCGCCAGAAAATATGCTTGATACGTGCAAGGCACACGTTCGTTGGGAGACTCCGAGAGGAAGGTATGATGAGTGTAGCAGCAAGTTTTCCCTCAGTACGAAACAAAGGTTTAATCGAACCAGTAGGAGATCAAAGTCACTTCTGAAGGTTGTTGGTGAAGGAGTGTAGTGCGGCGCAACACCAGGGATTCCGGTGCCAACGTGAAACCTGCACAACACAATCAAACTACTTTGCCCCAACTTAACAGTGAGGTTGTCAATCTCACCGGCTTGCTGAAAACAAATGATTAGACATATAGTGTGGAAAATGATGTTTGTTTGCAGAGAATGAAAGAGAACAATGATTGCAGTAGGTTGTATTATCAGATGTAAAAGAATGGATCAGGGTCCACAGTTCACTAGTGGTGTCTCTCCACAAAGATAACTAACATGCTGGGTAAAAAAATTACAGCTGGGCAATTGACAATATTGAAAGTGCAGAATAACAATGCATGTACAAGTAGTGTCTACTATGAGATTTAATTGGACATTAAAACATGGTACATAGACCGCTATCCAGCATGCATCTATGCCTAAATAGTCCACCTTCAGGTTAACATCTGTACCCTTTCAGTATTGAGTTGCAAGCAACAGACTATTGCATTAAGTAAAGTGCATAATGTAATCAACACAATTATCCTTAGACAAAGCATCGCTTTTTTACCCCTAGTGGCAACAGCACATCCACAATCTTAGAACTTTCTGTCAATGTCCCAGATTAAATGGAGACATGAACCCACTATCTAGCATAAATACTCCCTCTTGGAGTCACAAGCATCAACTTGGCCAGAGTATCAACAAGCAACGGAGAGCAAGCAAGATCATAAATAACATAGACATGATAATTCAATATTCAACTTGACATAGTATCAATATTTATCGGATCCCAGCAAACACAACATGTAGCATTACAATAAGATGATCTTGATCATGATGGGCAGCTCACAATATCTAAATATGATTGCACAAGAGGAGAAGACAACCATCTAGCTACTGCTATGGAGCCATGGTCCAAGGATGAACTACTCACACATCACTCCGGAGGCAGGCATGGCGATGTAGAGCCCTCCAGTGATGATTCCCCTCTCCGGCAGGGTGATGGGAAGAGCTTTAGAACCCTCCCGAGTTAGGGTTGACGGCGGCGGCGACTCTGGAACTTTTCGTGGAATATGACTCGGGTATCTAGGGTTTTCCCGAATAGATGAATTTATAGACGAAGGGGCGACGTCGGTGGAGACCCGAGGGGCCCACACCATGTCATGGCGCGGCAGAAGGTGGGACCGCGTCGCCACGTGGTGTGGCCGCCTCCTTGGTCCCCTTCGTGTCTCCTTCGGACTCCGTGTACGTGATAGAAAAATAGGGACCTGGGCTTTTGTTTCGTCCAATTCCGAGAATATTTTCATAACAACTTTTCTGAAACACAAAAACAGCAGAAAACGGGAACTGGCACTGTGGCATCTTGTTAATAGGTTAGTCCCTGAAAATTCATAAAAATGATATAAAGTGTAAATAAAACATGTAGCAATTAGTATAATATAAGCATGGAACATCCGAAATTATGGATACGTTGGAGACGTATCACCCACCCGTTCTGTCTAGCGGCGTTGTTAGGCCGTCGTGCCCCCCATGGACATTAGTATAAATAGCCACACATGGACAAAAAAGGCGCGTGTGTAAGTACCGAAAGGTTCCAACAACTTGACATATCTATGGAGAAGGGCATGGCCACTAGATAAAATTATTTTACTTTAAAAGCTCATTTTTTCTAAGTTATCTTTATGTAATTCTTACTCTCACTCATGACCTACATACAAAAATCCAATTACGAGACAATAATATATTTATGACAATTTACATGTTGTGGTTGAGTAAAAAATTATACCATATTGATGTAGCACAAATTTCATATTTAACATTAGTATAAATAGCCACACATGGGCATAAAAGGTGCGGGTGTAAGTACCGAAAGGTTCCAATTACCCAAATTAAAGTGCCATATATGTTGACAAGGGCATCACCAGTGGCGGAACTAGGGGTGGCGAGCAGGGGCCTTGCCCCCCCCCCCCCCCCAATGCCATGATAAATCAAGGAAATTTTTATGCATAAGTCAAGATTAGACACGATTTTAGAGAAAATGACCATGGTTGGGCCCCTCCAATGAATGATTATCATGTTTGGCCACCCCTGAGCAATATTCCTGGTTCCGCCCCTGGGCATCACGACAGCGGCGGAAGTGGGTCATGTTCCTCTCGTGTGTGTTGGATCCTTGTGGAGGGAGGCTCGGCCCTACGATGCCCCATGGCGAGTGGAGAGTTAAACTACCAACAACGGACGCCCAATCTCCACCGCCGCAACGCCTCCTAGGAGCCGAGGTCCTGAGATCCCACGTGAGGAAAGGGAGCCACCCTGTGCCACCGCGCCGTGCGGGGTTTGCCCAGAGCCGCTTGCGACCAGAGGGGGAGGTCCATGGGGAGGGTCAGTGGCATCGGTGGTTAGGGGTTACTCCCTGTCGCCTCGGGGAGACAAAAGAGGGTCCAATATTTCACCATATAGGCAAATATGGGATCAATTTGGTTTTTGTGTTCATCAATGTACATCTTTTTGGCCACCATCTCTTACGACAAACCATTTCGAACATGAAATGTGAGAAAAAAATCCTACGGTAAGTGCCACTAATATTATATTGCAAGTATACATTTTATTTGAAAATACGGACATTACCAAAAGTTCCGTCTTAACTCTTGCAATTTGAAATAACTGAATAAATATATGGAAAAAATTACTTTTCCATGATAACTGAAATGTTCTCATGTCCCAGCATAGAGTGTGACAAGTACTAGCAATCAGGGAAGTCAATGGATTAACGATTGCTTCAGAACAAAAAAAAAAGTTCTTTCCCTACAAATAAATATAATTCAGCTCTATTAGGCAAAACTAAAGTGAGGAATTAATACGTGTGAAAGGAACTAATAATTTTCACAGTAACCTAAGCAACTTGCATGAACCTCCAAGAATTGATTAAATCCCACAAATTACAAGATTACTTACATACACAACAATAAATGATGAACTTTTGTAACTTAACCTGGAGAATTAGCAACTAATGCTAGCCTTTTTTTATCCTAGAGAATGAAGGAAAAGAAAGTGGCAATTTTTTTGGCATCTACTTGATCTGAAAAGTATGTCTGAAACTGAATAAAGGAAAACTATCTACTGATATGAATATTTCATATTGTTGTGACCCAACAATAAAAAGTGAGTGTATATGCTCACCTCGTCAGATTCTCCTGCCGTCGCCACCATCCAACCATTTGTGTCATACATACCTTCCTCGCAGCAATTACCACAACTCCGCAAGCATTCTTCTTACAGTTTTCATCACTAGTACGTGTTTTTCCATAGGTGCTCTCCTCGCATGCGCCACCGCGGGCAGGAAACCTGTAGCGCATAAATCAAGCGTCGGAGGACAGCAAATAGAGTGGTTCCAGCAGCCCTCGGGCCGGTAGGCAGGAGGCGGGGCTGTTGTCGAGAAGACATGCTTGCTCCACCGATCCAAGGACGGATGGGGATAAGCGGATCCGCGCTCTGCAGCTCGCTCCGGTGCCCCCGCGTCACCTGGGAAAGGGGCATGACACACGAACGCCGAAAGAAACGGCGGACATGGCGAACCTCGCCTCTTCACGCTGCTTGTGCTTTGATCAAGGAACACACAATTCACCCCGGAAGGAAGAAGGTGGTGGTGACACGAATGTCCCTCGGCGGCCGTGGACCACGACCCGTGGAAGATGACAGCGACGGCCAAGCTGTTTGGCCGCTTTCACCGGGGATGTAGCAGCATGCGGTAGATTTGGTGGAGCGACTTCCCTCGCTCGACCGCTCCGATTTGGTGGAAGCAGGCGCCGATCGGGAGGGCATCTCGCAGTCGCATACCTCGAACCGCTCGCTGTGACAGTGGAGCAGGGCGTCTCTAATTTCTAAACACCGAACGATAAAGAAGAAAATGTAAGCAAGGAAAGTTTTGGCTGGCACGGAAAGGAATCTCAAAGCAGAGACAAGCGTCCAGGATTGGTGTGTCCACAGAGTTGTTTCGTAGATTTATTTCTGACTACATATATACTAGTGCAATGCGCGTGTAGTTGCATGTACGTGCAACGCACGTTTTGCACAACGAAAGGGATAGTTTACGAGAATTATTGCAGGTGCAATGCACGTGTCGACTAATCCATACACATAGATTAGTCTAGTTTTAAATTGTTTTGGTGTAGACAAGTAATTCTCAAGTCAAAAAATAACCAATTATTTGCAAAATGTTTTCATCTAGAAGGGCTGATTTGTCAACTTTTCCTAGTACTGTTATGTACATTATTGAAAAACCATAATATTTCTGTTCATAACAGTAATGTGTAATAGGTGACATTACGTATATACTTTGAAGATTTAAAAGTGTATAATATACTTTAACAAGTTGAAATTGCATATTATAACTTGATTAAGTGGGTGCTATCAACTACTCCCACCGTTACATAATATAAGGTGTCTAAGGTTTTGGCACGAATATTAAAATGCCAGTATTTTGCATGCGGTGGACTAATTTTGTACTGGAATTTTTTAAGAAAAAAGAGTCCTTGTTAGCCCTAAATTTTGTACTGGAATCTACCGAAATTCCATGTCTGTACCCTAAGCTCCATTTCAGCCGATCCACACCCCTTTTCTTCAGCTTTGTCTCACATAAGAAAACCACCTCTGGGTTGTATGACCTTGTCAGGTCTCGAAGCTCCCCCACGGCCGAGTCCAACCCCAGTCCTCGACCGCCCTAAACTGAAACTAATCCGTCAAATTACACCGTTTTAGATTGTGATTCATTTTTTGATGAGTAAATTTGTCTATAAATCAAAATACACCTTACATTTTGAATTTTTCTCAAGAACTTAGGCACCAAGGAACGGAGGGAGTAATGATCAAGCTAGCTCATAACATGTACACAACAAAAGGTTATTTAAAAATAAAATCGTAAAAAACTTGGAATTACAGGGAAGCAGCCAGCTATAGCAATGAATAATTTAGCATGCAAGTCATTGATACCTCCAGTACTTACAAAAACTTACAACTGGTTGTGCGGATACGTGCAGAACTCCTAGCAGTAGGTTCAGAAGGAAAAAAAAAATCTAATGTAGCCCTTACTGTAAACATGCCACAGAAGAACAACTAATGTTTTTCAGTACACACTCGATCGCGCAAAACAGATCAATCTGAATCTGAATAGCTGATATACTGAACGTACAAACTTTAGAAACACACACTGAACCTACAAAATGATGAAGCACGTCCTGTATACGCTGTCGCGCATCCTGCCCAATACGCTAACCTGAATGCTAACCTGAATACCTGTAGATGACACTTAAGGTCCAGAAAAAACTCTGAAAACAAACCTTGATTTTCCGGCCGGGGATGGGCGTCCGCCAGACACAGTAATATATGGAAGCGTAGGCTGCTCCAAGAGACCATGTCGTTGATCGGGGATGGGCGACTGCGTCCGTGACGTGACGTTGGACGGCACTGGCAGAGAGCGAGGCTCTATGGATGGCGGCCAGTGCACGGCTCTATGGATGGCGGCTGCTCACACCAGGATCGAATTAGGAAATTCCATCTTGAGCGCTGGATTTGGAAGGGTCCTTCGGCCGCAAGTACAACGTACAGACCATGTCACCTTCATGGACGGCGGAGTCGAAGTGGATTCCGGCCGACGGAGGCTGCGTCATTACACGGACGGGGCGCTGCTGCACCGTGAGCGGGCTCATGCGCTCATGTCACCGTCAAGGGTGGAGTCTGAAGCGCCGTCGTTGGACGTTTGCGGCCGGCTGGGGACAGGTAGGGGGTAGGTTGATGCCTTGGCACGGACGAGCAGATGGCCGGTCGGGCAGGAGAGGCCGGGTTCCTGTGCGTCGCCGCACCACGTCCTGGCTTGCGTGAGGCCGTCGCCGTGCCCTCCTGCTCGAGACTGCAGGCGCGCCGCCGTGCCCCGCCCGGGAAACTTTGTCGTCATGCCCGACGCCCGCGCCTACTATGCCCGCGATGGCCTTACCCCGCCCCTAATCTCGCTGACCAGAGCGTCGTCGGGGACGTGCGCAGCCGGCGCCGGCCATCCCGCTGCGCTCCCCTACCGATTCCCTCGTCGCCGGCGTCCAGATGCTCCGTCGAGAGCTGCGCCCGCGCCGGCCAGTGGCAGTGGCGAATCGTGGTCCTCCGTATATGCGCCACGCCGCATCCACGTCATGGCGACCTGGTATCAACCGGTCCGATGGCAATTTAGGAGTATTAGTTATTTGGTGGGATGGTAATTCGGTAAAAACGGGATGTGTTGAGTAGCTCAACACGCACCGAACAATCTGGATCTCTGATCTGACATCGAACGATACAAATTTAATGTATCTGATCAAGTTTGCTAATGGTAGGTCATAGTTAGGCCTCCTTTTCTTTCTGGACCGAGCCGAAGCCTAGATTTAATCTAGATGGTTGAATTCGGACCGTGTATACTCCCTCCGTTTTTATTTACTTTGCGTTCTAGGTTTAGTCAAAGTCAAATTTTGTTAAGTTTGATCGAATATTATGGAGAAAATACCAACATGTACAAAGTATGATTTGTATGATTAGAATCGCCATAAAGTATATTTTCAAAATATATGCATTTGTTATTATATATGTTGATATTTTTGACTTTTGACTAATCTTAGAATCGCGAAGTAAATAAAAACAGAGGAAGTATATATGTTATGTTTCTATGTCGGTCTCGTTCGCGAACTCGTACATCGCATTCCGCAAAAAAAAAAAAAACCTACATCGCACGGACTCACCTGGTTAGCCCGGCCCAAGCAAAACATTTCACCTTCGAACGCATACCCTGCCCAAGTGGCTCCCGCCCTCGCCTTACGGGCGGGTTGCTTCTCCGCCTGCGTCGCCCGCGTATCCTGGCCGCCGTCGCTCGCCTATCCGTGCGCCGCCGCCGCTGGAATCACGCCTCAATTTTGACGAGAGGAGCGGGTGGCTTGCCCTGCATCTTGCCACGGCGCCTCACTATCTGGTCTGGCGTGTTGCCTCCGTGCGAACCACTGGCAGAACCTCCTACAGCGCGTCGCCTCCGCGCGCAGTAACCGTTGGAGGGGCAGGTTTTCCTCCGGCGTGTCGCCTACGTGCGCCCCAGCTGCTCGTAGTGCTAGCAAAACAAAAAACAGCTGCTCGTGGGTGCTACTGGAACGATGAGTAACTTTTTGGAGTGGCTAGCTCGTGACACCATCAGTACGGTATCCCAGCTTTGGTGCACGACCCATGCCCCGTTCCCCTTTCTCCTTCTTGTCCTTCATGTCCTTCACCGCCAAGGCCAGGCCTAGCACATAAGGCCTTGGCACATTTTGGTGGACGATGCAGTCAGTGAGAGGAGATGGAGGCTCCAGTGTCCTCCTGCATTGGGTGTGCCAGTCCTGCAATGCAAGATCATACAGTTCAATGGACATGGACATGAGCAAATGTGCACTGCAACTTGATGAAGTGAAAGCAATGCACAAGAACATGGACATGGACATGAAGGAATGCGAAATGATGCAATCTGTGCACTGCAACTTGATGAACTGGAAGCAAATACACATGAACATGGACATGGACATGAAGGAATGCAAAATGATGCAATCTGTGCACTGCATTTGATGAACTGGAAGCAAATACACATGAACATGGACATGGACATGAATGAATGCAAAATGATGCAATCTGTGCACTGCACATGAACACATGAACACATGGACAAATACACATGAACACGGACATGGATGGCAGAGATGTAAACAGATCTGCAATGGAGAATGGATTGCAGATGGACTAGGCGTGGTACCACTTTTACCGAAGGGATCTTCGAGGGGCCGGCGCTAGTTGCCGAAGTCCTCAGTGGAGTGACGGTTGGTGAAGAACGCGCGACGGTTCGTCGTCCAGTACGCCCGACGGTTGCCGATGGAGCGTCCGTTGCTGGAGGAGGAAAAGGTCTTGGCGCCGCCGCGAAGTTTGGCAGCGGGTTCTGGTTCGCCGGAATCTGCACACGAAGGGGGAACCCTGGCGGCGGCCCAAGAGGCGGCGATGCTGGGGCTCGAGGAGGCCGAGTCGGCGATGGCCTCACCGCGGCGATGTTCGAGCTCGAGGAGGAGGAGCCCTGGACCAGATTGGGGAATCCAATCGGCGGACCCCTCCCATCGTCACGGCGGCTGCATGCGCCGCCGCTTGCAGCACCCTTGCAGATTCGGCGAGCCTCCGCGTCTCGGAAGCCGCCATGACTGTCGGGCTTGGCCGATGGGAAATCGGCGAAGGCCGCTTCATCGGCGGGAGGAGCGCGGGGTCAATCTGCGCGGCCGCACTCCGACGACCGCCGGCGGCCCCCTGCTCGAACTCCTGCACGGCTCTCGCCGCCGAGTTGCAGGATGCGCTATGGCCGACGGGACCGTGGGCCGGCGGTGGGGGAGGAGGAGGCGGATGAGCCGCTGCCATTGGGACTGGGGTTTTCTTTGGGCGGTGAGAGAGAGAGGCGATGGGACGTGAGAGCGGTGACAGAGAGAGAGGCGTGGGTGCGGGGCGTTATGGCACGTCTCCCGCGCTTCTCCACGCGTGCAGCCGTTGCCAGCTTTCTTCTCCCCGCGGCCTGGCTACCTAGAAACGGCCGAATCGGCTGTTCCTATGAGGCCTGGCCCAAGGGTGCTTTAAACACCGTGCGGGTCTGTCTCGAGGGAAACGGAAATCAAACACCAGGCCTGATTCTGCAGCCAGCGGGCCCAAACGCGCCCTAGGTCGCAGGAGCCGTCGCGCTGAGACTTGGACGCAGGTGGCGTCGCGGCTAGCTGTTGGTCGTAGGAGTCAGCGTAGCGGCAAGCTGTTGGTCGGAGGCGACAGTGTCGCGGCAAGCTCCTGGACGGCAGGCCGCGGCCGTGGCGAGCTGCTGGACGGAAAGAGGCAGCGCGCGAGCTGTTGAACGGCAGACGGCGCGGCGAGCTCTTGGTCCAGGGCGGCACCGGACCCGGCATGGTTGAATCATCGACATGTCAGGTGCGGCCCTACTGTAGATATGCTTCTTGCAGTCTTCGTGCTGCATTGGCTTCGAGGAGTAGAGAATGATGAATTTGGTCTTGGTAACGGCATTCACCATTCTCTAGAACGTTTCAAGCTACCTAGAACGTTCCTGATTGAATTCCCTTGTGTGTAGCTCCTAGACACGGTAGTAAATTTTAGTTTCACTGTTTAAATTGTATAGTGCATTTGTGCCATTCTATAAGCCGTGTAATACGGACCATTGCGTAAGCCGTGTATTTATAGTCAGTTCTCTAGCTAAAAAACTGTGTTATACATGCCTGCAGCAGTATACTTCTGTTCTGTTCTATCAATTCGTTGTTAAGCTGTGATGCTATAGAAAGTTTGATTTTGCCGTGGTTTGCGGATTGTGTGAATACAGAAGGTTGGCTAATCGAAGAAATATTAAGTGGATGGCGGCGGCTAGGCGCAGAAGAAGAACTCATGGTCGCCAGCTCCAGGTGTTGTTGATGGCGTCCACCCGGAGTAGCTACCAGCAACTTCCCCAACCACCTTCCTGCGCATCTCTTGCCCGTTGATTGATTAAGGATTGTAAGTTTTTAATTACATAATTTACAATCTTCAGGAAGGTTCTGAAGAACAATGCAGCAATTGGAAACTAATTCATAGTTCTATAGTTCTGTACTTTAAAATTACCTATCTGAATCAGATTTTAGTGTGCTATGGTTCGCAGACCAATTTGTGTCTGCAGCTCTTCAGTAACAAAAAACTTGAGAAACTTGGATGTGTCCTAATTGCAGGAAGCAGGCTCTTTTTGAGTCATGTAAATTTAGTTTCCCTTTTACTAGAAGCAATTGGGTTGTATCTACAGTTAGTTTATTTTTCAATGGTCTATAGTTAGCTGAATGTCGCTTTCCTTCCACATAGACATACGGATATAGAACTGTGGGAATTTGGTACAAATGTATATTTTATTTTCAAGCTAACTTTTGTATCGTGATCTCATTGCTCAGTGCTTACTCGTATATGCGACTACGGTTTGGTTTAAAAGATTACTTGGATGTTAAACACATCCTTTATATTGTTATTTGAATAGCCGATGAATAATTGCTTAGTTAAAAGTGCTCTTGGAGAAACCGTAACAAGATAAATACAAGCTCCAGGATATGCTGCCGTGAACCCCGTGATTTAATAACTCTGCATTCTATCAGTACACTATTGACCAATAGAACATGGTGTCTACATACTTTAGTCTCTGTCAATCTTCCATCAGATTATTTAGATTATAGTTATCATTATTCTCTGTCAATCTTCTATCAGATTATGTAGATTTTAGTTATCGTCTGAACTTCCTGAGAGATGCAGGGTAACAACGCTAAAGCTAAGTGGTTCTATTTAACTCCTATATATTGCACATTTAACATCATGTTCTCCGTAGCAATATGATATCTCTCCTTTTGCATAGACCAGCCATGCTATATCACCATGTCTAAGATTTCATTTTCTTAAGTCAAACTATCTCAAATCTTTCGTAACTCTAAATAACAACAAGAAGATGATCCGTCTTTGCTTAAGTAGGATTTTAATGTCTAATGGGATGTGTTCATGTGTGCAAGTGTTTAAAAAATCTGACACAAATATCTTGGATAAAGGAAGTATGTCTGAAATTCGACCATAGGCATCCACGTGTCGATGTAAGAATTGTTGTTAAAATCTTGTAAAGACATGAACTAAGAAATTATTTTAGTATTGAAGGTAACGTTGTGCCATGTTCTGGTTTGTGCATGATTTCACAAGTTTCCGAGGTTATTTCATCGACAATGAAACACTAGAAGGGCATTTAATTTCTATCACATATCAATGGCGACGGCACACAACTTCAGTTTTTTATCGCAAATACAGAGATGCCGTATCACCCACAAGTTCTGTGCTATGTCCAGTTTGGACTGTAATAAGTTCGTGTACAGATCATATTTTCAGTATTTTGCCTTGCTCTGTTGTAGCACTGCCATACTTAACTGCAGATATACGAAGTATATGTTTATGTCCTATTTAGCCAGGTATCCTGGTATCCTGTAATACTTTGATGTGGGCAGCATATGGAAATAGGTACATCCTGTCTCTCATGTTATTCTTCCTTTGTTCTTTTAACAATTCTCTATTATTTTTGTGTTCCAGGTGTTATTGGAAATGATGATGGTACAACAAGATTTAAGGATATATCAGGCTTTCCCAAACATTCTACATGCAAAGTAGCTTATCCTATCGTCCAATTAATTCGCTACAAAGGTTGAAACTATTTTCTTTCATATTGTCCCACGGCTGCCTAAAGATCAACCTATGTTCTTATACGATTAAACCATGTTTTCCTCTGCGGTTTATTAGAGTTTCCATGTGGCCATCTCCTTTTGGTTCGTTCTGAGCATTATCCACAGTCACCTTAACTGGACAGGAGGAGATTTATAGCTGGATCAGCACTGTCTCAGCCTATTTGATGCATCCTGTTGTTCCGAGAACATGTGCTAGATTAGCTACTGAGTCTCAGTTTTCACTATACTGATCAGAACTAAGTGATCTACAATAGATTGTAAAAAATGTATTATAGGCTACCTACTTCTTCTTTTTTCGAATGGTGGCTATCTACTTCTTACTATTGTATTCCTTTTGAACTTAAAAACCGGAGTGTACTGTTGGTGTAGTACTATAATTTCGAAAAAGAGATTTACAAGGTCATATGGCGCCAAGGGGAAATCTCGTCCGTTCGTTTCGTCCGTCCGACGGACAAGATTTCCCCAGATTCGACGGACGAAAACGGACGAATCTGGGCAAATCTGGACCGTCGGACGGACGAAACGAACGGACGAGATTTCCCCTTGGCGCCATATGGCCTCGTAAAAAACCGTTATGTTTTTCACGGGATTAAATATCTCTTTGAGACATCTTTTGTTATGTCGTTCTCCACTTGCTGGTTAACAAAGAGACAATGATATAGTGATGATGTTAAGTTCAGTAAGAACCATTGATTTGGTTTATTTACATGGCTTGCCTAGCTCTGGTCGGCAACATCTCATGCGAGCAGTCACCCCTTGAAATTTACAAACAAGGAATGATGCTTTGAAAATAGCGTTCTCGATGAAAATACTTTAAAAACAGTTATTTGGCTTTACTTTAAAAACGCTTTAAACACATTGAGCTTGACATTCACTTCCTCAGGGAGAAGGTTGCTCTTGGTACAGTTCGAGTTCTACATGTGCCATCATCATTCCAGTTTGCTAACATTTTCATCAAAGGACTGCCTACGATTCTGTTTTGAGAATTCCGTTGAAGTCTTCACGTCGATTTTCTCCTAGCTGCGGAGTCGGCAACGAGGAGTTAACTTGTCAAACCCAGGGATGGAAACACAGTTACCACCTAGATTCAAAAGAAGCCTAAGGTGTTTGGCTGGCTCTTACTCATAGATAGACTAAACATGAGAGATATGTTACAAAGGAAGACGTTCTTCTTGGAAGATTATAGTTGTGTCATGTGTAATGCTGATGTGGTGGAGACTCGGGATCACATGTTCTTCCATTGTCCTTTTGCTAGAACCTGTTGGAGGTTGCTAGCCCCTAATGTAGTAATGTTGTTCTGTTGGATAAGTAAGGACTGATCCGTGTTGAGCATCCGAAGGAGAAGATTGCTAAGCCTTTCTTCACGGAGATTGTCCTGATGGGGCTTTGGGCTATATGGAACGGTTGGGATGTGTACCCGACAGGTGGGGCTGAACTGTCACAACAATTGAACGGTTTACATTTAATGTATCCCAACAAGTTTGCTCTTTTAATATTATAATATAGATTGAGATTTTTTTTTTTAAATTTGGTGGTGGAGATGTGTACCCGACAGGTGGGGCTGAACTGTCACAAAGCATGTTAACATGCTTAAAACGAAAATTCAGCACTTCCTACACCCTTTTCCCCAACGAGCGGTGGTCTTTGTCACCTTCGCAAAAAATGGCCAATTAATTATCAACCTAGGTATTAACAATCTCAACTTCTGGTTGATGATGGTTGTTACTACTATGATCAGTACTTCCTACACCCTTTTCCCCAACGAGCGGTGGTCTTTGTCACCTTCCCAAAAATGGCCAATTAATTATCAACCCAGGTATTAACAATCTCAACTTCTGGTTGATGATGGTTGTTACTACTATGATCAGTACTTCCTACACCCTTTTCCCCAACGAGCGGTGGTCTTTATCACCTTCCCAAAAATGGCCAATTAATTATCTACCCAGGTATTAACAATCTCAACTTCTGGTTGATGATGGTTGTTATACAAATTCCCAAAACAATAGCTTTTCTCCTTTAGATTCTTTTACAACTGCGAGCTATAGAAGTCAATTTATTTTAGATCAACATACAAGTAATTCACTATCGGCTCAGATTAGAACACTAGCCAAAACAGCTCAGGACAAAGCTGAAAGTGCGTTTCGCATGCTATGATCATAGTAGATGAAATAAATCCATTTAACCGTTTGAATTCATATATTTAGGTTGGACTTCTCCAAATGCATGATTATCTATTGAACATGTTCCTGACTTTGAGTCCAGGGTTGCAAAATACACAAATTGATGTGCAGGCTCTCATGTGCTTAGATATATGAGCTTCTGCAAGGTGCCCAGCCTAAATTTTCGCTAAATGTGATTTTGGGTACAACTTTCTTTTATTTGATGGTGCTTTGTTGTTCGTTATCTATCGGGAGTGTTAGTTTTTGTTCTGTATTTGGGGCTCATCACATGTATGTTGCATTTATACAATTATCTACTTAGGTTAATTACTTTTCATGAAACAACCTTGATATCATGTGAGTTTAATTGAATTGGACCACATTGTCCTGGTTTCCATCTTAAAAGACGATTCCAGCTACTTGATTTGTTTTTTCACCCACAAATACAACAACTACAACCAGATCAACTGGAACTACATCCGAGCTCTGACTTGGACGCGTAAGACCCCCTCACGTGTTTTTTTCTTCACTCTTCCTTCAATAATGCTTGACTCATCCCTCCATTTGGAGAAATCATTCATTCTGATTTCCAAGGATTTGGGATTGACTATCTCAATTTAGCCGAGTGTTAGTTTTGCTTGTGTATTTGGGGTATGTATGTTGCGTTTATACTCTTATATACTTAGGTTAATTACTTTCCATGAAACAACTTTGATATCATGTGAGTTTAATTGCATTGGACAACATTGTCCTAGATTCCATCTCAAAAAATTCACAAGATTATCTTCTGATCTTGAGGTTAAAAGCCGTAATTATTTTTCAGGTTGTGTTATTTTGGAAAATTCAACCTTTTTATAGAGCTTTTCAAGTCTTGTATCCTCATTGTGATTGTAATATTAACAACTCGAATCAACCAACTTTCTAGACTATGTCTTCATACTTTTATGTATATTATACTATAATAAATTACAAATTTCATCAACACCACGTGCTCCATATCCAAATGCTATTTTATATTTGGATGAAATTGTACTATGGTTTAGCACTTTTCTTTCATCTAGTTTGATTCAAGTTATGTGGTAGAGACTTGCATTACACATTCCAATGGAGGTGGGTCTGTTATGGGTTGCTTGGGGTCATAGCCGGCGATGGTATTCTTCCTCATGTTGCACAATATTTAATACTACGTGATGGGCCTAAATAAATGATTGTTGTTTGACCGGCGAAATTCTCTTACTCTTAACATATAACACTACAAATACATATGTAAACGTAAGGATGACTTGTATACTTGTCTGCATACCACTTCACATGTTCTATAAAGGAAGAAATCCTGACGTGTGAAGTTGAAGTGGAGGATGTCGCTAAAATCCAGGAACAACCATTTCCGATGGTAGAGAAGGTGGAGAAAGTGAGAACCACTCCTGCTGATCTATTTGCAGCAGAAAAAATCTCATTGCACGGCAACTAGTAAATTAGAGGGATGCAAAATTAAAAGGTATATTTTTTATAAAGGTCATTGTTTATAAAACTGACAGTAACGTGTCATTTGTTTTTTGCCACTAAACCCGACAGGTTGCCGTCACAGGTCTCTCACACAGTCACACTCATTTATTCTCTCGATTAACCAAACCAAACGCCCTTCTATTCTCGTCTTCCCCCTTTTCCTCCTCCCCCCAAACACTCCAGTTCTCTTCTCTTCGAATCCTCATTTTTTCCTCCCCCTCCGCCTCTCTCCGCGCCATGTCCGTGGCCACGTTCCGCCGCCGGCCTCCCGCCGCGCAGGAGATGGAGAGGTTCGGGAGGGGCCGTCGCCGTCAAGAGCCCCTCCCCGCGCCGCGCCGTCAAGAGGAGGAGGTCCGGGACGAGCCTGATCTAAAAGCTGCAGCATTTGTCATTTGCACAACAGCTATTCCGGCGCAATTAGTCCGTGTAAGTATATGACTAGATCTTTCCAGTTTATCTCCTATCTCACGCTTTTTCCTTAGCAATTCCCCGCCCATTTTGGACATTGGCTACGACTTAGTGGCTTCCAATAAGCCTAAACGTCATTTTAAACCACGATTTCGGACGAATTCGACAACATACTATGTTTTGCTAATTTCTTTTGACCGAGGATTTCCTGTGTGCGGGTTGGAATGAGAAGTGGTTTTGTCAGGGATTTTTGACACCTTCTCCTCTCCCCGATCTATAAAATGGCCATAGGGTCTACTGGTTTTTTAGTCCGGCTGCCAGTCTCCAGTTCATCACTGCTACTAAGTTCAACAAGTTCCACTCTTCCTTCCTTCCTCCTGCCACGCGCTGGACGCAATGACGCCCGAGGGCAACACGGAGACGACGGCCCCAGCGTCGGCTGGGTCCCCGCTCGTCGCCCGCATCTACTCCAGCACGGCGATGATCGAGGACAAGACGGAGACCAAGGCCCCAGCGTCGGCTGGGTCCCCGCTCGTCGCAAGCATGGACTCCAGCACGGCGATGGTCGAGGACATGACGGAGACGAAGGCCCCAGCGTCGGCTGGGTCCCCGCTCGTCGCAAGCATGGACTCCAGCACGGCGATGGTCGAGGACATGACGGAGACGAAGGCACCAGAGCCGAAGCAACCTCGCCTCGACATGTCCCCGTCGACGAAGCGGCGTCGGCCCGACACAGAGCCGGCCTCTGTCATGATTGCTGTTCCTGAACCTTCTCCCCCGAAGGTGGCCGCCGAAGAAAGACTAGACATTGTATGGAAGTTCATGTGTAAGCTCTACATCATATTTTCCATTCAATCCTTCGTATCCACCGCAATTGCTGGGGCTTTCCTCAAGATAGATGCTATTACGTCCTTCTTCGACATGGACACGTTCATCTCCTGGGGGGGTCTATCTTTTGATCGTCTGCAGCACACCCCTTGGTGCGACTCACCTCTTCCCTCCCACGCTTGATTTCACTCCAATTTGCGTTTCTAATTCTTTATCTTTGTTCACAGCGCTCTACCTCATGTTGAGGTACAAGAAGATTTCCCCCTACAATCTGCTGCTTCTTAGGCAGTTTACATTCTCCGTTAGCTTCTCCGCTTGTTTAATCCTTGCTCCTAAAGGTAGATATTACTTCTGCATTTTGTTGGTGTAGCTTCTATTGCAAATGCCCCATCGTCACTATTGATTATTGACTATGTAACTTCGACCCAACTTATTCCAGGCGTGGTCGCGTTCTTATGTTTGGTGCTTACCACAGCGTCTTCCATTAGCCTAGTGATGTTTTCTGCTTGGGCTCACATGAAAGCATACAAACTGAACTTTCTCTCACCTTTCTTAATGGCTGCTTCAACCTCATGCACCTTGTATTGCATCATTCAGGTACTAGCCTTTCTCTCAATTGTTGTGTTCAATTGCTGTAATCTATGCCTCAATATTGATCTAATATGCAGATTTGGAGTCCTCTGGGCCGATTCAGAATGACCATGCCGAGCCTGATATTCAGCCTCCTTATCACCGCTGTACTCATATATCTAGTCAAAAAAATCATCCACACAAACACTGTCAAAGACGTAGGCTTTGCTGCAATTTCACTCTATGTCCAGCTGGGGAAACGAATCGGCAGCCAAGTTTCTCTTTCACTGGCATAATCACCTTTGAGCTTGTACATGTTCATAGACCGTTGAGCTTGGAAAGAAGAGATGCTGCTCCCTGGATATTAATTAGATATATACGTGTGAAGAAACAATATATGCAAAGTGTGTGCAACGTGTGTGTAATGTATGCATGCTACCTAGCGGCAGCACTGATACTCTTAGTTTCCCCTACCTGTGTTGAAGAACTATAACAACATTGATGATATAAGGAAATTGATATTCTCAGTTTATCATAATAAAGCCCCCAGATGGTTTCCATTGAGTTTTATCAGAACTTTAGGATACTATCAAAGGGTCGGTAAGAAAATTGTTTCATGATTTTTGTCACGGAAAGCTTGATATTTGTCACAGCACTCATCGAGGGGTGAGACAAGTAGATTCATCATCTCCTCTGCTGTTCAACATTTGGAAATTAGATTAACATTCTCCTTTAACTCATTATTTGGTTGTACAGTCATGTCCCGTCACATTTTGAAGTGATGCTGAAAAACATTCATTGTACATGTTGTTCTGCAGTAAGCAGAGAGTCGTGGGCTCTGTCTATGAATTCATGCTCATTTTTATTGTTAGAAATGAATTGTATGCTTCTTGTGTACACATAGTGTCACCTTCTAAGGTTGAAAAGGATTATCATATAACACATTCAGTAGACAGACCTCCACTAAATTGACATTCTATTGAAGTTTTCTGTCTCCACCTTTATTCTCTGTTGGTACGTCAAACTTTAAAAAATGAAGTTTGCTTGTGCTAAGCTGCTGATATTCTGATGTAGTTTGGCAAATTTGGAGAGATAAATAGTGACAAATATTACTCAGAGGAACCATCTATGATTCTGTTATATGCTAGGCTGGTGCCGGTGTGAAGGCTATACGTACTACGACCCCCCCTGCAAGCTGCTGCAAGAAATGGCCGAACTGACGTCATCAAGCCCCTCTTGGATGCTGGTGCATATCCCAATGTTCGAAATGAAGTAAGTTTTGTGTTTTACCAATCTTTATTTTAATCACACCATGGTTGGTTGTTCACACATGTGGGTGTAACATTAAATAACTAAGCACTGTCTATCCTTAAACTTTTGTAATACGAGTGCACTAATATAAACTCAGTGATGAAAACTTGTAATTTTGGCATGTAAATTGTAATACTAGAATTTCATGCCTTCTGATATTTTTTTTGCCAGGTCTAACGTACTAACCTTTTCAGTTTCTTGAAGATACAATCGCTTGGATGACAACACGTCAGATTCCTTAAAATTACTACTACCTCTGTAAGTGTCGCAGTTTTGAATTAATCCCTGTTCAAAACTGCGAGACACTTGTTTTGGATCAGAGGGAGTACAATTGAGAAAGAAATAATTTTGGTTGATTTATCCCACCAATTTAAAATGCCTTTTCTTCCCTTGTAATTTGAATTTGTGATATGGGAAGACGTGTTAGTTTTCAATCTGCCAAATAGCATGTCCTGTATATAATACTTAGGCACTTACAACAACAACCAAAAGACGTAAAAATGACAATATCTTGTGACAAAAGAGAGTTGTGGATTATTTGGAGACATGTGCAGTGCCTTATGGATAAGGACGAACTTATCTTATACCTACTTTTTGGCATGAATAGAGTACTATTGGTCAAATTATTGTTTTATACACCTTACATGTTGCTGAATTTCTGTTAATTTACTTCTCCCACAAATACATTAGTGAGAGCCAAATTCTTCTTTTTCTTACAGTTTGGTCACTTGCCAATAAAACGCGCTGCATATTTTGGTACACGTAAAGACGTCGAGATCCTGTTTGAAGTTACTTCTTGTATTCCAGCTGTACATGATTGGAGCGTTGATGGAATAATTACTTGTATAAAGTCAGAGCCAAAGTTGGAGGTATGATCAAGAACATCGTTGGCATAAATATATTTACTTGTGTGCCCTAGTCTTAGTTTTTTATGGAACTGTTTAAACAAGAAACTCAGTGTTCATCTCTCATACTGTGAAGACTGTTAATTTTGCATTTTTTTTGTGAATTCTCGTTTTGATACTTTTCAGCGATAAAACTTCTATATTTGACACTAGATGACATTCCCTGTTTTTGGTGTTTCATTCAAAATTGTGATGCGCCATAAATTTCATGAAGAAAAAAAAAGAGAGCAGAGATGGGTACAATGAGATCTTGTGGGGCTTGTCAGTGTATGACAAATATAATCATGCAACTGACTTGTTGGGGGATTTGGGGTAATGTGGCAACTGTTTTCTGCTTGTTTACAGTAAGTCGGTAACATGCAATCGTACCGGCAATTATAACACGTTTAAATATGAAGATGTTTATATCCCGTTTAAATTTCTTTGCACATAATTGTACGCAATTTTGGGGTCGTTTAGTTTCTATTGAAATTTTCAGGATCACCCCTTGTCTAAAATGTCAGTGCTAAAGTTAAAAGGAGACAAAGCTGCGCATAATGAGGATTATGGTGCTGCACTAGAATTCTATACCATGGTATGCTATTGCACTACTTGTGGCCCTGAAGTTAATTTCTTTCCCCCTAGCTACTATCGTTGTCTCATTTGTATCCATTGCAATGACTTACATCACTATCCGATGTTTTTTTTATGCTCGTGCAAACTATACATCTGCTTTTTTTTTTTGTATTTTCCTTCATTTCTTAAGGTTGTAGTTCTCGATATAAGGAGAGGAGGAGTGCGTGAACGTACAATTGTATTGCATACCCCAAGGGACATATATGTATCACAACTTCTCATGGACACTCAGAACCATGGCCGAAAGTGTGTAGGCATTTATACCCTTTACAATATTCATCCTTGAGTTATGGCTTGATGGTGCCCATGTTAGTGCTAGCACAGATAAACCTGCGGGGCTGCACAATGGAGTTTCTTTTGAGGGTGTCATCGCTGGAGTGATTCCCCCCTTGTAAGACTTCCATATTGACATCACTGAACAATGTCACCTTCACAATGGCCCTGATAGCCCCATGGTGGAATTAATGAGCATTCAGGTCCCTGGCAAAAGCCTATGCTGGTCAATGGTCACGTCTCTGCTAATAAGACTATCACCACGTCCGGAAACCGTTTGAGCATATTTTCTTAATTAATACAGCCCTTCACTGAGACCATGGTGGATCATGATCACTACTTTCATCACAGTGGCTTTAGTTTGGTAATTGGGTGGTGTTGGGATTTGTTAATCTATCTCCAGATTTTTGCTTGTATGTTTCATGTTTGGATAGGGTGCCAAACGTTCACCTTGTTAAGTGTAGATGTGTCATGTGTGCATAAACTTGGTAACCATGGTTGACCCATGTAAGAGTAAGAGATTTTTTTTTAGAAAAGGGTCACCCCAGCCTCTGCATCAAAATGATGCATACGGCCGCTTTATTTATTTTATCCAACATAGCTGTCAAAAGCCTTACAACGAACGAATACAAGCTGAATCCACCATCAGTAACAACTAGCACAAACGATGGAGTGAAACAGGGTGCCCCGGCTACAACCATCGCCGGCTCCCTGGCCAACACAGAGATAGCGCCTTGTGCACACGCTCCGGAAATCGCCTCCATCCTCTTCCTCCAACCCAATTCAGCATGCCGATCGGAGCAAAGACTCTCGCCAGGAGTAAGAGATGTGTGTAGGTATACCATACGTCGATGAAGAAGAGGCAAAATTGGGAACAAAGAAACTCTTCTCACTTCCTGACATACACATCAACAATCTTATTAATTTGCTGCTTGTGGGAGCAGTTTTGACTTAAAACCGTTTCCACTTTTCGAAGAGACACCTCCATATGTGATTTATCTCGCCCTTCATGATATAAGATGTTCTATGTTTGGTACTAAGTATTTGTCATTCATTTACTTACCGAGTCCTTGTCATAGAAATGTGAGGATTATATGCAGATTTGTCAGAAAATATGTAATTGTTCGTTTGATTTATTGGCTGTAGGCTATGCTTGTTGATCTTGAAAATGTTGATTCAACCTTGATGTAATGATGTGCAATAGGGGTTATTGCCGTCTTCTACTGGACAATGGAGAAGGTGCTTTGAATGGTGGCCTTTTTTTCCCCAGGACAATACGACCTGACTGTGTAGATTCATGCTGGCTGCAGGGGTACTCGTATGTGTAGCTCAAGGTGATACAGAATCACGATCTGACACTTGTTTAAAACTTGTGGCTCAACCTTTTTTCACGATCCACTCAACTCTATGTCTTCATTCTTAGGAGTATGAAAAGGCATATGATGCATTTCTCGATGGTCTCAAATTGAAGCCAGGATATGTTGGAATCGAGAAGGCGTTAAGGTAAAGGTAGCCTACTTGATCTACTTTAGCTGCATGTTTTATTTAAAGTCTAGTTTGTCGTGACATATGGTATATAGTGGCATCAGTTCCATGATTCATTTAGTATGGTGACGACAGTTATGTAGTGCGCAAAAACTGTACAAAAGCAATTAAAAAACTGAGCTGTATTGTTACCAAAGAAATAAGTATGACATTTTAGTCTTTGCTCAGTACACATATTAATACGATCATACCGTTTGTGTTTCATTTGCCTGTTTGGCACATTTCCACAAGATTAGACATGAATTACTGCTGGAAAGGCACATGGATGATTTGCTAATGATATTATCTGGAATTTGGCAATGTGCACGGAAGCTCTGAGATTACTGAAAGATTCTCACGCCGACAAGGGGAAGAATGGCCGGAAATTCATATCAACTCATAGGTCTAGATGCACCCACCGGTGGAACATTTTTCAAAATGCCAAAAAAATTCAAATACAATTTTCGGATATACTATATGACATTATATGTTAGCACAAAAAGTTTCGCGAAGAAAAAACATTTTTGTGGGCTGTGCAAAAAAGACAAATCCGGGGTTTTCAAAATGACTTTGTGTCTGAACCCGCTAAGTCGCCCAGTGGGAAACGTGGAGGTTGCGTGGGACCCAGCGGGTAGTGAGCGTCGCTCATTTCCCCCTTTTCTCGTCTCGTCTCTGAGCTCTGCTTCTTCTCCCTCTCCGGCGATTTATGCTAATGGTTTCTGCGGTGCCACGAAGTTAGCTCTCCGGCGACACAACCAACGGCTTACCGGTGGGTTAAGCATCTCCGGCGACCCGACCGACTGTTAACCGGTGAGGGGAACCTTCTCCGGCGAGCGGCCAACGGTTCACCGGTGCGAAGAAGATTCTCCGGCTCACCGGTGCGGGGAAGCTTCTCCGACGAGAGCTGGTGAGTTCCACGGTAGTCTGGTTGCAGTTGTCGCCGTTTTTGGTTGATTTCTCATGGATTTTTGTTGGTTATCGTGGTAAATCTAGGCAGAGAGAGCTCCGCGGCGGCTTCGCCAGGCATCTCCAGCGACGCAAGTGGACGACGCGGGTAAGTTACTTTTCTGCACGACCTGATGTGCTCTACTTCTCGCGGGTTGATGGTGTGGTAGTTAGGGGTGGGGAAATGGCAATGACATACAAAAAAAATGTTCGGGTGGGGAAGGAGGGGGCACTGTGAAATGTATGGTTTTGATTTGGGAGATGGTTGTTGTTGAGGGAGGTCGTTTCCCCGCATGAAAATCGTGTGCGAGGGAGTTGGTTGTGGTGAAGGATGATATCGCCGGGTAGTTTTGTGTCTTCGACGGCGAGTTACCCTTGGTTCTAGCAGAGAGATGTTTTTGTGGCTTGATTAGGTGGTCCTAGTTTGTTTTTGTGCGCAACAACCGTCAACCATCCCAACCCCAGTTTTGGGTGTAACTTGTTTGTTATTCAGAGGAGCAGATGTGAGGATGAAAAGGTGGGTTTGTTGGTGTTTGATATCCAAGATGGTTGTTTGTATACATTTTATGTGAATTTTCTGTGCTTAGGTTGGGTTGGTTGGGATGCTTGGATTTAGCAGACTATTAAGATTTTTCAGCCCACATGTTTGTGTTGGTCATCTTGCGTGTTTTTGTTGCTTGACATATGGGTCGATAGGTTATTGGTGTGAGAAGGTGGTGGGAGAGCCGACAATGGTAGTTTTCTGATTTGTATGTGGTGATCTGCATAAACATTTGTATTCATAGTAATTTTCCCGGGAGCGAATTCTGAAGAAAGTTTTCGTTGTTTTGTTGTCACAATGCCTAGGAGGAAGGATCTTACGATCAGGGAAGAAGGGGAAGGTAAGTTTGTGGCCCGAAGCAGAAAAAAGGTTTTTCAAATCGGATAGTTGTATATGATATACTTGGTATACTCCTAAGCAAACTGATAGTTGCTTTTGTAAATTATCTTGGTTGTTGTGTCTTGTGTGGGTAATCTGTCAGTTGTTTAGGATAGACTTTTTCAGTTAATTTCTAAGCATGCTGGCCTCTGTTTTGCAAATAATATGGTTAATGTGTTTTTCAGTTATCTTTTAAGCATGCTGGCCTCTGTTTTGCAATAATATGGTTAATGTGTGTAAAAATCTGGTTGTTTAAGATAAACTTGGTAGGTTTTTCTCAGAAAACCTATCTGTTTTCCTAAATAATCTGGTAATTGTGTGATAAAACCTGAATAGTATGGTAGATGTAGAAGGGAAATAACATATGAAAATTCTTGTCAACCTCACGCTTATACCATGGCAAGTACATGTTAATTTCCTGTCAACTGCATGTCAATGTCCCGGCAACTACGTGATAATGTCGTTGGCAACTTCACGTTTATACCAAGGTAACTACATGTTAATTTCCTGTCAAATGCATGTCAATCTCTTGTCAACTATATGATTATGTCTTGGCAACTTCATGTCTATAACATGGTGACTCCATGTTAACACCCCGGCAACTCAATTATCTCGTGCTGGTAAGCAGCACCAAAGAATCTGGCAATTACTTGCATCCATTCTGTTTAATCGGATACTTTAGCAATGGCTTTCGTGTCTGTTTAATCGGATACTTTAGCAATGGCTTTAATTGGATACATTAGTACCAAAAATGTAATAACAGTTACATAATACTTGTCAACTTGCCAAAACAAGGCGAAAACATCCTTATTAATGGCAGTTTGTAATTTTTGTCTTGCGTCCTTTTGTAATTGATAGAGGAGGATCGTGTATCCTTATGCTTTACGGGCACCATCGCTAGGTAGCACAGTCCATAATTATTTTGAACTGGGGTTGGGAGTAGGATCCTGGAAATTAAGTAGTTATAAACTGGCAATTAAGAACACATGGGGTGGTAAATTATATTTCCCCCCTGGTGCCTTCGTAAGACAATATCTAGCAATTGATCTATTATTGGCTATTGCATGGTAATTAAGGATGCATTACCTGGTAATTAGGTAGGCGTCAACTGGCAATCAAGTAGTCATGGCAATTTACTTCAACATAATCTGGCAATTTAATTCAAATAGCCTGGCAATTTGATACATTTAGCCTGGCAAAAAATGCATACCTGGGTTTTCGAATGCGTACTGATTCATCTTCTGTTTGTGTATTGTTCAGTTCAACTACAACTCCTGAAGTTGCGACCATCTTGGATTTATGTTGTTGTTTAGGTTAACAACAAACAAGGTTGTGTAAGTCACATGTCGTAAGCAAACATCAATATTCAGATTTTCTGTCTCTCCACTAACCTTTTTGTTTGCTTGAGCAATTGCATTCATTCGCTCCTTGCGTTAAATTTTTATTCGAGGGTATGCTGAAAGCTCTTTTATTTCCATTTGATTTTCTAGCACATGCTGTTTTTTATGTTAGTTAGGTCAGCATAGGAACCATGAACCTGATAACAGTACCCTATTGCTTCAAAAGCATGTTAACTTGGAAATGAATTACCTGGTTTGCTTCAAAACACTATTGTTGTTTTTTTTTTCATTTATGTTTGTTCGATATTCAACCACACCTGTATTGGGGATAGTCAAGACATCTAAACCTGCAATTTTTTCACACAGACTGTTAATGAGCAAGTAGAATATTAATCAAAAAAATTCTTTTTTTTCCAGAGTTGTTTTGTTGCTTTTTGAGGGAGTCGTCGGCACGACAAGGCGACGAAGTACAAAAAGGATTCATGTATTGTCTGGACTGATGGAGTTTGTGCATTTGGGTGTCACGTTTTTCAGTATAGTTGTTCCAGATTCTTCAGTTTTTTAGTCAGCAGTTCCATGTTGCGGATTTCAAAACCCTAGCTAGTCGTCAGGTTTCAAATATGCAGTTTGCTTGTTCCAAGTTTCTAGTTGCCAGATTCATAGTTCCTAGTCACCAGGTACAATGTTCTGAGTTGCCATGGACAAATTTATGTACCTTTTATTTGGCAGACAACTTTTTTTATGAACCAAATCATGGTTATATGCTGTAATTACCACTTTTTGCTACTACATCTATGGATCCATCTGTTATCGCCTAAATCTTGTTTCAGATAAGTTAGGGTGTGGAGGGGGCAGTGAAGTATATATCCCGAATTTTTGCATTGTATCTCGACGGGGCTAACTTCAGGTTGAAGAAACAATTATTTTTACTGACTTAATCTTGTTGCATTGGGAGATTTTGGGTACACGGGGAAGAGAGGGTAACTGCAGGTTAATAAGCGTGTAGCAGTTGGATACGGTTTTTTTAGTGCAAGCAGTTGGATACATATTAGTGGTCCGTTTTTATAGCGGGCCGTGCCACGGCCCAATTAAGAAGGCGTAAGAGTTAGGTACTGGGCCGAAGTCAGGAAGGCACTGAGGGGACGGGTCGTTCGCTTGGGTACGCCAAACCTATTTGCCGCCCGTGGGCGCCTACACCATTTAGCACGCGAAGATTATCTGGGCCGGCCCATTAATACTCTTCCACAGTTTAAAAGGAAAATAAAACTCGCTCCGGTAGGATTCGAACACAGCACCTCACGTGCGTGCAGTGTTAGCGAAACCAGTAAGCCAGGCTGACTGTTAGTTCATATATCATTATACGTCTACTTATTTCTTCTTATTTGTTCTCAGTTTCTGAAATTTCCTGTTTCTTCATTGTTTTCCGTTTATTCTTTCGTTTTCCTCTTTCCTATTTCTGTTTTACTTTTCTTTTTTTGTTCTTTTACCGTTATGTTTTTATGTTCTTTTTCCAAAAAAAAATCGTTTTACTGTTTCACTTTTTTACTTTTTATGTTTTAATTTTCGCTTATATTGAAAATGGTTCATATTTTCGAAAACATGTTTAGTTTTTGAAAATGGTTCCGAATAAAAAAAATGGTTCCATTTTTAAAAAATGATCCAAACAAAAAAATTGTTTCGAACCGAAAAAATAGTTCATTTTTTAAAATGGTTCCGAACCGAAAAAATGTTAAGTTTTTGTTTTCTTTTTCTTATGAAAATGTTTTAATAATTCTTTTGGAAAAAAATTGTTTTTAAAAAAATGGTTCTGATTTTTGAAGATGGTTCCAAACCGAAAAATGGTTTCTTTTTAGAATAGGTTCCGAACCGAAAAAATGTACCGAATGAAAAAAGGTACCAATTTTTCAAAAATGGTTCCGAACTAAAAAAAATTGTTCCGATTTTTTAAAATGGTTCTGGTTTTTTGGAAATGGTTTCGAACTGAAATAATGGTTACTTCTCTAGAATATTATGGTTCCGAACAGAAAAATGGTTCCGAATGAAAAAATGGTTCCTTTTTGAAAATGGTTCTGAACCGGAAAAATGGTTCCGGATCGAAAAATATTGTTCCATTTTGAAAATGGCTCCAAATTAAGAAATGGTTCCAACTTTAAAATGGTTCAAATTTAAAAGGTTCCAAATTAAAAAATGGTTTCGAATTTAAAATGGATCGAAATTAAAAAATGGTTCCAAATTTTAAAATGGTACATTTTCCAAATGGTTCCAAATTTGGAAATGTTTCCATTTTGAATATGGTTCCAAATTAAAAAATGGTTCCAAATAAAAATGGTTCCATTTTGAAAAAGGTTCCGAATTTAAAAATGGTTTCGAATTTGAAAATCGGTTTCATTTTTGAAAATGGTTCCATATTTAAAATTGGGAACCATTTTTAAACTTATTTGTTTTTTGAACGGTCCCATTTTTCAAAGAAACAAAAACAAAAAAGGAAACAAAAATGGAAAAAGAAATCGATATAGAAACAAAGAAGAAAAAGAAACAAAAAGGATAAAAAAAAGCGAAAACATTTTGAAAAGAAACAAAAAAGAAAAACGTAAACATTTTGAAAAGAAACGAAAAAAGGAAAAAAACGAAGCAGGGAGTTTTTGGGCCGGCCCACGAAGGAAACCCTGTAGGCGCCCCCGAATTCCGGGGCGCCTACATGCGGCATAAAGGGGCGCCCGCTTGGGCACCCACGGGAGCACCTATATGCCGCCCGCAGGAATTCCGGGGCGCCTGCAGAACTGGCTAAATGGGCCGCGGCCTAAATTGTGGAGCGTGATTCTTTTTAGGCGTTTGGTTTGTACGAAAAAACTCCAGAATATTGAAATGGTTTCATTTTAAATTATAAATAATTAAAAAAATGATTTTTTCAAATTTGGAACCATTTCTAAATTTTGAACAATTTTAAATTTGGAATCATTTTTAAAATTTAGAACCATTTTCAAAATGAAACCATCTTAAAAAATGAACACTTTTAAATTTGGAACCATTTTGAAATTTTGAACTATGTTTTTATTCGGAACCATTTTTAATTTGGAATCATTTTTAAATGAACCGAAAAATGGTTCCGAGCCATTTTTTGGTCCGGAACCATTTTTCGGATCGGAACCATTTTTTCGAATCGGGACTATTTTCAAAAAGGAACCATTTTTTTTGGTTCGGAACCATTTTTAAAAAGGAAACATTTTTAAAAAAAATCGGTTTGGAACCATTTTCAAAAAATGGAACCATTTTCAAAAAAAAATCCCGTACGGAACCATTTTGGTTCGGAACCATTTTCAAAAAATCAGAACCATTTTTGAAAAAAATACCTATTTGCAAAAATATGAACCATTTTCAAAGTAAGCAAAAATTAAACAGAAAAAGGAAAAGTGAAACAGAAAAACAGAAAACAAAAAATAAAACCGAAAAAGAAAACATGAAAAAAGGAAAACAAAAAGGAAACGGAGAAAAAAACAGAATAAAGGAAGAAGAAACGCGAAGAAGGAAAAAAGGGCCGGCCCAACTCTATTCGCGGGCGAAGTCCTGCAGGCGCCCCGGAATTAGGTTTGGCGGGCACCCACGGTTTGTTCGATCGCGGGTTACCGGGGCGCCGTAGGGAAATGTGTTGTTGGGTACGGTTGCAATGTAGCAAGGTCCAACTTTAAATCGGTGATCCCGTAGTTCATTAACTTTGATGTGGATTAGTTTTGGTCCATTTGCGTGCCGGAGCCAACACGTGGTATGCCAGGTAGGTAAGTGCCACGCGCCTGGCTTTCAATGTTTTCCGAAACGCCTCTAAGTTAATCGTATTAGAAGATAGATATGTCTCCTGGCAATTCCCCAGTCGAGTGAATTCCTAAACCTAAAACAATTCCCCAATCGAGTGAATTCCTAAACCTAAAACAGAGGGTCAACGACGGCGAGCGAAGGTGTGACGTGCTTCGTTTGGTGGGGGCGATGTGCTTCGTTGGGTGCGGACGCGACACGACGTGCTTCACGTGGTAGCTAGGGGCGCACGCGTTGGGTCAATAATGTTAGTAGTGGCAGCAGCGGTGGCGAGGTGAGATGTGTGTGAAGGAGACGATCGTTTGCTACCGGAACAACGGCGACACGCGCTATTTTCGAAGGAGGGGACCAAGGTGCATGAAGCAACTGTCATTAGAAGTACTAGATAATTTCCCACGCGTTGCTGCGAGAATTCTTATAGATATACACATATATTTTCCTCTGTTGCAACTTACACACTATTATTTGAATCACGTAGTGTAACATAGCACGGCCTTGCATATAGAATTGCAGATACATGTATTTGGACGCAACTAACATTTGTACTTTGGACTACAGATTGTTGAATGCATATGTTCCCAATACAACACAGAATATCCATGTTAACCCTTGTCAAAATTTAGGAAAGTTGAGATTATCACAATATATATCTCACTTACTTTTCGCTGATGATTCCCTGATTTCAACGAATGCTGATACGGAAAATGCTACTACTCTTCGGAAGGTGCTTGATATGTATTGTGCTAGCTCAGAACAGCTAGTCAGTGACCCGAAGTCAAGTATATTTTTAGAATATTGAGCCCATTAGTCGACAGCCCATAAAAGCAAATCCTGAAATCTCAAATTGGACCAAGTGCATGGCAGAATTTTGGAGGAGCAACGTGGTGCTAAAGTTTAGTCCCACATTGCTAGTTTAGAGAGAGTTGCACCACTTTATATAGTGGAGTGTTCTACCACTTGGTGTGCTGGTTGAGAATAGAAGACTCTCTCGTGAGCACTCCTTCTCCTCCGCCGCCGTCCGTCTCGTCACGATACGGGTTGCGGGAATGAGTGGATGCCTATATTTTTACTGTTCAGAAAAACGAGTCGTGTTTGCGTACGTGTACAGCTTAGCCAGTTCGGATCGCTACCAGATCGTGGGCTGTATATTGCCGTGCGCCGTCACACACCGAACCAATTTAGGTTTTGCCAATCTCGTGCCTTGCGACGCCACCGTAGTCTACTCCATCCCGAGTGCCGGCGTGTACCGGCGTTTCGAAGATGACAGCGACGCCCAAGCTGTTTGGCCGCTTTCACCGGGGATGTAGCAGCATGCGGTAGATTTGGTGGAGCGGCTTCACTCGCTCGACCGCTCCGATTTGGTGGAAGCAGGCGCCGATCGGGAGGGCATCTCGCAGTCGCAGACCTCGAACAGCTCGCTGAGACAGTGGAGCAGGGCGGCTCTAATCTTCTCTATCTAAATAGGAGAACCCCACTACCTTATTTCTCTGCTGTCTGGTGACTCCACGTCATTCCCTTAGTTTGTGCATGTATTCCTCAGACAAGTTGACACGCTCCAAACTTTTCTCTCCCCGTAGCTTCGTTCTACATGGGCTGTAGGAGGATAGCAGACAGCCCATTGGCAGCTGGAGCAAGCCCACAAGTTAACAGGCAGCGCATATGTTTATCAATCATCCGACCATAAATGCACATGAATCCCAATAGTCATCTGCTTTGATTGGTACCAGTGAAATTTGGTGCGGCGACACGCCGCACCCGTTGTATTTTGAAAAGTTCAAATTTTAAAATCAAGTTAGTTCGAATGGTTTTTATTTTCTGGAAATTGGTGAAGTAAAAGGGTACCACCTGTCAGAAAGCTAACTTAAAAAAAATGTTTTTGAAAATGATGAAATTCACGTTAATTTATGTGGTGCGTTTAAATATTTATCGGCTGCAAATTGGCGCGTTATTTTTCTTTTTTTCTTTTTATGAATTTACTGTGTGTAATATTGTTTGAAAATACAATACGGTCATTTATTAGGTGGTGTGGGAAGTTTGATTTTTTTTTGAATTTGGAAATTCATCTAGTTTTGAGTTGTGCACAGTGGGTCGTGTTTTTAATTTCGAATTTGAAAGTGGCGGCAATCTGGATTTTTTTAAGTTTGGAAGTCATTGAAATTCATAAAAAAATTGCGCTTTAAAAATGGTCGGATTTTAGAGGTTGCTCAAATCTGGAAATAGTTGTCGTTGGAAAAATTGACGTTTAAAAGACGTTTAGTATTTTAAAAATTGTTAGATTTGAGAGGCATCTAATGTTTTGAAATATTCAAATTTGTGTGCGCGTTGCTGCGGTAAAATTCAAATTTGCAAATGTAAAGATGTTCGAATTCAATCCATAGTTAGGGGAATTGAATTTGGATTGTTTGCAAATATTCAACGAAGTAAAATTTCAAATTTGTTTGCATTATGGCACAAGTATTTGTATTTTTTTTTGTTGTTGGTAATTTCGATATATTTTTTATATTTTTTCGATGGATAGATCCAAAGTTATTATTTTTGCAGCATTATTAATTTGCTGGACATTTTTAAACGGACTGGGTCCACTTGTCAGTTTTTTTATTTTCTGTACATATTTCTGGGAAAAAAAGGCACTGACAGGTGGGGGCCACTGATGACGTCGTAATGATGTCATCAATGGCCGTGCTATGCGTGCTGCGCCCACGGGGAGGACTACGGCGGCGACGCATCCGCGCGGTGTGGGGCGCGTGCCTAGCCGTGGCGGATGCGGCTGGTCGCGGGGTGGGCGGGAGCGGCGGCGCCGCTGAGGTTGGGACGCCGGAGTCGCCGCCGGGGAAAAAATCCACGGCGGCCGTACGGCGAGCGCGGCGGACTCGATTGCGGCGCAAGCGCGGCGCTCCGGCAAGCGGCGTTCGGCCAGGAGGGAGAGGCGGCGGCGGCGGAGGTTGGAGAGGCCGTCGATCTGGACGGGGAGGTGCGAAACGGCCGCGAAGCGCGTCGGCGACGGCGGCGATTTCCGCCGTCGCGCGAGAGGAAAGAGAGAGGAGGGGGGGTCTCGCTGGCGTTTTTGGGCGGGGTCCCTGAAGTTTTCCGAAATTGCGTCTGGGTCCCTGGCCTCGGGAAAATGGAGGACCGCGGAGCTGTTCGTCGGAAGCGAGGGGCGGTTTCGCGAAATGGCGGCGCGCCGTGAGGCTGGCATGTGGGGCCCACCAGCTACTGTTCAACACTGTTCATTGAACAGTACACGAACAGTAGCCAGAGCGCGGAGGGAGCGCGATTTCGCTGCTCTTTCATATAGTTAGTATGCAATTGTAGAAGAAACTGCAGGAACCCATCCAGCACCCGTCGTCTTCTTCTTTAAATACCTCCGTCGATTCGCCTTGTCCTCCGGCGACCCACGCATGTATGCTGCCACTACTCACATCGTCATACGCGTAGATGGCCTTAGTATCGGCTCCCATGATCTGATGATCCCATCACATATCATAGGCTTTTTTTTTTTGCAAATTTCCACGTATATTCACCAAATAACCACATACATAGTACATAGTAGAAATACAGAACGGGAAGAACAATACGTAGAGGAGCCAGAGCAAGCACCGAGAACCGCTGCTACACCGGCGACGAAGACGAAGACCAACAACCTCCACCTTACCACTGCCTGGAAGCATTTAATCCCTTGAGAGACGCCGCCTAGCCTGTCCGCCGCGCCGCGACGAAACTTCTGTCGATGAACAACCATGGCAGACGCCCCCCCGGCACCGCCACGCCGCTTTGCCTCCGCCGTCTTCGGATCCGTCGCAGGAAGGAGCAGAAGAACACGTCCAGCCCTGGGATCCGGCCGCCAGATCCGCCGCCACCGCGGATCTGACGGGACCAGAGGGGCTCGAGCACAACGCCGGGCCTCGAGCTCCAGCAAGTCGCACGCGCAGACGCCGAGCCCCGCAGAGCTCCGCCACCGAAGAAGAGCACGCCGACACCAAACCACCCACCACCCGCACCACCTCCTCCAGGGCGCCGCCGGCAGGAACTCCACCCTACCCACCATATGTACAAGCCGGCACCGGGGATCCCCCACCCTCCCGCCGCCGAAGCGGCCGGCGGAGGAGAGGAATCCCGCGGCGCGGCGGCGAGCACGCGGCGGGTCGGCGAAGGGCGTCCAAAAATCGCCTTTTCCTCTCTCAAACAGTGACGGGGAGAGGGGAACTTGGGTGAGATGCTTACATATCATAGGCTTGGTGGCCTATGTTATTTACCCTTTTGATCCCATGGAAGTATGGATACACGGAAGGTGTACTAATCTATGTCCGTAAGATTGCACTCTCCTGCTCCGTCGATGCAGTTGGAATATTGGTAGCTGATGGCAACTATTATTTGTGTTTGTTGGTGTTCATCTCACGATCTCACATGGAGAGCTGCCGCCCCCTCCTATGCATATGGGTTATTTGTGCTCCCTGACATACTCTCTCTCCATTTGATTCAGCCGACACTTACTGCAGCCAGCTAGATGTAATCGTTCAGGTAATATGTTTACTACCTTGCTGATAGCCTCTTCCTTGGAGAATTCGAGTTTATGCATGTGTATTCTGGCCGTACTGTAAGTGGTTCAGCGCTTACATTAGAGACACTACAGGAATGGGCGAGTACGCCGACGGCAATTCCATACGCCGAGAGCTATTTGTCGGGGCCGTCGGCGTATTCCGCGGCGAGGCCAGCCAGATGATCTGGCCGTCGGCGTACCGAAGGCCCTCGGCATAGAAAACACACGCCGACGGCCACCCTCGGCGTACAGAAAGAACACGCCGACGGCCACCCTCACCTTCGGCGTATAGTTAAATGAGGTTTTCGACAGATTTTTTTTTATGCATTCCGATACTCCGACGGGTACCGTTGGCATAGTTAATGTTTTTTTATCTTCAACGTACTCTATTATTTTCGTTTTCAATTATTTACGTACGCCGACGGCTCAGCCATCGGCATATATACCAAGTTTATTTTATGTTTTATTTTTATGTATTTTATTTATTACTGTCAATTAAGTTTACTAGGTTTTTATTCATTTTATGTTTGTAGGTAATATGTATAGCGGTCTCCACCCACATAAAATGACGTGGCGAATCTTGTCAAGGGTGCCACCGACGCGGTGCTCTGCAACGTCGGAACCCCACCCAAACCAAGGTGGTTCCATACCATATGTACTTAGAGGTGAAAACTCCCGTTTCGGACGAACCAGATGGACGAACTGGCCTACCCCCTTTCGACGGAGTTCAATGGGTAGACGAAAACGTTAGGGTTCTTCCAGCGGATTCGGGGTTTCGCCGAAGCGATGCATCGGAGCGTCGAAACCCCACCAAAACCTAGGTTGTTCCATATCGAAGGAAGAGTTCGCTCACGCCTACTACTCATCGACCCCGGTAAGTTCTTTGCAAAACCACTGGTTACCGCTTTCCTTTGCCTTGCAGTTGCTAACTCTTGCTCAAATATGTAAGGAGCGAGATGTTCGGAGGGTCGTGCTTCTCCTTGTGCCTCAGCTGGTGCTTCGCCGTGTTCCCGTGATACGACACCGCTACATCTCGGTGGTCCTTCTCCTAGTGCTTCGCGTGGTGCTTCACCTGCTGCTTCGTCTTCACCGGGTGCTTCGTCTTCACCGGATGCTTCGTCTACTGCCATGACCATCCGTCCGTCGCCTGATCTTGCTGCGGGAGATTTAGGGCTCACACCGTCTCCCTAGATGTACGATGATAGGATGATAGACCTGTGTGTTTCTACTCTGTCCCTATGTGTGTACCTACTCCTATGTGTGCTTCTACTCCATTGTGTGTACTACTTGATATACTACAAATTGCTAGTATGTGATCTTGTTTGTGATATTGCTTGCTGTCTATTTTGCTGTAAATAATTTTCTGTAAAACGAGCTGCAGCAAAAAAAAAAAAATCTGGCAATTCTATACGCCGACGGCATTGCCGTCGGCATAGGGACATCCATGTGACCAAATGGTCAGAGCTATGCCGACGGCCGGGCCGTCGGCGTATATGTCTCCAGGAGCTCCCAGATGCGTGCACGTGGCGCCTCTATGCTGACGGCCTGGCCGTCGGCGTATGTGTCTCCAGGAGCTCCCAGATGCGTGCACGTGGCACACCTATGCCGACGGCGCACCCCTCGGCGTAGTAACTGACAAAGCGGGACCCACCATGGCTGACTACGCCGACGGTTTCTTCTTCTTATACGCCGTGTGGGCCCCACTCTTGTATACGCCGACGGTTAATTCGTACGCCGACGGCCAAATAGGCTGAGCCGAGGGCCTGAGACGCCGAGGGACCCGTCGGCGTATGGCTACGCCGAGGGCGTTCCGGCCTATGCCGACGGCTTTCAGCCGTCGGCGTATCTGTCGCATCCTGTAGTGAGAGCCTACAATATTATTTCTTTCGTTAGTTACGTCACAACTAGGCAATATCATCCTGTCACTAGATGTTACTTTGAGTTAATCATTCACGATTCATCTGCAATATTACAGAGCATGCAAAAGCAGAGGAATAAATCGATCAACCACTCGCATACTGATTGTTAGTTACCACTTACTAGCTGGATGAATTGTGAGTAATCAAATTTTCTGTGCGGTTGAACATAGCACACACGTAGTAACATTAGTTCAACAAGATGCTCAGGTTCTTCATAATTTATCAGTTGTGAAAGAAACAACTCCATGCACTTGATAAATGGAATTGGAAGGTAATATAGATATTATAATTACCAATTCTATAGGACGTAAACAACATTGGAGTTATATATAGTCCATATTTACGTCTCCTCTTTTGACCAGCATATTTACCTTTCCTTTGTACATGTTTTTAGGCCTGATTAATTATGTGTTTATTTTGCTATTTTCTTCCTTCTTATAGTTTCTTAAAGATTCAAAGGTGCTGTATTTATTACTAAGGAAGAAAAAGATGATTAGCTATTTGTAAGGCCATATTGGTGATGGCAGTTGTGCAAGACCATGAGAATTAAAAAACTTGATGTAAATTATTGTTGCCATATACTTTGTACTTTGAGGGTTTGTACACATTTTGTTGTCGATCCATTTTTCCTTCTGCCATTGGGATCACCATAAGTTATGCAACATGTCATTTTGAAATTACCTATCCATGGTAGTAATTTGGCTAAGATTTTCCGTAGCAACGTGCGGGGTATCATCTAGTTTCTAAACACCGAACGATAAAGAAGAAAATGTAAGCAAGGAAAGTTTTGGCTGGCACAGAAAGTAATCTCAAAGCAGAGACAAGTGTCTAGGATTGGTGTGTCCACATAGTTGTTTCGTAGATTTATTTCTGACTACATATATACTAGTTGGCATGTACGTGCAACGCACGTTCTGCACAACGAAAGGGATAATTTACGAGAATTATTGCAGGTGCAATGCACGTGTCACTAATCCATACACGTGGATTAGTCTAGTTTTTTTTTTTGGTGTAGACAAGTAATTCTCAAGTCAAAAAATTACCAATTATTTGCAAAATGTTTTCATCTAGAAGGGCTGATTTGTCAACTTTTCCTAGTACTATTTTGTACATTATTGAAAAAACACAATATTTCTGTTCATAACAGTAATGTGTAATAGGATACATTACGTATATACTTTGAAGAATTAAAATTGTACAATATACTTTAACAAGTTGAAATTGCATATTATAACTTGATTAAGTGGGTGCTATCAACTACTCCCACCGTTACATAATATAATGTGTCTAAGGTTTTGGCACGGATATTAAAATGCCAGTATTTTGCAAGCGGTGGACTAATTTTGTACTGGAATTTTTTAAGAAAAAAGAGTCCCTATTAGCCCTAAACTGAAACTAATCCGTCAAATTACACCGTTTTAGATTGTGACTCATTTTTTGATGAGTAAATTTGTCTATAAATCAAAATACACCTTACATTTTGAAAAATTTCTCAAAAACTTAGGCACCAAGGAACGGAGGGAGTAATGATCAAGCTAGCTCATAACATGTACACAACAAAAGGTTATTTAAAAACAAAATCATAAAAAACTTGGAATTACAGGGAAGCAACCAGCTATAGTAATGAATAATTTAGCATGCAAGTCATTGATACATCCAGTACTTACAAAAACTTACAACTGGTTGTGCGGATACGTGCAGAACTCCTAGCAGTAGGTTCAGAAGGAAAAAAAATCTAATGTAGCCCTTACTGTAAACATGCCACAGAAGAACAACTAATGTTTTTCAGTACACACTCGATCGCGCAAAACAGAACAATCTGAATCTGAATAGCTGATGTACTGAACGTACAAACTTTAGACGCACACACTGAACCTACAAAATGATGAAGCACGTCATGTATACGCTGTCGCGCATCCTGCCCAGTACGCTAACCTGAATGCTAACCTGAATACCTGTAGATGGCACTTAAGGTCCAGAAAAAACTGAAAACAAACCTTGATTTTCCGGCCGGGGATGGGCGTCCGCCAGACACAGTAATATATGGAAGCGCAGGCTGCTCCAAGAGACCATGTCGTTGATCGGGGGATGGGCGTCCGACGGACGCAGGGGACTGCGTCCGTGACGTGACGTTGGACGGCACTGGCAGAGAGCGAGGCTCTATGGATGGCGGCCAGTGCACGGCTCTATGGATGGCGGCTGCTCACACCAGGATCGAATTAGGAAATTCCATCTTGAGCGCTGGATTTGGAAGGGTCCTTCGGCCGCAAGTACAACGTACAGACCATGTCACCTTCATGGACGGCGGAGTCGAAGTGGATTCCGGCCGACGGCGGCTGCGTCATTACACGGACGGGGCGCTGCTGCACCGTGAGCGGGCTCATGCGCTCATGTCACCGTCAAGGGTGGAGTCTGAAGCGCCGTCGTTGGACGTTTGCGGCCGGCTGGGGACAGGTAGGGTAGCGGTTGATGCCTTGGCACGGACGAGCAGATGGCCGGTCGGGCAGGAGAGGCCGGGTTCCTGTGCGTCGCCGCACCACGTCCTGGCTTGCGTGAGGCCGTCGCCGTGCCCTCCTGCTCGAGACTGCAGGCGCGCCGCCGTGCCCCGCCCGGGAAACTTTGTCGTCATGCCCGACGCCCGCGCCTACTATGCCCGCGATGGCCTTACCCGCCCCTAATCTCGCTGACCAGAGCGTCGTCGGGGACGTGCGCAGCCGGCGCCGGCCATCCCCGCTGCGCTCCCCTACCGATTCCCTCGTCGCCGGCGTCCAGATGCTCCGTCGAGAGCTGCGCCCGCGCCGGCCAGTGGCAGTGGCGAATCGTGGTCCTCCGTATATGCGCCACGCCGCATCCACGTCATGGCGACCCGGTATCAACCGGTCCGATGGCAATTTAGGAGTATTAGTTATTTGGTGGGATGGTAATTCGGTAAAAACGGGATGTGTTGAGTAGCTCAACACGCACCGAACAATCTGGATCTCTGATCTGACATCGAACGATACAAATTTAATGTATCTGACCAAATTTGCTAATGGTAGGTCATAGTTAGGCCTCCTTTTCTTTCTGGACCGAGCCGAAGCCTAGATTTAATCTAGATGGTTGAATTCGGACCGCGTATACTCCCTCCGTTTTTATTTACTTTGCGTTCTAGGTTTAGTCAAAGTCAAATTTTGTTAAGTTTGATCAAATATTATGGAGAAAATACCAACATGTACAAAGTATGATCTGTATGATTAGAATCGCCATAAAGTATATTTTCAAAATATATGCATTTGTTATTATATATGTTGATATTTTTGACTTTTGACTAATCTTAGAATCGCGAAGTAAATAAAAACAGAGGAAGTATATATGTTATGTTTCTATGTCGGTCTCGTTCGCGAACTCGTACATCGCATTCCGCAAAAAAAAAAAAAACCTACATCGCACGGACTCACCTGGTTAGCCCGGCCCAAGCAAAACATTTCACCTTCGAACGCCTACCCTGCCCAAGTGGCTCCCGCCCTCGCCTTACGGGCGGGTTGCTTCTCCGCCTGCGTCGCCCGCGTATCCTGGCCGCCGTCGCTCGCCTATCCGTGCGCCGCCGCCGCTGGAATCACGCCTCAATTTTGACGAGAGGAGCGGGTGGCTTGCCCTGCATCTTGCCACGGCGCCTCACTATCTGGTCTGGCGTGTTGCCTCCGTGCGAACCACTGGCAGAACCTCCTACAGCGCGTCGCCTCCGCGCGCAGTAACTGTTGGAGGGGCAGGTTTTCCTCCGGCGTGTCGCCTACGTGCGCCCCAGCTGCTCGGAGTGCTAGCAAAACAAAAAACAGCTGCTCGTGGGTGCTACTGGAACGATGAGTAACTTTTTGGAGTGGCTAGCTCGTGGCTGCTAGCTGTATTGCATATGGTGCTGAAATTTAACTAAATGTATCTTCATGTTGTTCAATTTAAGTTCACTACAATATTAATCTTTCTCTTTTTAGCTCAGTAAGCCATTTGTCATAATTTATGCATCTTTGATAGTTTCAAAACACTGTGAGGATATTTAGTTATTCTGTTTACACATGTGGGTTGAAACCAAACTAAGCGCCTGTAGCAGCGCACGGGTATTTAGCTATAATAGTAGCATAGGTTCAACGACTCGCTAGGCAACCAAACGCTTTCGTAACATGCACTTGACCAGGCAAACAAATTAGGATTCATGGTCACATCACATGGATCTAATATTATTTACTTTTAAGCACTCTGACATGAGTTAGATATTCATGTGTATATTTTAAGAAAAACATAAGGACTATTTGGTAGAGTCACAACATTTACCACTAGTCATTATTAGTTCATCTCGATACACAATCTTATTACTTTCTACAACACATCCAACAACATGTGTCACATGATTTTCTTCAGCACTCTTTCACGCAAAAACAAAGTACCAAAATGTGTCTCCTTTTGACATAAACTTCACACCCCCTTTGCTAAAGCCCTCCTTGTTGCAGGCCTCAACACATTTATCCTCAACACAGTTGGGAGTTGTATACGTCCCACTCATCTCATAGCAATTCTTGGCCTCTAAACCTACAAAACAAAAATAATAATATGGTAGGTGAAAAATCCAGACCCAACAATATTCTCAAGTGAAAGAAGAAAGAATAGTTAGGCATGGAGTATAGATTTCATATATGACTAGAAAACAAATAGACCATACATTAAAGAAATTCATTGTTCTTCAAGAGTGAATTTCATAAAATATTTACCAGGAACCAAGTGGAGTGGCATGAGTAGTATCAAGCCTAGCAGGATTGTCAATTTGAGGGTCCCCATTTATCAAATAATATACAATAAGAAGGCAAGTAAGAGAGCACACAATAGATGTAAATCCAAATTGTTCGTGCCAACTTTTATAGCCATGGGCATAGCTATGGACAAAAATAAATGTCAAAGATATGGCATATCTTATGCCTTGAAGATATGTCTGATATGGTGTTGGTATTCTATATATCGTAAAGATATTGCTCTGTCTTCATATGCATTATGATTACCTTTTTTTATTGCTGTGCATTTAAAAGAGTATTTTAAGACTGGATGAACCATTTCATTTATGAAAGATAATAAGGGAAATAAAGGGCTACACATGGGCATAGCAATGCTGGCCAATGTCGTGACAATCATAATAGATATAGGGACCACACGAGGGTAAAAGTTGATGCTTGAGATCTTCAAGGAAAAGGCCATTAGAGACATTACAACCGCAACACTTACGAAGGCTCTCACACACTCTGCCATTGTCACCCCTTTGTCACCATCCGATCCTTCTTTTGAACCTTTCTGGCTGTCAGATTCTCATCCTATCCCGCGTGGGCTGCTCCTGCCAGATGTCTCTGAGGGACGCTGCTCTGGGCATCAATTTCACGTTCTCTGGTGCATTTGGCCCAACACGGGCAAAGCCCAACAACCTCACTGCTTCGCGCACCGCTTAGTCAACGCAATCGCGAGCGGCGAGGAGGAGGCGAGCAGACAAGCGACAGAACGCGGCCGGGTCAGACGAGGCGCAGCAGCAACGGTCATCGTCCTATCCGATGACGAGTAGGGAGATATGATAACCGGAAGTAGCAAGGCGGCTGCAAGTCCCCATTCTAGTGTAGCATATGTGGACGTTGCATGCCTTTGTAGTAATTTGGCATCTAGATTTAGAGGAGTATGGTTGTAGAAGCATGTTTTTAGGGGCTGTCCGGTCACCCTCCGCGGACACGTCCGGATGCGTCCGGACGCAGTTTGGGGTCCGATTTTGGGGGGTGCGGTTGGAGATGCTCTTAATTATCTATTTAGTAATCTGTATAAACTGTGAGAACCACGGGCAAAAAATTCAAAGAATCAACAAATGCCGCGCGACGAGTTGCGCCGTTCAAATCTAGTTGTTTAGTAGAACAGTCTGGGATTCTTTAGCTCAGCCAAATAGTGAACGAAAAATTATGAAAGAGCGAATTAATCAGAGATTGAAGGTCTGCCTCCATTCTTCTCTACAAGTAGAACTTGCACCGAACTCTGTCTACAAATTATCCAAGGATGATAAAAAAAGGACACCTGAACACTGCCAGAACATTTGCACTAAATAATCTAATAAGTATTGGCCAGATCTAGCCTTCCCACACATACGTTTGTGATCGGGGATGCAGAGACATGAAAAATTCGAAACCTGCATACGACATTACACTGAGAGGTAATGAAGTTATCAGTGACACAACGTGAGAAGATTTCTGTTACAAGCAGAACCAGGTGTTTTAGAACCAAGTGTCCAAAATTAATTCTAGAAATTGACACAGAATTGTGCATACGTATATGGTTATCTTGTCAACCAGATTCCACATACAGATTGCTTGCTTTTATAAAATCTGAGTTACAAGCTCAAAGTTCTTAACTCTATTTGTCAAGTACAAAACAAGCATTACCTTTGATACCCTATCACAATCCTTCATGTCCACGCTTCAGATTAGTTCGTTAAACATTCAGCCGATAGTTTCCAAGAATGAGACACCCAAGGTCCCACAGTAATAAAAAAGTGAAGAAACAAATATGTCCTCGCCTCTCCAACTCAGTTGAAAGCACAAAGGGCGCGTTTGGTAGCCTGCGTCAACTTTTGCGCCCTCTGGGGCTAGGCTCGCCAGGGCCTGGTCTGGGAAAACCAGGCTCTGGGTTAGGCACCGAAGCCGAGTTTTGAGGACAAGTAATGGTGATTCGTTTCCTCTGGTGGCGATGAGGGATTGGCTTGGTGATTCAAAACTTGCAGCAGCGACAACGGCAAGTGGGGGCGACAACACAAGAGAAGTCCCGAGTCTAAACTTCAGGGTGAAAACCCAAGGCCAGGCCTTAATTGGTTGTGCCAGGCAATGGCCTGCTGAAGGCATGGTTTTTGTGTGTGCGGACCTTCTTCAGGGTGAAAACCTGTGATCTATGATCAGAACGATGACGGCGCTTGAGCACTGTTCCCTTCTTCAAGGCGTCGCTTTTGAAGAAGTTGGACTTCTGGTACAGTTTTGGTGGGGTTAGGTCCGCTGCTGTGAGCATAAAACATTGTAGCGGGACTTTTCTTTTTGTAATTCTTCTTTTTATTCTGCGTTGTGTGCATCCGTGTTGCCGCTAGAGCAACGCGTTGTTGCAAAGTCCGGGTGTAATTGGTATGTTCTTGATATTAATATAAGCTCTTTATCTAAAAAATAATAATAAATATGGTCAATTTGCTGAGCTGGACTGAGACCCTCTTAGCAGCCCAATACAGAAAAATATATTTAAATTTCTATAAAGAAAAATGACAAAGAGCTGGTGCACGCGAGCTGGTCCACGGATCATGGCCATCTATCAGGCGTGCATGTTGTGGGTGAGTGAGCTAGAGAGATCAACCCCGGGAAAATTTATCCCCGCACTAATCGGACGTCAGCTAACTATGTGTGACGCCCAGCTGCACTGAGTTCCATGTTGACACTCGTCAACGAAATCATCCATTTTAACCGTATTCTCTTTTACAAGGGTCTCACGTTTTACATAAAAATCTACTCTATGTTTTATTCATAATCTTCTGCGCACTCAAAGGAGCACTAACAAAGTTTCCATTCAGCCAACTTATTTACATGAACATACATTTACGTTCCTTAATTTACAGCAGAAAAAACCATAGCTGGAAACAAGTATCTCCGTAGACATGTTTTGATTTGAAACGCAAATAGATGGAACATTATATTTTAATTTCAATTTCGAATAGAGTATATGTGGAGGAGCTCGATCAGTCTGAATCATAATCATCATCGTCGTCGTCACAGAGAACTAGAGCCGGGTTCAGGGTCCAGCCGGGCTCTCTAGAGGAGGACGAAGGCCGGGGGGCTGGCTTCGGCACCCCGCCGCCGTCCGTGTGCTCGCCCTCCGCGGTGCAGAGCACGCAGAACATGCCGCCCAAACTGAAGGCGACCAGAACCATACCCGCCGCTGTGCAGGCTCTACCTTCGCCGGTCCCGCTGGCGATCACGAACTGTTTCATCAGATTGACCAGGTACAGCCACAGGGCAACCAAGAATACCTACAAATCGATCAAGCGTGTAAATGAAGTTCCGGTTAATATTCAGGTAACATACAGTAGTAAGATCGATCGACAAAAAAGTAGACAAATATATACCCGGCGAGCCCACCAGGAGACCTTGTCGGACTGCTCCCTCTCGGCGTCCGTCTGCTCGAAGAAATTTGCGAATGCAGCGGCGAGACTACTACTCTTCTTCTTCTTCATCTCGCCCTTGCAGTCCGGCGCCATGGCGTCTCCAGGTCTTCCCATCTCAAGGTCTGGCAGTGGCTCCTTGGGTGCCTCGCCGCCGCACGTTGTCGGATGGGGGTCGAGAGCCACCATGACCAACTGGTTGGAACGGACCCTGCGTGCGTGACGGGGTATAAATAGACGTGCTCGGTGCGCCTGGCGGCGTGGGAGTTCGGATCGGAGACGGACCCATAGATCCTAGTCCGAACGGGGTTTATATGTGGGCTGAGCTAAGGATGAACTCGAGACATCTCTGATCGGCAGTTATTTTGTTGTATTCGTCAAATCAACTACAGTTCCAATCCGATTCAATTCACAGCAAATCGACATGTCATGTTAAAAAAGGTGAACTGCAGATTGAAAAAGTTCAAAAATCAATATCAAACTTCAGATATGAACCCAGAGTTTCAGTTGACAACTTGGGTCTGTTTGGTTGGAACGGAATCACCAATACAAGTTACCATCATCTTTGGAATGAAATGTCACCTCCTACGAGTATACATTATAATGTAGTGTATGATTACGGTAACAACACACACTCATAGGAAATCATGGGAGAGAGAGAAAAAAATGCAGAAAACCAAAAGCGACTCTCGCTTCCCCCCAATTTGCCTGCAATCTATTCACTTCAGGCCTCAGGCAAACTGTGGCTGAACCTAATAGCGTGCCATGGCGTCGTATGTGATGGATGATGGTGATGATGCAGTTTCTTCTCAGTTTCATATCACTGTCAAATACTGTACAACAATGTAGTTGTACAGGCTGTTGGTAACACTGACGACATGCGGCAACGACCACACCATCTGCACACTGAAATTGGATTTGCCTCACGCTCTGACGGTTGATGGCTTCTCCACGACAAGGGTAAGCAACAGGAATGAGCCAAAAGAGATGAAGAGGGATGTTGCCATCAAGATAAGCATGGCTTGGAGTGTGATGCTTGGGCTCAAGAAGAAGATGACTGCAATGGCACCTGATTGCCAAACCTTCAACTGTGCAAAAGCTGCCTCCTGCAATTACCATTTTTCCAGACACCTTTAGTATGTTCTTTTAAGATGACACCTTTAGTATGTTCTTTTAAGATGACACCTTTAGTATGTTCTTTTAAGATAACTACTTTTATATATCAGCAAACAAAGCGTGTCCAATTCTATATATTCGACATTAACACAAGGGATTATAAGACGGCAAATGAAATCAGTGCATAACATACATGGTATACTTTTTATATTGCTTATTTTCTTGCTCTTGAATAAGAGACAGCTGTTGCAATTTGTTCACTGAAGGAGGGATATAAGTTAATTTCACAAATGAAACAATATCTGTACAATAGAGAAACTAGGCTACATGCATGCAAGAAATACTCAAAAAGCAACAGTACAAATTACCTTGACATCCTCAAACAGCAATCCAAGTAATGCGCTTAATTGTGTATTCAAGACTCCATCACCAACACCCCATAAGGCACCTATAAATAGTGGAACCGCTGCACCAAGTACTCCCTCCATTGGACTGCATGCAAGAAAACAATGAGACGATAGCAATGATGATCAAGAGAATAGCATGGTAAGAAAATACAGTTACAAAAATCAAACCTGTAAAAAATAAGTAACCAGAACAGGACTACAGCCTGAAGAATTGCTCCAACTGACACTATAAATGTTGCTGAATGAAGCCCAGAGGTAAGGCGTCCAGCAACCAATGAACACTGCAATATTAAGGAAACTTCAAAACTCAACTAAACATACAGTGTGGTATTTTCAGTAGTTTAGAATGCTACAGACTTCAGCTACTCTGGCCTAAAGCAACAGCAACAACAAGAGTGTTGGCAAATGAAGATAAAAACACAGAGCTCAGTAGATCAGAATGAACTTTAACAGGATAGTGTTGACACCAATTTGATAGTTTCACTTACAACTACATCAGATGCACCATAAATTGCCATCGCGCCACCAACTCCAGATATGCCAAGCACAGGTGTCACAATACTCTTTGTGAATACGGCCCTACAAAATCCACAACATACTCTTACAAAAGAACGCCAAGGAACTGAAACCCCATAATGCTAAAATTTATGTTACTTACCATACAAATGCCTGTTGTAAACCTGAATATGCGATAAGCGGAATCAAAAGAATCATCCTTTGGTCCTTGAGAGGGGCAACAATATATTTCAACATAGCTCCAAATGAGGAGTGCATTGAAGCACCATCACACTTCTCATCCCTTTTGGACAGTAAACACATCAATACAATTCCGATAATCATGCAGCCAAGGAATACAACAAACAGCAGATTTTTTCCTGTTACACCTCCTCCATCCTGAAGTGATAGAAGATGAAAGGATTAAACAATATGACTACACATGTTGTGCAAATAAAATGGCAGTCCATAAGATTCCAATAAGGCACTAACAAGCTGAAAATTAAGATGCTAACCTTTCGTTTCTCAGCAGAGCAAGTGAGATCAAATTTCCAATGACCTACATTATATAAATGCAGTACAAGTCACTATGTTAGACATCATTGTACCCTTATAATTGTACGGGTTCTGTGTCGATAGAAAGCAATAGATGCTACACTTGAGGTATGAAGAACAAATGCAAAGTATTTCAGGCATCTTTTGGGAGAAAATAGCTCTTGTGCAGCTGTACCTGAGTGCTAGCGAACACTCCCCAAAACTCTCCATTAAAGCTTCCTAACGTTGGACCCTCGGGTAAATTATTGTCTCTCGCATGACTGAGGGCAGCAGAAGTAAGATATGTGCCCTGCATTGCAACCGGAAATGTAATAGGAACTCCAAATGATCGATGCAACAAGATAGTTTACTCGAAGGCAACTGTATTACCTGCCCAACCCAAATGATCGATGCAGTAAAACCCAGGTACAGTGAAGCTGGTACCATTGTATACCTGTTAATTTTTTCTTGAAATTAACATCAAAGATATATAATTGCTGCAGCATGTTGAATTTACTAAACCGAAAGAAAAAAACCTGGCATTTTACTCAACTGAAATATTTGCCAGATTATGAAGCACAACTAATAGGGTAAAAGCCATTCATGGTCGATATACTGGTATTACATAGAAAAGACAATAGACTATTACTTTCTAGGTAGACTGAAGACCGAGGATAGATTTGCATTAGTACATTCACACTTACACTGAATTAGCTATTTGGGCTAACTGAGATTTTTACTCCCAGCTAAACAGAGCATTGCATTGTCTGAAACATAGACTGTTGCAATCTACGACCTAGTGGATAGGTCCACATTCCAAACCTTGTACATATGCGAAAGCTAAGGTTATGCCTAAGATCATCACAGTTACTAACTAAATCTGCAACGAAGTTCAATACTGATAAACCCAAGAACTTAATGAACATGTAATCCGAATCCATTGTCTTAACGAGGCCAATAAGCCTAACGAGCTTCCAGTTCAAGTACAAATCAGGGGGACAGAATGCAGCCCATGAAAATGAACTGAATAGAATCGATCAGCGTCTAGGTGGGCATTCTACCAATCAGGCATCAAAATTCGGAACCACAAGACCGTCCATGACACGTCAGACTGTTGGACTCTGTAACTGATACAGTGATACGCACCATGTCGGGACGAGGTTGGCGAGGATGAAGAGCAGGTAGCCGCAGGTGCCGACGACGAGCGCGCGGCTGGCGCCGAGCCACCTGACGATGGGCGACGCGGCCACCGCGAAGAGCGTGAAGGAGGTGTAGAGGACCCCCATGGAGACGGTGCCCAGATCGCCCTCCTGCACCCAGGATCCCCATCAGGATCGAAAGCGAGTGGGATCAGAGAGGGAGGGATGGGGAGGCGGAGCGCGTACGGTGTTGACTGTGCTCTGGAGGTTCTGGGCGGCGCCGTAGGCGGAGAACACGAAGAGGAAGGCGGCGGAGAGGACGTGCGCGTCGGCCGCGTGGCTCCGCCGCGGGGCAGCGCCGGCGGCGAGGAGTGGCTCCGCGGCGGAGGCGGACGCCTCCTCGTCGCGGCTGGCGTCCATGGCGAGCGCGCAGGAGGGAGGGGTATGCGAGACTGTGGGAGTGGTGTGTCAGGAGAAGTTTCTAGAAGTTTTTATACAGCAGACTGTACAGTGGGCGGCCGGCTGGCCGGCCGGGCGGGGGAACAAGGCCGTCCGTCACGTGGGACCCGCCTGGCAGCGGATCACATCCTTGGCCGTAACTGCCGCCAACTACCTGCTTGGCCATCTCGCTGAGCTTCCCTGTCTATGAATCTTTTTTCTACTACCTCCGATCTATATTAATGGTCTCAACATTGTTTAGATACCGAAGCATCTAGAGTAGTTCTTTTTGGGCGATCATTTTAGAAAAGCTTTTTGTCCGTGCGTTGTTGGTGTTTCCGCCGATTATTAACACACGTCGCACCAGCGATGTACAATGGCCCGACTGTCACGACAGTAATACGGATCGAGAGCATCGGGAACTCACTTAAATTATAAGCTTAATGGCGTAGCTTCAGCTCGAGATCCATGGTGTGCTTGATTAAAATTCAGCTCTGGCCTGCGCGTCGTGTCTGTATCCTGCTTGGAGCTTCTGCGACTGACAGGGACGGTTGTTGGCACCTGCTTCGTACTATCCAATGCTGATCTGCCGCCGGCACTTGGACTCGGTAGATTATCGGATCCATGATTTGCCAGTCTCAGTAGATTAATCGGCTCTGATCCAACTGCACTAGGACACAGACCGAAAATGGCCGTCGGCTATTCGGCCTCCATTTTGTTGGCAGCACTGGCCACATAATGCCTTGTTTATTAGGGGTGCATTTTCATTCGAAGAGAACTGGAGATGGGGGAACTTGCTGAAATTTTGGTTTCCATCTCTAAAATTCCCACAAATATTCCCCGTTTTCAATTTAGGCAAAAATGGCATGGTTTGTAGGGGATATTTATGATCATCTCTTCCAAGACCAGATTAGTAAACGGGCTATTCAAGATTTTTCGAGATCCGAAATAATCCCCTCAATTCTCCTATAATACACTATAAATATAACAGAAATAAACAAGGCGCGAGTAAGGAACATGTCATGGAGTCAGGCGTTTTGTAGCCAAACCTTCAGGTAGCCCATTTTATGAAAAAGATAAAAACAAATGTACTTAAGTTTCAAAAGATTTGGGAAAAAACATTCCATACGTAGAAAATGCTAAACTCTCAATGCTCACTCATACTCATAATACTCCCTCCGTGTTTTAACATAATATGTTTTAGCTTTTTTTACATGCACATGTATCCACATGTATCTAGACATGTTTTAATCTATATGTGCACTTATTTGATTGTGAATCTAGTCAACATGTGCAACGCCTAAAACATCTTATATTTAAAAAAAATGAAGAGAGTAAGTGTCAGGAACTCGGGATAGTTCAAAACCATGACACTTATTGTGTACCTGAGGGAGTACATAATTCATTATATTTTGTTGAGAAAAAATGACAAATGTAAAGTTGGTATGGCCTATTGTTGTGTGTATTACGACAAATGTAAAGCTTTATGACAACATTTATTTAATATATGCAGGGCCTATGTTTTGTATACTTGAGTTGTATCTTTTTTAAAAAGTTGCATTACATGTGTATAATGTAAAGTTTCACTGAGTTTATAGAAAATACCATGAACATGGGCGGATCCAGCCGTCCCTATGCCCGGGCGCTTGCCTGGGCTTCCGGCCGGCCAGCACAGACTAATTTGCTACGAAGTTTGATCAAAATTAGTGTTATTAGGGTCTAATTTCACTGTTTGCCTAGACTTTGAATTATTCTTGGGTCCGCCACTGACCATGAACATCTACAGTGACTAATCGGTATCGCTCTATACATCATGAAATGAGATTTCATATAGTATCCACATAGTATTATAGTTGTTGATACTTTGGAAAGTGTCTTTGGCTACCGAGATTTAGTGCTCCTTCCGTTATAGATATTCAAAAGATAATTTATAGGTTAAAAAACTGAAAAAAATTCTGGAAATAGCCTATGATATATCTTACAAGTATGGGAAACTGCAATGCAAAATTATAAATATTACGTGCTACATAAAAATGATAAAAATCAGATTAAATTTTAGAGATTTGGAAATATACATACTCAAAACTACGCTTTTGTCACAAAAATGAGAAATCTGGTAATTTTATATATTTGAACATATGCATACTTGGATACACACGTTTATCATTTTTTAGTAACTCGGATACAAGTATTTAAAATTGATATTTTGCATGTTTGTGTGGTACACCATTACCTATATCTGTATTTTTTTCAAGAAAAAAAACTTGTAAATATGATTTTCGATTTTTAAAAATAACATGATCACTGGATAAAAAATATCCACTCTCCTTGATCCAACTTTACATTATTATTTTTAAAAAACTTTTTTGGCCTTCATTTTGTAGTCCAAATGTCTTCTCAGACTCCCATGAGCCAAACGTCGGCGTCCGCGTGGCGTGGGGCATCTCACTCACGTTGCTTCGACGGCAACGCACGAGAGGGACGTCTTTCGAGCTGGCAAGTTAGTACGATTATCCCTATACCCCCTCGACGTTCCCTTATTCCTACTATCACACATGAATATTCGTCCGACAGATTCAGTACTTCAGTTAGCTAGATTCAGTTTTCTAGAGATACGTCGTAATCGTCAGAACTCTGAAACTCTGACTGAGAATATACCGATGACAAAGAAGTTACAGCAGAAGCAAAGCAATCGGAGCCAGCGGGAGCTTGGCGGTAGCGTGCGTACTGTACGTACCAGGACGGGGCGAGGTTGGCGGCGATGAACAGGAGGTAGCCGGAGGTGCCGAGCACGAGCGCGCGCCTGGACCCCATCCGCCGCACCACCGGCGAGCCCACCACCGAGAACGCCGTGAACGAAGTGTACAGCAGCCCCAGCGATATCGACCCCAGGTTGCCGTCCTGCGCGCGAGCGGTCAATCAATTCGCCGCGCCATGGCGCTGGGGAAATTCCGGCTATGGTGTGGGGCGTACCGTGTTCACGGTGCTCTGGAGGTTCTGGGCGGCGTGGTAGGCGAGGAAGACGAAGAAGAAGGCCGAGCTCAGCAGGTGCGTGTCGCGGGTCTCCGACGCTGCGCCGCGGCCGCCGTCGCCGGCGGACGAGACTAAGAGAGCCGCCGCCTCCTCGTCCCGGGACGCCGCGAGCTCGGTCGCTTCCATGGTGGCCGGAGGGGAGCGTTCGGGTGGGCTGATTTGGAGAGTCGTCAACTGCCGGCCTGCCGGGTCCTTCGCCATCGCGTCTTTGATGATTTGGGGAAGGAGAGGGTCTGATTTTCGGAAATTCATAAATTTCGAGGGTTGTTCGTGCAAAGTACTCACTTGCAAAACGATGTCCTACCAAAACATTTCATGATGGTCCTCTTGTTTTGAGAATCGTTAATGTTGGTAATCCCCCTTACGGTCATTTACATCCTATGCAATGGAGATTTGAATTTTGAAACAAATGCATACAAGACAAACTGGCTAGCAATAGCATTGATGTTAAAATATCCGTCTATAGATGGTAAATATTGTCATCACACTCCTTAGCGCATAGATATGTTGTTCTAATGGATCGGTTAAACGAGCTAAAACGGGCGCGACAGAAAAGCAATAATGATGTACCCACATAGACAATAAGATGCACATGCTCAAATACGTCATCGAGTTTAGCTCCGTATAGAAGAAATATCCTCTGGTTTAGGGAGGGGAACTAGAAGTGGATAATTCAAACTATTCGCCACTCGTATTCCAATTCGGAAGAAAATTGTATGTGGTAAATATCCGGATTCGTTTTACAAATACATATACAAATGTGGGTGGAGATTTGGTCTTCCGAGTGAAAGATCGATATGGTCGACTATAGAGACGGGGGGGGGGGGGGGGGGTAATAGGCGACTACGAAATTTTAGCCTTTTCTTTTCCGTTAAGCCTTTAGCAATGGTAGACATGCACTAGATGATAGCAACCTATGTGATACAAGCAATATACAAACGTATCTAAAGCAACAAGAAAAAGATATAAATAACCGTAAAGTACACATATATGTTTTTCGTAGTTACTTCTCAAAGGAAGTACATCTATGTTAGAGGAGTCTGGAGCCACCTAGGCGCTCCAATAGCATGGATGTTCTCACTATATTCTCTGTGAGCTTCACATGTGAGGGATCGGCTCATCGACCAAAGCGGTACACAAAGGTCGGGGAACTCCATAATGAATTGGAGCCTCCCAACAATGTCCTGGAACTTTTCACAACAAAGTTGAGCCTACGAAACGCACAAAGGTGCAACCGAAGGAGGAACAAGAACCACAAAGGGGTATCGGTAGATTTGAAATTCCTTGGTGTAGTTGTAGATCCAGACCTCCTCCTTCTCTCTTCAAGGTTTCAAGAGGTTCGGTTGGTTGGAGCGGAAGATCTAGTAGTTGGGAGCTCAACAATTAATAGAGGAGAGATTTTAAGCCGCAATCTCTTCTTGGTAAAAGAAGAGCCCTTTATATACCCCTTTATATAGTTGTGCTATAATCTATGAAGTCTCAATCTAGTACATAGTGTTAGCTAAAAATCGGAGATCAAGCTAACAACAACTTCCATTTTAGTAGGGATGCGAAAATGGGACCCGTTTGTCACATTTTTTTCTCCATTTTATTCATATCTAGTGCAAAAGTTTGGTCTAAAATTTTGCACTAGCTATGCACAAAATAGAGAAAAAGTGGAACAAACAGGTCCCGTTTTCATATCCTTTTGTTTCAGGAGTGTGTGAAAAAATGATTGTAATAAAATTGTTCATAAATTTCATTATGAAACTATGGTAAAATTATCGAGTCTTCATTGTTGTATTTGGATCATCTTGTTATCGTAAGATCGGTTTCCGTGAACATCGCACGAAAGCGGTACCAAGTTCTACGTGACCAACCCAACCCTTCATTCACTTCAGAGTTCAGATAGTCCTACCACGTCAACCTAGATGACCCTCTCTCCACAATGATAGTGGAGCCCACCGAACCTCCCCGTCATAGGCCGGAAATACCTGAGCATTTCTCGGGCCGGGCTCGGGCCGGGCCTAAAAAAGCCCGATGCAGAAAACCCTAGTCCCGAGTCCGGCCCGGCCCGACCGTCGGGCTGCAGAAATCGGGCCTGAGCCTGACTAGGCCCGACCCGACCCCTGCTGATTTTACGTTCCCAGCCCGATGTGCAAGCCCGGCCCGGCCCGAGATTTCCGGGCCGGGTCGCGTCGGGCTGTTCGGGCCGCGGGCTGCCATGGGCAGGTATACCCGGACGGACAGAGACAGCGATCCTCCCCCAAATCCCTCCCGCTCACGCACTCGCCGCCATGTCGCCCGCCGCCGCCCGAGCCACATCCTTCGCCGCCACCTTCTCCGCCTCCACCGCCCCTTCCTCCCGCGGCCTCCTCCGCCGTCCGTTCCGCGCGGCCCCCCGCCGCGCCGTCGCCTCGATGGCCGTGTCCGCTCCCAGGTCCCCGGCCGCCGCCTCGTTCCTCGAGCGCCGGGAGTCCGAGCGCGCGCTGCACTTCGTCAAGTACCAGGGCCTCGGCAACGACTTCATCATGGTACGACACCTGCTTGCTCTCTCGATTAATATTTCCGGCTACCGAATCGTGTAGCGTTCATTTGGGGGGCGACATGCTATTACGAATTTCGTGCAATCTCTGATGTTTTTAGACGCTTTGCGTTGACACTATTTTTGTTTCCTGTGGATGATGATTACTGTCTCATTTGTAGGTGGACAACAGGGATTCGGCTGTGCCGAAGGTGACTCCCGAGGAGGCGGCCAAGATGTGCGACAGGAACTTCGGAATTGGTGCTGACGGAGTCATCTTCGTCATGCCGGGGGTCAATTGCGCGGACTACACTATGAGGATTTTCAACTCTGACGGCAGTGAGCCGGAGGTGAGCTACTGATTCATTGCAGCACCGGGAAATGGGTTATTCTGCCTCCAGTTTTATCTGTAGTGATTCCTGGGAGGCAATGCTGAACGCTTCAGCTAAGATAATGTTAGCACAACATTAATTGCGTATGACTAGTCTCTGTGCCGACATGCAAGATATCTGGCGAGCATTGTCTGTAAGAGGGAACAATGTAGGAACATATCCTAGTCTACTGTCCATATAATAGATCATAGAGATGTTCATCTGAAGTGCTGATTGATCTGTACACCATCCAGTATGTTGACTATGTATTCCAGGATCATTCATAGTATTCCATATATCCTCTTAGATAACTGAAGATATATCACCCCTAGCCTCTGCACCATAGATGCATACATCCAAAGAGTGAAAAGATGAATATATGACAGACCACACGAAGAAATAAATCAATTGCTCGGTAGCGTATTACATGCTCACACCCAATCCGGGACATAAACTCTATGGTGAGCCACTCCATTTCCTTGTGCCAGACTCTATCGACTCCCTGTGCTGCAACAGTTGCAGTAAAGACCATGATCACAGCTAATTGATAGATTGGCACAATACCTGCATAAGATGATGAGTTGTGAGGATGTCTTAACTTCTTATCAAGTTGTGAGATTGATAACTGTGAAGGTCCAGAAGTGTTGTTATAATTTTAGTCCTATTATCTAATGCAGCACTTCAGTCATACACTACACACCATGTCAATAGCTGTATTCAAGAGGGAATTAAAATCAGCACATGTTTGTTTCCTTTTAGCTGTTCACTTGTTCTGCGTCGTTCTTCTTTGTTGCATACTGTTACAGAGAAAGCGTTTACTATGGATCTTGTTAGTGTGAGTTATTCTCGTTCATATTTTCATCCATTGCGTATTTTTTGTTCCAGATGTGTGGCAACGGCGTTCGTTGTTTCGCTCGTTTTATAGCCGAGCTTGAAAATCTACAAGGAACACATAGGTAAAATTTTGTGTGTGACTTTTCAATATCCGTAAATAGTTCAATGAGGAGTAAGACGCTCCCTCTTTATAATTAGATGACATTTTTTACACTGGCATGGTCTTCCAATCTTTGACCATTAATTTTTGTAGGCACATGTTAGTAGGAAATTATGAAAATATTTTTCATGAAAAATCCAACGGTACTGTTTTTTACTAACCGGTCAAATATTTTATATCTATTACTATTAGTAGTAAAATTTAATAAAGGTTGACTGCACACTTTCTAGGAAGTCATCTTTGTTTTTTAAACAGAGTCAGTAGGAAAGTTCCACCTTTATGTTTCATATGCTTATCCAAAACTTATGTAGTTTAATCTCCGTGTAGTCATTATTGGACTGCATCCTGTTCATCTGCTTATCCAAAACTTATGTAAATCTCAGTTTAATCTCCACATGGTCATTATTGGACTGCATCCTGTTCTTTGCAGTGGGACTAGAACTTTGATGATATAGATAGATAATCTATTCTTTTCAATGGCCCCTAAAATTGCATTATTGTCTCTCAGCTTCAAAATTCATACTGGTGCTGGATTAATCATTCCTGAAATACAAAACGATGGCAAGGTAAACACCTTTTAGTTTATCTAGTCATTTACTTATGTATATAGCTTAATTTTGAAGGCATACACCACCATAGTTTGACATCCACTTTTCTATCATGAGCAAAGGTAAACTATTTTTTATCTCTTGCTATCCTGCTAAGGTTTTTTCCTGGTTCTGAACTGATTTCAGGAACATTATTAACCTGCCTCAGCTCGCATGCCTATTAAAATTTCCTAACAACATGAAATATTGTGCTAGTATCGAAGAACCTGGCTAAGTTTTCACAGTTTCATAGTACATATGCTAGATGAAGCTAGTTAAGTCATAGTAAGCATACTGCACCGCTAGTTACAATTTGCACAATCTCAGTATGTTTGCAACAAGGACAATAATTATTTGTAAGAAGCATTTGTATGTCAACTTACACAATTTCAGTATGTTTGCAAGAAGAGCCTGCAGTAAGCATTTCATAATGCTGGTTACAGTCTTAAACTATTTTCCAAGGCAAATTTCTATGGTATTTTCGGCTGCTGAATCCCTGGCTTCTTTGGTGGCTTCACTAGCCTAGAGAGTATCCCCTTCCTGCCAACATTGAAGCATCAGTTCACCTCCAAACTCTTATACCGTTGATATAGTTACACATTCCAATACATTTATATTGTTTGCAGGTGAAGGTTGATATGGGCCAGCCCATCCTTAATGGACCAGATGTTCCCACAAAACTGCCATCTACCAAGAACGAAGCTGTTGTTCAAGCTGAATTGACAATTGATGGGTTAGCATGGCATGTAACCTGTGTTAGCATGGGAAATCCTCACTGTGTCACATTTGGCGCAAAAGAGTTAAAGGTAATAAACTTGTAAGTTCAAATTGCTTGCTCAGAAACTTATTTAAGTTTACCAAATTTCATCTGCATGTTATAACTCCAAAAGCAAAATGGCCAAAAAAATTCTGTCTTATATCTTACTGAACAATTTAATTGTTCACGCATGTGTGCTCGCTTAGGCCCAAAGTTCTACAGTTTGGATCAACTTCATGAGTTCTAGTTCTACAAATGCTATTCTTCTATACCAGAATTTTGAAATCTGAACATGTTAGTTATTAAAACGAGTGCACCACTGGGTTTTATTTATGAAAACACTAGGGATGAACCAATTGTCTTTGTCTGTTTTATTCATTGATGTTATGACCTCTAGTATTTTTCTGCCACTTCAGTAAATTTCTTGCAAAATCCATGCTGTATGCTTTGTTGGAATTAATCTTGTCATATGTATGCATGAAGCTTCTGGAAGGTCCATGAAGTATTTAGGGTATGTAGGAGAACTCTAGAATTAGGAATGTTCTAGATTAGATATTTAGGAGTAGTATGAAATATCTAAAGTTTGTAGAGTATTCTAGAAGTATGGTGTAGGGTTTGGATTGTGCCACATGGCAACAATCTAAAGGGTCATGTACAAGTATAAATAGGGGTACCACCCCTCCCATGTAACATGAAGTGAGAAGAAATAAGTAGAGAAGCTTGTAAGCCAAGATGTAGCCTCAAGCATACGTATGAAATATATGGAGCATATATGTGGTCTGTCATATATGCCTATGTGTTAGTGTGTGTGTGAAGCACAACCTTCTTGAGAAGGGAGCTAAGTGACTTAGCTTCCAACATGCTTTGGGACAGCAAGGGAAATTTACTTAGGATACATATTGTTACGGTTCGTTTTGAGGTCAACTTTTGCGGATATTTGGCAACAATTCTCTATATCAACCTGACTGTTACAAATTTTATTGCAAGGGAAGAGACTGCTATTTTGGTTGAACTATATTTGCTAACAATCATATTTGCATTAGCCTACAACCCTACATGAGCTGTCCACATTATAGCTGATTTTTTTTTGGATGGACCACAGGATCTGCATGTTGATGATTTGAAGCTTAGTGATATTGGTCCTAAATTTGAGCATCATGAAATGTTTCCTGCTCGGACCAACACAGGTAACTTTTCATTTTGACACCTCTATATGCTTCCATGTAAACACCCTTGCTGACTTTTCATTTCTGCAGAATTTGTGCAGGTCTTGTCTCGCTCACACCTCAAAATGCGAGTTTGGGAGCGTGGTGCTGGTATAATTGCTGTTCCCTTGACATAGGATATCCCTTTATATTAAAGGATGCTGTACATCTTTTAATCCTTCAAAACATTAACCCATAGTATAAATAGATCGATTAATTGTATGGTTTTCAGTGCGATACTTTTTATCTCCAGGTATTTCTTGTAAGTAGTTCATATACAAATAAACTCTGATTTTGACTGTAGGAGCAACTCTTGCTTGCGGTACTGGTGCTTGTGCGGTTGTTGTTGCAGCTGTTCTTGAGGGCCGAGCTGAACGGGTCTGTGCCTTTCTTCTTTGCGCTGTCAATTTTATCTTTACTGTACCTTATTTGTTACCTTTTTCTTGTGATACAGAAATGTGTAGTTGATTTGCCCGGTGGGCCATTGGAAATTGAGTGGAGGGAGGAAAACAATCATGTTTACATGACTGGTCCAGCGGAGGCTGTCTTCTATGGATCCTTTGTTCACTAGGTCAGTTTGTGGGTAGCTGCCTTCCGAGAGCTTAAGATTTAATAATATATTACTCATTATGACCTGTAAGTTTATTGTCATCATAATCAGCCCTACATTTAGTTTCTGTTTTGCTAGGATCTTCTTCGTAGCAAGATTGTTTACGTCTTTGCCTTTGTAGTGAATCTGTTACTATCTTGAAATTCATGCGTGTTGATTTAATTGAATCTCATATTTCTGGCGTCCTTTCTCGATTAGTATGTCTTAGGCGAGAATGCATTCCTGAACCATATCTTCGTCGAGAAGGCATTCCTGGACCATGACTAGAAAACATCATTAGGGCAACACACAAGTTGAAGGGCAAGTCACAGTTTAGCAGTTATAAGTAACAGTAGCCTCCAGAAGGAATATGCAGTTACAGTAGGGTCCTCCCTTTCTATTCTCGTCAGATTAATAGGATGCTTACATGTTACATCAAGGACTATCCATGATAAACTTGTTTATTGAGAAAATAGGGTATGGGTTAGTATTGCCATTAGTAAGTTCTTATTAAGTATAAATCACTTGTTCATGACTGTTAAATCAATCTTATTTTACACAGTTAATGTGGATTTCTCGATTTATTAGATGTGTGCATTCTCAGGAAGCTGTTAATATGTGGTGATCATGTTGTGTTGATTGCCTATTGACTATTGTATATCAGTTAATTGAAAAGCAATATTTGTAATGCCATGCTTCATGTTAGTGCTTGTTTAAGTGGGATGAAGATCTTTTTGCGACCTAATATTTAACGCAGTATACATATATAATTATGTCACAGATCCTTCTTTAAACCAATGATGTTATTGCATTATTCTTTCTTCAACTAGTTGACCTATCTATTTGTATGTACAAAGTCTTAGCAAACATTTCCAACGTAACTTGCCAAACTTTTTAGGTACTGAGGTTGGAGATGGAAGAGTTTGGCATAACTTGGAGCCTGAAAAATTGATTATAAGGTCTATCAAACCACTATCCTGGTACCAGTGCCACTCCACTCTTAATAAAGGCTGCTTACTATGGGCGAAAAATGGGAACACTGGGCAGCACTAGAGGCTCCTGTTTGAAGCTTTCCAGCCGTTTTTTACTTCTTGACCTTTTGTACTCCTGGTTTTCAGTCCATCATGTTAGAACCCTGTGCGAATTATGGATCTATCCAGCTTGTGCTCTTGTATGCATTGCTTGAATATTGTTGTCTACAAATTTATCTTGATTTACTGCAAAATGGTTGGGCTTGTACCTGTTAATTGGTGAGATTGATGTTGGCATTTTCTGAAAATTTCTTTGAGAACCCATTTTGTATATGCAAGGGTGGGTGTTTGAGTTTAGTGTTTAGGTACTTGTGCATCTTAAAAAATTATTAAAAAACACATTCATAGATGTTAGACATGTTAGAACATGCGACTCTGCAAAAAGCTATTCTCTAATGTAAGACAACTCTATGAGAATTTTTCAAGATGCGCCAAGAGCTATCATCTGACCAACTGTTTTGAAATTGACTAGCTAAAGCAAGTACCCTGCATATGTGTGAAAAGAATTCCACACAAACCAATAACTGTTACTACTTTGTCCAGAAAGAGAGAAGAAATGACACCATATAAGTTGGTGAATTCATTGTCTTATTTTGAGTTTGATGTATTTTCATTTGAAGATAATGGTGATACTTGGATCTATTTGCTCCTTGCTGCTGAGAGTGGCTTTACATGTGTTATATATGGATTTGGCCAAATGGACGCCATGTTTTTTATGTCTCTTCTGTGCATTTTACTTAATACCACTCATGAATCATATGCTCTCACTTAGATCGTGATCATATTTTAATAGTCATGTGATCTTTCAGGTTTAGCTTCTTGCAGTAAATCTTGCACACCTTGGCCCTTGGGCTCTCTGTTTTAAATTTTTAATTACAATATTTACAAAGCTTTTATTTGTAGGCCCATTAGAGAAAACAATGACTTGAGCAAAACTGCAAATACACTAGTGTTATTTGTCTTGTTTCTTGTCCAAAGTACTATTGGCGGCCCTAGTTTTATCTTTATCATCTTTATTTATAACTGGCCATGCTAAATCATCAACAATTCATCCTATTCCCATCAATGCTACCCCAGTTTTGATTTTTCTGGAGCCACCATGCGACATTAATAGTTGGGTCCAGGTGGTTAAGCACTAGGGTTTCTATTCAAACAAAAGATACATGAAGGGTCTTTTTCAGTAAAGTAGATGCTACAAAGTTCTCACTACATGCCACACATAACCGCCTTCCAATTCCTCTATCACAGTAAAAAAATGCTTTCCTGCACGCATAACCTACAAGGCCTGCTAAAATAAATTAGTGCAAACTTAACTTTCGTGAAACGAAAAGAATTGAATTCTAATGCTAGTCGGGTAATACTTTTACTAAAGAAACAAAAGAATAGAAGACAGCCCACTCACTCTTTTCTGAACCTTTCATCTTCTTGCAGGCTATAGATCTTGATAATTATATAGCATTGTGAAAGGGTGTGGCTAATTCTGTAGGAGTGAAAGAGTGTGGTTAGGAGATAACGTGCCAATTGCAGTGCATTCTCTAAAAGAAACATGCAGCTTCTGCTTGCTTGCTGCTGTTTATGGTGTGTTTCAAAAGCATCCTTTGGTCTAGATTTGGCATGCCTAGACGTTCTCCTTTCATTTCAAACTAGAAGGCCAATACACGCTTTTATGGTCAAATGTGTAACTTTGGCCAACAGTTGGTCCATCAGTCTGTAGATTTGGTCATGTGAAAACTAAGACAGTGTATACTTGTATGGTTGACCATGGTAGTAAACTTGTAACATTGTAGTTAATCCTAATGTACCACAACGCAATGTAGACATATCATCAAAATGCATCTTGAAGGACAAAAAATATTTACGCCTTTTACTTGAATTGGAGTGGGAGTACTATCTTTGACTATAACATTCATAGACTGTCTGCCTGCTCCTTTCATGTAGCATACATGGGTAAGCATTAACTCCCTGAAACACTGCGTTAAGGTAAACCTGCTTCAGCTTTTCTTGAACTACAGTACTATTTTCACATTTTTGGAATTATGCCATATGAATAAATCAACTTTTTGTGTGCTTCTTGTGCATTATTTGTGAGAATTTGCTAGTTTATCTCTGACTCCTGTGTTTCATCACCATAAATTCTGAATTCAGTTTCTCCAGCTCTTCGACTTGTTCATATGCACAAAGGATTAAGATATATACTTATAAACTTAAAGTAACACCTCTGAATCTAGAGCAAGGTTTAACAAGCACTCTTTGATATAGACTTGGGAGTTTCTGTTAATTAAAAACTCATGTTTAGCGGAGTTATTAATTTATCATTATGTCTCGTTTTCTCTTCCAGAGATCCAGTTCTGTAAATATGTGTTGCCATAGTCTTCCTAAGTATTTTTTCGTCCTGGGCGCGTGGCTCCTGAGGGCTATGCTTTTTTACCCTACCGCATAACTTGCAAGTTGCTACTGGAAGTTTACTATATCATAGCTAGAAACTGGTTACAGTTGATGACTTATCTTCGGTCTATATCAAAGCTACCTTCTGTGCTTTACCTGCATTGTTTCACATTTTTGTACTATAGAGGGTCAGCATAATCTTCAGCTTAGTTACAACCTTGCTGGACTCAGCCTGTAGAAAGCATTTAAGTCGATATAACACCTGCAAATTCTATTGCATCAATGCTAAGCATTAGGAGAGTTTCACAAGAGATAGCTGATTATATTGCCACAGTGTGAAAGTGCCCTTGCATTGCATATGTCAAGGGCCAAGTGACATAAGCTGTCTTGCACACTAGAACTACATACTATGTAGATACATAAGACACAAGCACACCTTGGAATGCTAGATAGATATGAATGTAGATCCATGCTAATTGTGTTTTCTACAAAAGCATTTCACTTCTGCTAGGTAGCAAGTAACATAGTAATCATCCAATATATAGCTTCAATAGCACGGACCCATTCCTTTACTATAACCAAACTGTGGGGCCATCTTTATCTCATCATCCATCTTCAAGTGTTCCTCAGGGCAGTAGTGATCCCACATCAGAGATGGTAGCAGAGGGCCAGTGGGGTTGCTGTATGCATTGTCCTTCCCATTATGAAAACTCGGTCCTGATGGTGCCTGTGGTGCCTCAATTTCCATCCATATCTGATCCATGAGGTATCCATCCATGTCAGCAGGCGTGCCCTTCATGATGCTTGTGATGCAGCTACTGCCACCATGCAGCTCTTGCTCGTCTACTCCAAGGATTGATGGTGTCTCCGGAAGGCAGGATTGGTATGTCAGTGAAGATGAAGATGATGAGGGTGACATGTTCTTCTTCCTCTCCTGTGCTTTCTTCCTCATGTGTGTCCTCCAGTAGTTCTTTATCTCATTGTCAGTACGCCCTGGCAGCCTCCGTGCTATCCTGGACCACCTATTGAAGAACCACCAAATATACTATTCATAATAGCAGAGGCGAGCTATCACTCTTTCATTTAGATTGTTATTTGGATCAAACCTGTTTCCCCATCGAGCATGGAGCTCGAGGATGAGGCGTTCTTCATGAGGAGTCATGCGTCCACGCTTGAGGCCAGGGTGGAGGTAATTGACCCATCGGAGACGGCAGCTCTTTCCTGTGCGGTTGAGGCCTGCATGGTGATTACGGGGTTGAAGCAAGAAGAGAGATGGTTAGAGAAGGTGACATTTCTTGTTGCGACTGTGCGCAAAACATATCAATATAGCTACCTAATTTTTGGATCCCCCACCCCTCAAACCTGATACTTTGGCAACGAAATCCCAACGACGTTCACCGAACAAACGGACAGTGCATACCAATTGCAGGTCTTCCTGCTCTGTCCATGGACCTTTGCGTGTCTCTTCTCTCACTGTCACCATATCAACCCTGAGATATAACGACAGTACCCTAACGCTGTTCGCTCCTACCTTGTATCGGCCGGGAGCCGGTCTTCTTGCTCTTCTTTCTCTGTGTGCTTGTGGGCTCCAGTTTCAGGATGAGATCCTTGATGAGCTCCAGTTCTGTTTGGGAGAAGAATACTGAAGAGGAGAGCTAGTAGGGAGAGGAGGAAGATGGCCTTAATTGCCCAAGGCTCTGGTGACTTTTGCTTCTCATTTATAGGCAAGTGAGGGAGCTCTTGGTCTCTTGTGGTCACGTGATCTGTTGGTGTGATTTGGAGCTCCCCTTAGGAACCTATATTCCATCATTTGGGTTGTCCTCAGATTCTAACTTATAAAGGCAGCTTTTCGATGGCTCATGATGCACAAAATATATTGCAACCTCTTAGTGTACGTGTTATGATGTTTACTTTTTTGGTGTATGGATTTCATTTGGTGCTAGAATTATATGCCTTCTTGGTGCTTACAAGTTATACATGAATGCTGATGCATTATACAAGTAAACTGTTGTCAACACTGCACATGGTTATTCAAATTCATGAAGTTCGTAATTTTGTTCGAAAGGCTGGAATTTCTTAGCTTTGGTCATGCCATCTAGAAATATACTTTAATTTTAGCTGATCAAGATTCAAGAACAATAACCATGTGGTGACTGTTTAGCTATCACCAAGTAGGCAATTAATACTAGCACCAGACTGGCTATACAAAACACTGGCTAGTTTAAATGAAAGCATTTTCTCTTTGGTAATATCCATCTGGCTTTACTTTTAAACTTCAACAGAAATGCTGTTCTTTGCATTAAGAAGTCAGCAAGTATTTACTGATTCATGCCAGCACAGACTTGAAACCTTTACCAGGCTGCTAGCCAGACCTTCCTGTTTTTCCTTTATTTTAATCATTTTCTTTGTACAAAACTTGATGATTCGGAAGGCACAGGCTGCTGCTTTATTGGTTCCTTTAATTTGCTTCTTCTTTAATGGGAATATAGGACGTGTTTCCTTTTTGTTTCACGAGAAAGAGAAGTGGATGTGCTTATCAACTTTTCTGTGATTTCATAGACCATGGTGCATAAAACTATAAGTACCTTTTTTTTTGGTGATTGGTCTGAGAATTATACTTATAATTACAAGTAAACTGGATGGATATCCGATGTTCTTGATATACTAGATTTTATTTTTGTTTGCAAACAAACTTTGCAGATTCACTCATATTTGTCAGTTGATGGTACGAAAAGTTCACGAAGACCAATAGAGAAGCCATAGCTATCTTTGGTCATAAACTAATTATTTATGTAATGTGTTTGCTGAGCCAACATGCACATCACATTTACCTGGATAGAGTCGAATCCTGGGAATTACTAACGATGTGTGACTAAGCAGGAACTGCTGATTGCTCGGAGAAATGCAAGCAGTAAGCAGGCTTCAACTGAAAACCGGTGTGTCCTTTTCTTATTTTGGTTGAAACCAATAACTTCAAATTAGCTGGTGAGTATTATTATCCTCCTCCCTTCAACTATGACAGAGTAATTTAGAATGAAAATTACTACTTTGCAGTATTCTAGAGTTTTACCTCCTGCTTACTACCATTGGAAATGGGAATCTTCGTAAAGTCTCCATCTGTTTTCCTCCGTTTCCTTTTTCTGTCCTGATATGAAAAGTGTTAGCCTTTTTGTCAGCCATTATCATTGGTACAGAGGACACCCATCGCTCCTTTTTTGTCAGCCATTATCACAGGCTCAGAAAAAAGGTCTTATTACAAGTTGATACATAGGCAGACCCCAGCACTCACATACTACTGCTGAGTGCCTGCACAAACCTGTCCCTGTAAGAAGTGTCCCTCTCCCTCTAGAGCTGTTTGAGCCGCTGAAAGCAAAGTTTTTTTGTGAATCCGTAGTCATAAGCTGACCTTAGCTATGGAAGGATGTTCATCCTTGTGCTGATCGTACAACTGAAACGATGTGCAATGTCATGGAAGTTTCAAACATCCTTTTGAATGGTTTCGGCGGGTGCTGTCAGGTCAACTTATGCTCCATCAGCCAACCCCAAGTTACTTTCAAATTATGGCTGCTTTGCTATATTAAGAAATATTTCGAGCCTAGGACACGATTTATACCAAAAATGATTGATTAGTGACCGTGATGTTAGGACATGCTGCTCCTTTTTTCTGGAATGCAAACACTGCGATATGCTTAGTATACTTGGCAATTCTGGATCATACTATGTGTCTCTGTGAGTGTTTTTTTTTGCTACCATCATCCACGCTGAAGTCTGCATATCATGCGTAGTTTTTGCCTGCATCATATCATATGCACAAGAGTGTTCTGGAGCGACCACGTCTCCAGAGCACGCTGGACAGTAGGGGCCACGAGAAATAATTTGATATACGGGACCTAACTTCTCCATTACTGTGCACAATTGTCTGTTTCTCTCTGAAAAGTCTGCTTAACACAAGGGAAATGATTTCCTGGCGCCAAAAAGTCGTGGAAGAAGCTCTGATCCGATGTGGAGGCCACCAAGGTCCAGCTCCGATCTGTGCTGCAGTCCACTTTGTGGTGGCCTCCTCTCAGCAGTCACCACCTTTTTATCTTGGCATCTTGCTTCTGGGAGCCTCCTCCCTCCCAATACACTGCTAGCACTGTTCTATCCCACTACTAGCAGAAACGAAATCTTTTCTAGTATTTGTTATTTTCCACTGAATTTCCATATTCTTTTCTCCATTTCTTCCGCTTGTTGTTTTGCTGTGTTCTATCCCACTACCTAGTACAAAGGAAATATTATTTATTTGCTATTTTCCACTTAATTTCCCTCTTCTTTTCTCCACTTGTTGTTTTGCTGTGTTGGACCTCTCTTGTGTGTCCTTATCACCCGCTGTGGTCTCTCACCTGTGGGGTGGGTTGAGGTGTCCCCTCCTGCTTGCTTCTTCTTCTGGCAGTGGCACCATGCACTATCTTCAGGATCGGTCACTCATCATCATTGTCGGTGCGACGACGACGGAGATCTCTTCGTTCCAGTGCCAATCAAGTGCTCCATGAAAATTTCCAATCCTTCTTGACTTCACTTTGGTTGCCTAGAAATTTCTGGACGCATGTGTGTTTTGTGTGCAATTGCACTGAATTAGTAGTGGGGGAAAACAGTACGCAGCTGCCGGAGTTGGACATTGCCTGGTGAAGAGTTCAGCCATCTGTTCCTGGCAATAGCAACTCAGTAAAATTTTCCTTTCGACAACGGTTAGTGTCTGTCATACTCTGTTCATGCCACAGTGATATTCGCAATGACGAGTTTGCCCATTGTTCATCAATTCATCTTTTCTCTTTATCTGACCTGGCTGTTTTCTTTGCCTTGCTTTACTGAGTCTTTGGACGACTGTTCAAGGCCCCAAGAGTCAGGGTCTCTTTGGCCACCATGTTCCCTTAAATTTCTATCATATCGATTTTTCACGTGTGGCATAAAATATAATTGTTTTTTTCTTTTGTGATTACAAGGAAAGGCACACGCACACCACTACACAGGTGCAACCCTTGCTGACGCGTCTCCTAATCACATCCTAGAAACACTCATCTTACACCACGTATCATGTGGTCGTTACGCAACATTTTCCTGCTCCAACCTTTAATGTATCGGAGAGTTGCCCTGTTCCGTCTGTTCCCCTTTGACAAAATGACTGTCATTCCAGGTTTTTTCTTTAATATTGGAAAAGTGACTCATATTATGCTCCCATGGAAGGGGAGACAATGAAGTTTTGGACGTATTATTCTTTTTTTGTCCTTTTTATTTGGACTTGCTATTCCTATCTGCTTTTCCTTATTCCTTCCGTAGGCTACACGGCCACTTGGTTGCAAAAAATGGCACAGTTATGCCACAGTGCTCCATACATTCGTTACTTAACCTTGGTGCAACTCGCTGACATGATGTTTCAGCTGGATAAGATTCCCTTGGTTTTTACAAGTAAAACCAACAGCGACGCCCACGTATCGAGCGTCAATTTGCTATATACATATTATTTGGACCATTGGTGAAATTAAGTGAGCTTGTTGTTTTGCAAGCCGCGATGGGCTAGTCCTCGTTGGCTGGTGCTCCATCAACTCGGTGTGCTAAAGCTTGAAGCAAATGACTCATATCATCCAGCATAGCAGCTTTCCTTTACTCCCCATGCGCCTTGCCATCTATATTGGCACCACCACTGCCGGATATGCTTAACAACCCTGTGAGTATAGCAACTAAATTGGAGGTAAACACAAGAGTTAAATGCAATAAGTATTAGACTTGAGAAAGTAACTTCTTTGCATTCTTTCAACATCTGAAATGGGAACGACCATCCATGAATTAGATTTATCATGATTCTCTAACCCAATGACTAATACAATTACTTAATTATGGCCAATGCAACATTTGTTATTGATATATCCTACATATCGATCACTGAAAGGGAGTTTCTTCAGATCGAATATGCAAACAGAAACCACATTCATTCAAAATAAATAAGAACTAACCTTAACGATAATAATAAAGATGGACGCACTAGCCATGAACAAAGATTCCAACACAAGGTTGAGGCCTCCAAGTGCGTGCAGGTGTACCACTACGTGGCCGGCGGCGGCGATCGTAACCGGAGAGGATCTTGGCAGATAGGAACTTGTCTCCAAGGTGGACTTGACAGCTCGGCGTGTGTTAGTCCGGAGATGTTGTGCGAAGCATGAGCCTCTTCCACGTGTGTGCCGGTGTACCACTATGTGGTCGGCAGCGGCGATCGGTACCAGGAGAGGATCTTGGCGGATAGGAACTTGTCTCCAAGGTGCGGTGGCTTGTAGACCTCACGGCTCAGCGTGTGTTAGTCCGGAGATGTTGTGCGAAGCACGAGTCTTCCTTCACGTGTGTGCCGGTGTATCACTACGTGGCCAGTGGCGGCGATCGGTACCAGGAGAGGATCTTGGCGGATAGGAACTTGTCTCCAAGGTGCGGTGGCTTGTAGACCTGACGGCTCGGCGTTTGTTGGTCCGGATTCAATTGTTAGGGCAAAAGAGGAAAATGTTCGAGTCAAGATGGAAAGTTTTTGCTGCTCGATATCGGGATAATATGTACCGTTTATTGAAAATTGAAAGGACAAGATTTTGCTGCTCGACATCGGGAATCTCTGTATCATTGATTGAAAATTGAAAGGACAAGATTTAAACTATCCCAACATGTTTGCTTTTTTAATATTAGTATAGATGAAGTGCTTCCTCGTGAGAATTTCAGAAATTCGTTCCCGACGGGTCTTGAACTCTGGTTGCCAGGTTTAGCCAATATTGCCTTTGCCACTGGGCCTCTGGCTCGTTCTCGCTGGGAGAAAAGTTTTAATTGATTCTTCCCTCGGCATCCTTGTATATCATGTGTCCATGTATAGGTACTTTTAATGAAAGCTTGGTAAAAAAAATACAAGGGGTTTCTTCTGGCAGGGTGGTAATTCTTTCAGAAAGTAGCACGTGATTTAGTGGAAAATAATGTGCAAGACAAATATTAAGGGCGGTTTGGGTTTTAAATGTTGAGAGAAAAATAATATGGTGTTGAAATGTTTGGAGTCTTTTACTCATGGGAAAACTTCTTACCCTTTGGAGTCTTGCTAATGGTGTTGAAATGTTTGGACACTACTTACACGTCAGTCAAGTTGGTTATTTTTCCAAAACGTAGCCGTTTTCGCCACAAAATTTGTCCAGTCCATTTAGTATTACATGTAGCCGTTTTCGCCATAAAGAGGGAGTAGAATGATAGTAGGTCGTTTGGAGAAGGTAAAATGGTAAATATTAGCTAGTCAAATCGCAGCTTGAGTGCCGCACCAACTGGACTACCGGTCAGTTCTTCTACCACGGAGCACGTAGCCTGGCCTCACCTGCCGCGGAAGGAGCCATGCCGGCATGCACGTACGTCGCCGCCGCGACATGGACACGACGGTCCACGCTACTTCCGGCCGGCGGCTCGGATCATTCCCGCGACGTCGATCGGAAGCGACGCGCCACCATCTGGTCTCCCCGGAGATCTTCACATCATCTCCGGCAAAGCGCGACGTGTGAGGAACTGACGCCTCTCTTTTACTCGTAACGATCGAAGCAACCACCTCAAATGCCTTTACAGGAGGACATGGCGGTGAAAAGTGAATCATTCCGGTGGCTGGAATCTCTACCGTGAGCGCCTGGAATTCCTTTCTCTGGCTAGTGCTCTCCTGCGATGGCGATGCAGGAGCCGACAACAATGGCATTCTTTTTCTTGGCGACAAGCCGTCCGATCTATCACCGCCAAAAGGGAAAGATTGGATTAGGGCGCGAGGATTAAGGAGGAACTGTGGGTGGCGGGAGGGAGAGTCCAGGTTTTGCTTCTTAATCCCGATTTGTGGAGCGGCTAGCTAGTGGTGGCGTCGACGTGATGTGAGACTAGATGGAGCCCCAAATTAGAAAAAGTAAAAACCTAGTGATGGGGGTGAGAGTGTTGGTTATCACCCAGGTGGCGCCTAGGAGTCCTATTAAATTTCAAATTTCACGGTGAGCTTTAGCCAACCCATGCATGCATGCATGCATGACGACTGACGCACGAGACCATTCATACATAACTAACCACATGCACATTGCACTTAACTCTTTGCCTACGGGCTACGGCTAGTGGACATCGTGTTAACAAGCCCTTAGTTTTTGGCTCGTCTTTTTTTTTTTCAAAGAAAGCAGCACGCGCGACCTAGGTAGCTAGCCAATATGCATGGTGACATATTGGCACAAAATGTGTATGCGCACCCTACGTTTGGCACGTACGTGTGCCTCAATCTGTTGCGATTGGCGCACGTGTGCGCCGTAGCCATATAAACACAGTGAACATTAACCAACTTAGAAGATGCCAATGCACCGTACGTCTTGTCGATCATGTGCTATTTAGGTCCATAGAATACACTCCCTCCTTTCCAAAATATATGACGTTATAGAAATTTCCGAAACCCACAAAAAAAACGCCTTAATGACCTGTAATACCATTCCACAGGGAGCTAGAGGAGAGGGTGGTCACGGGGAGCGCGAGCGACGGGGGACACGAGCTTGAGTGAGAACGAGTCGTCTACACAAAGATAATCTCGAAAAGTAAAAAAAAAAGACTGTAACATGACGGATTTTGTACACCAAACCTTTTAACGTCATACATTTTGAAACGGAGGGAGTACTTGGATACGTTTTCTTTTGTTTCTTTTTGTTGCTGCAACTAGTATCGCGTTTCCAAGACAAGCCTTCATGAGAAAGGTGGAGTTGAACCTCGACTCGATTCCACGATTCTTTTTTTGTCGAGCTTCGGAAGGTGAGTACAATTTCGATTCCATTAATTCAATTTGATACGATCCAAAATGATTTCATCTTTTACCTAGATAACATTTAACGACACCGGTCCCGATCTAGATCTTCTTTTAACTTAACTTAAACCAACACACTAGACCCACACAATCCGGTTTGAATTGCACTGGCGGGCCTCCTACTTGTTGTGTATGTGCATATTGGTCAACCTTCTTGAAAATTGCTCACAGCAAGTAAAAGTTCTCAAAGAGAGAAAGACCAATCCTCTATGTGGCAAGAGGACGAGCTCAAGTGATGTGTAACTTATATGTGGAAAACGTTCCCGAGGGCGGCATGGACATTATTAGGCATAGAGATTTATTAAACAACACGTTGAATATCTTGTCAAGTTTTAATCTTTTTTGGACGGAGCCATTGTTAGGTATAGCTAAATAAATAAACTAAACCCCTTATGATGGATCATGTGGCCAAGTAAATGACTGCACAAGAATTATTAAGACATAAAGTCCCACCATAGCATTACACTCTAAGGTCCCCGATACTAATACCCTCATAATGTAACTTCATGACTCGGTCTCGGGTTTACATGTCCTCCCAAGTCTCCCTCAATTCATTACACTACGGCGTTCTCCTATGAGCCCATACAGGTGAAGTGTTGTTGATACGTCTCCAACGTATCTATAATTTCTTATGTTCCATGCTATTATTATACAAATTGCTACATGTTTTATTCACACTTCATGGCATTTTTATGCATTTTTTGGGACTAACCTATTAACAAGATGCCACCGTGCCAGTTCCTCTTTTCTGCTGTTTTTGGTTTCAGAAAAGCTGTTCTGCAAATATCTTCGGAATCGGACGAAACAAAATGTCACGTTCCTATTTTCCCAACACGTTCACGAAGTCCGAAGGAGAGACGAAGGGGGGCAGCGAGGCGCCGTCCCCACCCCATGGCGCGGGTGGGCCCCCTGCCGCGCCACCATGTGGGAAGCGCGCCTCGTGCCTCCACCGACGTCGCCCCTTCGCCTATTTATTCTCCCCGAGACGAAAACCCTAAAAGACAGAGCCATATTTCCAGAAAACATCCGCTGCCGCCGCCGCCGTCAACCCTAACTCGGTGGGTTTCTGAAGCTCTTCCCGGCACCCTGCCATAGAGGGGAATCATCACCGGAGGGCTCTACATCGCCATGCCTGCCTCCGGAGTGATGTGTGAGTAGTTCATCTTTGGACTATGGGTCTATAGCAGTAGCTAGATGGTTATCTTCTCCTTTTGTGCCATCATGTTTAGATCTTGTGAGCTGCCTATCATGATCAAGATCATCTTATTGTAATGCTACATGTTGTGTTTGCTGGGATCCGATGAATATTGAATACTATGTCAAGTTGATTATTGATCTATCATATATATGTTGTTTACGATCTTGCATGCTCTCCGTTATTAGTGTAGGCTCTGGCCAAGTTTATGCTTGTAACTCCAAGAGGGGGTATTTATGCTAGATAGTAGGTTCATGCCTCTATTTAATCTGGGACAGTGACAGAAAGTTCTAAGATTGTGGATGTGCTGTTACTACTAGGGGTAAAACAGCAATGCTTTATCTAAGGATATTAGTATTGTTTACATTATGCACGATACTTAATGTAATTGTCTGTTACTTGCAACTTAATACTGGAAGGGGTGCGGATGCTAACCTGAAGGTGGACTATTTAGTCACAGATGCATGCTGGATAGCGGTCTGTGTACTTTGTCGTAATGCCCAAGTAAATATCATAGTGATCATCATGTCTTGTATATGCATTGTTATGCACCTCTCTATTTTGTCAATTGCCCAGATGTAATTTGTTTACCCAGCATTTAGTATTTTATTGTGGAGAGACACCACTAGTGAACTGTGGACCCCGGTCCATTCTTTTGCATCTGAAATACAACCTACTGCAATCATTGTTCTTTTTCATTCTCTGCAAGCAAACATCATTTTCCACATTATACGTCTAATCCTTTGTTTCCAGCAAGCCGGTGAGATTGACACCCTCACTGATTCGTCGGGGCAAACTAGTTTGGTTGTGTTTGTGTGCAGGTTCCAAGTCAGCCGTCAAGACTTCATCCTCCCCAACGACACAGCAAGTTTTCTGACACCGTTGACACCTTCAGAACATCGCCGACTTCCTACTGGATTGATAACCTTGGTTTCATACTGAGGGAAGACTTGCTGCTACACTCATCCAACCTTACACTTGAGGTCTCCTGACGAACGTGTGCTTTACACGCATCAGTTGTGCAGTCGATGTTCGCACAACACCATCATAGAATCACATAAAAAGATAAACACTAGACAAAATACCAACACATTCATATATAAATCATTGCCAATTCATCCTATGCCCTCAGGAACATACGGAACTACTCACAACGTGCAAACATGATAATATTCAGTGGCATAAATGGTACAACACAATCTGAAAATATAACTTCTCCTCCAAATAATGACAAGTACTCAATCACAAACATGAATAGTAGCACAAGACAAGTATCTAGGGTATAGCAACTCTCAAACTACGAGGGGACGGAGTGGATCACGGAGATGATGATGGAGATGGTGCTGGTCTTGGTGATGGTGATGATGTAGAGGCCTCCTCCCACGCCAAGGAGGAGAGGTGATGACGATGACGATGATTTCCCCCTTCTCCGGAGCTCCGGAGCAGCAGGATCTGATCCCCCTCGGAGGGAATCAGGAGTTTCGCCGCCGCCGCGGCCTCGGATGGCTTGGGAAAATTAGGGCGTTACTTTTCGGGCGAGACGAAGGTGTGTTAAAAAGCCCTGAGCGAGGAAGTGCCCGAGGCTCCATTTGGTGGGCTCCACGTGGCCAAGAATCTGGCCGCGTGGCCCCCCTCTTTTGGGCCTCGTGGCTCTCTCCTTCGATCTTCTTTCCTCTGTTTCTCCCGATGAAAAACCAGCTGTGCAATTTTTCTTTTTCCATTTGGGTCCCTGTAGCTCCTGAAACATTAAAAACAAGAAAAAGGAGGTTTTCTGCCTCCCAGAAATTAAATACCAAAAATAGGGACTTTGTATGAAAGTCCCATAAATCATCTAAAACATGTAAAAACAATGATATAACAATGCAATAACATTCTAATATGATAATATAAGTTGTATAAATGATGATATAAAATGCACGTATCAACTCCCCCAAGCTTAAACCTTTACTCGTCCTCGAGTAAGTAAGGACATAGATCATTACATGCATCAATGGACTTATGGTTGATAAATAAATACGAGCATTGTATCATCATCATATTCATTGCAATGAAGATTAATGAACTAAAACTCATACACATGAGGGCAACATAAGTAGAAGCTCTAGCAATCACCCCTTACTTTTGAAAGCAAATAACCATTGTATGTTGGACAATTGAATCATACTATTTTTCACATGCTTTTGCTCTTATGGCAAGCATTATAATATTTTATACTTTGCTGAAATTTAAAGACAAGATAAACTCTCATTGGATAACAAGTTTAAAGAAGACAAATGAAAAGATAGATATAAGATTGTTTACACCTTGCTTCACTAGTAACTAGTGCAAACTTTAGTCATGGATATTTCAATCAAGTTCCTATGCTCTATACAACCTTTATCTTACACTTTCCATGGCTAACTGAATTTTCAGGTGCCTTCCTTTTCATTCACTTTCCAAGAGCATAAGTATTGAAATATCCATGATCATTAATTTGCTCAAAAGATACTAGATTCTAACAAGAGTGTTTCATATCCTTTTCATTAACCCTTCCTAACTTTTTATCCTACAAGACTATATCTCAACCTTAAACTATTAATTTTCAAGTCATATTGACTCATTCTCTTTACTTATTTTATATAAGATAATTCTACAATTGTCCAACACACTCAAGTTAATTAAATTCAAGGCAAGATGTGACTGAAACTCTAAATATGCCACGCTCATTTGCATGAGTGTTACCCATAAATCTCCAAACAAGAGAATCATGGATGACACCATACTTTAATATTCATTGATAAACCACAAGATAGGGATACATGATAATGCTCCATGAGCTCACACACGCCTAAGAGAGATTGATAACTAAACGATAAAAGCAAACACACCATGACTAGATAGATATGATAAACTAGTAAAGATAAAGGCTAGGTTGGAACTCCCCCAAGCTTGACGTTTGCTAGAGGCTCTTTATTTCTCTTCCTTCTTGTCATAATAATTATCTTCAAGTTCTCCAACGATGCTCATCATAAGATTGTAGGCTTCCTCAAACTTGCTTGCAGCTTTTCCCAGTTTTTCCATGAGATTCTTCTCCACCGTCTTCTTGCTAGGCTTCCACTCCGGGCTTGGTACTTTTACATTGGGATCTTACGATCCCATTCACCAGGATAGTTCTCTTGGGTGGCACGCTGAATTCCCTGTCAATAAGAGTAGAAACCACGTTTTTGCTAGCAAGTGCGTGCCTAGGAGCCTTCCCTCCTGTGCTCATGCGCGTCGTCTGCCTCTTGTTTCCAAGAGACACGTTCACCCTCACACCAGCAACGGAGATAGGAGAAGGTGGTGCTGTTGCAATAGGTGCGATGTCGACGAAGGGCTTGTATTCTTTCTCTTCGCTTCTCCTTCTCCATCTCCTCCTCGTCGGGCTTGTAGTCTTCATCATCCGAGTAGTCCTTCCTCTTCCTATTCCTCCTCCATATGGACGTGGGGCTGTTGCCCTCGAGTTCATCATCATCGTCCATGGAGGAGCATTGGAAGGAGTCTCCCGAAGACATAGCTAAAAACCTGACAGGCAGAAACAGCAAAAGCAAAGATCGCTCGAGAACGCTCGGTGCGAGATTAGATCAACGAAAAGGGGTATATATTGACGGTTTTTAGGTCAAGACGAAGCGTCGGAGTCGAAAACGAGACGAAAAGGACTCCGAGGGGCAAAAGGAGTGGGCCCACGCGGCCAAGAATCTGGCCGCGTGGGACCCCCTCTTTCCTTCCTCGGGTCTCCGTTCCTTCCATTTCTTGTCCCACGTTAATTTCCATAAAAAATGACTTCCGTAAAATTTACGCAATTCCGAGAAACTTTCCAACACAAAAGTTACCTATTATTGATTTGGGTTTCTGAAACTGCAATTCTCTCAATTACCTCCTCCGGTGTCTGTAAATTCAACTCTCCACCTTTCCGATGAAGCTTTTCCTGCAATATAATGTTTAAGGCGTTGTCCATTGACTACATGAGGTTTACCTTTCATATCACCGTGAAGACGGATAGCTCCTGAACGGTACACCTCCTGTATCACTAATGGTCCCTGCCACTTTGAAGCTAACTTCCTGCAGAAAACTTGAAACGAGAGTTGTATAATAAAACTTGATCACCTACTTTGAATTCTTTTCTCTTAATTTTCTTGTCATGCCAAATCTTAACTTTTCTTTAAACATTTTAGCACTTTCATAAGCTTCATTTCTCCATTCATCTAGTAGGTTTAAATCAAGAATTCTCTTCTCTCCCGCAGTTTAAAATCAAAGTTCAATTGTTTAATAGCCCATCTAGCATTATGTTCTAATTCACAGGTAAATGACAAGCTTTTCCATAAACCATTTTATAAGGAGACATTCCCATAGGATTTTTAAAAGCAGTTCTATAAGCCCATAATGCATCATTAATTTTAAGTGGCCAATCAGATCTAGACTTATTCACTGTCTTTTCCAAAATGAGTTTAATTTCCCTATTACTTAATTCAACTTGTCCACTTGTTTGAGGGTGATAAGGAGATGCAATTCTATGGTTAACATCATATTTTGCCAATGTTTTCCTAAGAATACCATGCATGAAATGAGAACCACCATCAGTAATTAAAAACCTAGGAACACCAAACCTGGGGAAAATGATGTCCTTGAGCATCTTCATTGCTGTGGCATGATCTGCACTTTTGGTTGGAATTGCTTCCACCCACTTTGTAACATAATCCACTGCAACCAAAATATGAGTATGCTTTGTCTTTGAGCTGGGAAAGGTCCCATAAAGTCAAAACCCCACACATCAAATGGCTCAAGTGGTAAAGAATAATTCATAGGCATTTCATTTCTCCTACCAATATTTCCTACTCTTTGACATTTATCACAAGATTTAACATATTCAGCACAATCCTTAAATAAAGTAGGCCAATAAAAACCAGATTGTAATACCTTTGCACCTGTACGATCTCCTGCATGATGCCCTCCATAGGGACTGTCATGACAATCTCTTATAATAGCCTGTTGTTCATGCTCAGGTACACAACGTCTAATAATACCATCCACACTTTTCTTATAAAGGAAAGGATCATCCCAAAAATAATGTCTAAGATCATAAAAGAATTTCTTTCTTTGTTGAAAAGTGAAGTGTGGAGGTAAAACTTTACCAACAATAAAATTTGCATAGTTGGCAAACCATGGAGATGCAACTTTAGCACTAGAAACATTAATATTTGCAAGTTGTTCATTAACAAAACTATCATTAATAGGAATAGGATCATCAGGTATATTTTCCATTCTAGAGAGATGATCAGCTACTTGATTATCTTCCCCTTTCCTATCAACAATGTGTAAATCAAATTCTTGCAAAAAAGTACCCATCTTATTAGTCTAGGCTTAGCATCTTTCTTATTCATTAGATATTTAATAGCAGAATGATCAGTATGTATTGTGACTTTGGAATCAGTAATATAAGGTCTAAATTTGTCACAAGCAAATAGCACTGCTAAAAATTTTTTTCAGTTGTAGCATAATTTCTTTGAGCAGCATCAAGTGTTCTACTAGCATAATAAATAACATTCAGTTTCTTATCAACACGTTGGCCCAAAACAGCCCCAACTGCATAATCACTAGCATCACACATAATTTCAAAAGGCAATTTCCAATCAGGAGGTTGAATAATAGGAGCACTTATTAAAGCATTCTTCAAAATATTAAAGGACTCAATACAATCATCATTAAAAGAGAAAGGAACATCCTTTTGCAAAAGATTGGTTAGAAGTTTTGATATTTTGGAGAAATCTTTAATAAACCTACGGTAAAAACCTGCATGCCCAAGAAAACTTCTTATACCTTTGATGTCCCTTGGGTATGGCAGCTTTTCAATAGCTTCTATCTTTGCTGGTCAACTTCTATTCCTCTTGTAGAAATCCGATGCCCAAGACAATACCTTCAGTAACCATGAAGTGACACTTCTCCCAATTAAGAACTAAGTGTTGGTCTTCACAACGCTGCAAAACTTTGTTAAGGTTGAACAAGCAATTATCGAAGGAAGTACCATACACAGAAAAATCATCCATAAAAACTTCCATTATCTTTTCAATATAATCAGCAAATATAGCATTCATGCATCTTTGAAAAGTAGCAGGAGCATTGCACAAATTGAATGGCATCCTCCTATAAGCAAATGTACCATATGGGCAAGTAAAACGGAAATTCGCTTTGGCACCTGGGAGCATATGCTCCTGGTATTTTAAAAAAAAAATCAAAATTTGAAAACTTATCAAAAAATTCTTTAAAAAATCATGCACGTACCTGACCATGTTGCGCACCACCGTGTTTTTTTTCGCGCCGAAATGACATCGTATGCGCCCTGTACAAAAATGACAAATTTCCTGTCAGATTTGAGATCCAAACATTTGAATTTTCTGACAGGAAATTTGTCATTTTTGTATAGGGCGTATACGATGTCATTTCGGCGCGAAAAAAAAACACGGTGGTGCGCAACATGGTCAGGTACGTGCATGATTTTTTTAGAATTGTTTGATAAGTTTTCAAATTTTAATTTTTTTTTGAATATACCGGGAGCATATGCTCCCGAGAGCCAAAACGCCGCTCTCCAAGTAAAAGTGGTCTTTTCTTGATCATACTTATGGACAGGAATTTTTGAGAAACCTGAATAACCATCTAGATAGTAAAAGTGAGAGTGTTTAGATAACCTTTCTAACATTTGATCAATAAATGGCAATGGGTAATGATCTTTACGAGTTGCTTTATTTAATTTCCTGAAATCAATACACATTCTATAACCAACAACAATACGTTGAGCCACAAGTTCATCCTCATCATTTGGAACAACAGTCATTCCACCCTTTTTAGAATACAATGAACATGACAAACCCACTTACTATCAGCTATGGGATAAATGATACCAGATTCAATAAGTCTTATTAGCTCTTTTCCTACCACTTCTTTCATTTTTGGATCGAGACGACGTTGATAATCAACAACAGGTTCTGCATCCTCCTCCAAATTAATTTTATGCATACATAGAGCTGGGCTTATACCTTTAAAATCATGAAGAGAATATCCAATGGCTAGTCGGTGAGCCTTCAATTCATCAAGTAATTTCTGTTCTTCTTCAGCTGAAAGGTTAGCACTAATAATGACAGGATATATGCTCTTCTCATCCAAGTATGCATATTTAAGATTTTTGGCAAAGGTTTTAATTCCAAACTAGGATCCCCTTTAGGTGGCGGTAATACTCCTAAATTATCAGGTGGGATATGCAATTGTAATTGTGGGGGCTGTTGCCATAATATTTGTTCTAAAACATCTTTTTCTTCATCATTAAATGGTTCATCTTGATTAAACATATAACGTTCTACCACGTCTGATGAAGCTATAGCTATATGAGCAAGAGTTTCAATTATATCTTCAGAAATTGGCTCTTTCTCTGAATGTTTATCAGCAAATTTAGAAAAGTTGAATTCAAGTTTTTCTCCAGCACACTTAATAAACACTTTCTCTTTAGACAAATTAATTTCAGCACCAATAGTGTGTAAGAAGGATCTACCAAAAATGATAGGACAAAATAAATCTTGAGGGCAACCAAGCACAACAAAATCAGCAGGATATTTTATTTTGCCAACTAATACTTCAACATCTCTAATAATTCCAAATGGACTAATATAATATTTATTAGCAAGTTGAATTGTCATACTTGTCTCCTCCATAATGATAGGATCAATATCAGGCTTGATGTCAATCAAGATAAAATGAATATGGAATGACACTAATACTTGCTCCAGTATCACACAAGCCATGATAACTTGAAGTCCCAATAGATCATGATATAACAGGCTTACCAACCTTGGCTGAATTACCTTTAATGACTTTAGTAGCATCTACATAAATAAACATCAACATGATCTTCTTCATTTAATTGTTTGATAATCGAAATTTGGCTGTTGACTTCCACCTGTTCATAAGGCTGAGAACATCTTCTGTTACTCTTGTTAATAACAACAATAAGTAAATTATCTTTTACTTGGTTTGGATATGGAGGTGGTTCAACATACTCCTCAATTGTCACAGATGACACTGGTTCTACCTGTTTAATAACTTTAGGAACAACAATAGATTATTTAACAGGTTCAACATAAAATTCAAATCCATTTTTAGGAACACCAATATGACCAACAAAAGATTTAGCTATCTCAATTATAACATAAGGATCAAGACCAAAATTATCACTCAGATTGTTAAACAAAATAGAAGTAGAGAAGTTCTCTACACATGAATATCCATAGTCCAAATAGGGGTCATTACCTTTATCAAGATCCCAATGACAAGTATTCTCAGCAATAGTCTCCAATAAATTCCATGCTTCTTCTTCAGTATTATTTGTAAAACTTCCACCAGATGAATTATCCAGATGTTCCTTGTGTTTCCTTGGTAGCCTCACATAAAATTTTATCAATATAATTTTCCTTGTAAGATCAGGACAAGGATTCTTGCGAAGGAGTTCCTTTAACCTCCCCCAAGCTTGAGTAATACTCTCTCCCAGATGTGGCCAGAAATTAAATATATAGAAGCGATACTCATAAGCTTCTTTAGGAGTAAAATATTTAAGAAAGAAAACCTTTCTCAAAATAGTCCATTCAATAGTGACTTCTTTATCCAAAGACGTGAACCAAATACGAGCATTACCAGATAAAGACAAATATAATAGCTTCCTTTTTACCGATCCTCAGAAATACCAGGAAGGCTAAATAAACCGCATATGTCTTCAATTGTCTCCACGTGTTCACGTGCAGACTTAGTTCTATCCCCTGTAAATGGATTTTTCATAACTCTTTTAACATGACTTATAGGAATTTTAAATCCCACTTTGGTACCTCGGACACAGTAGTTTCAACCACTTTAGGAGCAGTGGCATAATCACTTTCATATAAAGCAAGATGCAGCGAGGCACGATTAAGAAATGCCATAGTAACAATGAGATAAAACAGTAAATAAAATTCAGCTTTCAAGTTTCCTTACCAAACTTCTTACCAAATGCCATAGTAACAATGAGGGCCATCGCGAACATCACGGCGAGGCTCCAGGGAGTTGTGGTGGGCGTCAATGCTGCCCCCTCCCTGCCGCTCTCCGTCGAAGGCCATGCGCGCCGTCTGATCGCCGAGGCGGTCTCTCACAAGAACCTCGGCAAGATGTACATCTGGTGGATGCCTTGGTTCTAACAGTCTCACAGGTCCCTCCTTCCTCCCACCCTCCTCCACACGCTGCTAATGACCTGGATGGAGGTAGACTAGACATGAATTAAAAGCAGCTGGCAGCATTTTGTCACTTTTCTGTAGCTGCCTTGTTGCTGTCACTACCTTCCTGCCCACTGTAAGTGTTAGCAACTGAACATACACTCCTTGTGAGGCATTTTGGGATTTTATATTAGCAAGAAAGTTTCACTATCGTCATGGTATTTGGAGTCGTTGTTTTGGGCTTGGTGGCATTGGCAGTTCCCAAATGCATCTTCTCTGCTGTAGTCATTCGCTTGATGATGGGCGATGCCGATGCAGCCATGCCACACACTCAAGAGAAGAGAAGAGATCAGGCAGTCTGTCAATGCCCAATATCATGGGAGTCCAAGGTTTTTAGATGTGAATAATTTATTCAACAGTAGCACATGTAATTGTTGGGCTTTCCAGCCATGGTCTTTGTTTCATATGGTTAGAATAAAACCAAGTCTCGTCAATATTTTTCATTGTTTCTAGTATTTCAACATGTTGTCGGAATCTGACAAGTGTGAGGTGTTGATTAGTCGAAGAATTATTTTCTTTGTTAAGGTGTCGAAGGACAAAGAAAGTGATTGCTAAGGTGATATCAAGTCAGTGCCATTCTCTCTTCTTCACGCAATGGTTGGGGGCATATGCAACAACGATTTGTTACCTTGCCCATACGAGAGGTCGAGAGCCAATTCGGCTAGCCACTGACGGCAAGTTTTTTTTTAATAAAAATTGTGGTTACTGCTTACCAGCAATCTAGCAAAGCAAAGCAAAGCAAGCCTTCTATGATCTTACTAAAGTAATCAGCTGACTATGGCCACCATTAAGTGTTCCAATTTGTGTACAGAGATGATTGAGTTCACAAGTTCCACTGAAACTGTTGTTTGCAATCTTACATCAATTGTTTTACCATGTTCTGTAAGGGAAAATATATTTGTTGATAGCTACTGAATTCATCGTCACCATATGCTTGATGCTTAAGGGTGTTCCTAGAGTCAGTAGGTTTCAAAGCTGGGGCAGATGGCACAGTTTTGTAGTACCTTTGCTTATCTTATGTTCTTCAGCGTTTGCTCGTAATTTTGATACGCTGGTGCCTATACTGCTACATGAATACACATTATTAAACGATGGTATTGTTGTTATATAATGTGTGAGAAATCCGCACACCACATGATTTTTACCTGATTTTTCATCTGTTACAGCGAATTCTACCCCCCTTGTCATTTTCAGTAACACATTGGCACCTCAGATGCATGCTGCGGCTGATACTTGGGTCATGTGTAGTTAACAACTTACATGATGTCCACTCTCCTTTAACATTACATTATGCTGTACTCCATAACTTTTTAACTTGCTAGTTTTACGAAAGTCTAGCTAGCACTTTTTTTTTGTTGACAAACGGGCAATGGTTCATGATGTTTGCTATCCATCCATCCAATGTATATATATATATATTTTTCTGACAGGCATCCATCCAATGTATATGTGATTGATATTCAAAGATTTCCATCTATATATGGCTGAGCTCTGAATCAAATTCATGGGGTGCTTGATGCCACTTTTTTTGTATTAGCTATAGCTGGAATTTGGAATCATGGCACATATGAATTCAAGTTTTGAATCCATATACTGTTCGCACGGTGTATACAGTTCTGTGTTTGAAACCCTAGGATAGCTAGCCTCTCCGATCCGATGGCTCCTTCTCCGTCGCCGGCGGCGGCGGCGAGCGACGCGACCCAGTTCCTCAGCACGGCGCTGTCCCAGCGTGGCCCCTCGGCGCTCCCCTACGCGGAGGACGTCAAGTGGCTGATCCGCAACCACCTGGTCGCCCTCGCCGACGCCTTCCCCTCCCTCCGCCCCAGGGCGGCCCTCTTCACCCACAACGACGGCCGCGCCGCGCACCTGCTCCAGGCCGACGGCACCATCCCCATCGCCCACGCCGGCGCCGTCTACAACCTCCCCGCCGTCCTCTGGCTCCCCGACCACTACCCGCGCGCCCCGCCCCTCGTCTTCCTCTCCCCGACCCGCGACATGCTCATCAAGCCCCACCACCCGCTCGTCGACCGCTCCGGCCTCGTCGCCGGCGCGCCGTACCTCCGATCCTGGGTCTTCCCCTCCTCAAACCTCCTCGACCTCACCCGGTCCCTCTCCCACCTCTTCGGCCTCGACCCGCCCTCTTCGCCAGATCCACTCCTCTTCCTGCCGCTCCCTCGATGCACCCCGCCCCCTCTCCTCGGCCCCCTTCAGACTATGGCCCCCGCCCATACAGGTTCCCGGCCTCGCCCCAGCTCGCCGCGGATCCCCGCCCGCCGAGGACCCCGCCGAGGTCTTCAGGCGCAACGCCATCGCAAAGCTCGTCGACACGGCCTACGCCGATGCAGCTGCACGGGAGGCCGAGGTCAATGCCCTCTATGCCGTGCGGGCTGAGCTGCGTGGCCGGGGTGAATCCATCGGCGGCGGGGTGCGCAGGATCGTATCGGAGATGGAGGCACTTGAGCGCCGTCTTCAGGACGTGACCATGGCCACCGACGTCATCGAGGCGTGGGTCGCTGAAAACCGCAAGGGCGCTGATGAAGTCGACGAAGCGGAGGGTGCCATCCAGCCCGCGGACGCGCTGTCCAGGCAGATGCTCGACTGCGCTGCAGCCGATCGGGCGCTCGACGACGCCATTTATGCGCTCGACAGGGCCGTACAGGAAGGGTCCGTGCCCTTCAACGGTTACCTCAAGAGCGTGCGCGCTCTCGCAAGGGAGCAATTCTTCCAGCGAGTACTCTGCACCAAGGTCAACAACGCGCAGCAGCAGGCGCAGGTTGCTAGGATGGCCGCACGGGCACCGGCGCAGTATGCGTCGTAGCGACAACGAGGGATAGGTCAGTATACATGCAGCTTTTCAATTGATTCCATCCATTGTAAGAGTCGCTCACAGTGTAAAGTTTGATACTGGTGTCGGTGCGCTTAGCGGGATTGTGTTTTTGGTCAGGATGATTAGTGAAAATGAATAGATGGCTGGTGTCATGTGTTGCAATAACTACTTTACTTGTCGGGGGTGCAGTTCATCATGTTGCATTGGGTTATTTTTTTTTAAATGTGTTGCATCGGGTTATTGAACTTGCAGTACATATATCAGCTTTGTTCTTTACACACAAAAAAGGGAACTATTAAGGGTTTCTCATTTAAGAAAAATGGCAGACCGTCTCCTGCTGCATAAATCATAGTCTTGAGATTCTTGTGACTAGAGTAGCTATCTTGTGTGGATCTCTTTGATGGGGCTGTTAAGATTCCTTGAAAGGTGGGTAGGTGACGTTTTAGCAATTGATCTGGGTAGCTGATGCTTCGTTAGGTTCAGATACTTCGAAATTCTGTGTTAGTGCGGGTAAAACACTCCTTCTCCATCTCGTTTCCGTGCGAGCGCTGGGGCGACGGTCCCGGGCTCCTTCAGAGGGGTCAGCGGTCCTGGTGGCTGTGTGGGCACTACGGCCGGAGCCTGGCGACTCCGCATGGTGTGGGTGGTGCGGCAGGTTTGTCCTAGCTTGAAGCCCATGTTCTGTAAATGCAGTGGGATGATGGGCAGACTGGCAGGGAAGTGGCGTTGGACGGGTCAGATCTGGGACACCTTAATGAACGGGTTAGTGATGAGCTGGGACACCTTAATGAGACGAAGAAGAGGAACCTGAGACGCTAAGATGGGCTATGGGGAAGAGAGACAGATAGATGAAGAGGGAGGGAGGAGGAAGGGAGAGGTTTACAGCAAGATGCTAATCAGGTACGGAATTCTCTGTTTACAAAAAAGTTTTGTGTCGCCATTTCCTCTTAGAAGGAGTTCAGGGGGCTCCTCTCCTAAAGATCTTGTTTATCCTGTTTCAGAAAAGGAAAACCTAGGTTGTGGATTCTTCATTTTTCATTATCTGGCTGAACTTGCCTCAGATTGAGCAATTGTTGATTGAGTTACCGAGACTTCTAATTCCATCTGAAGTAGCTACCAGGTTCTCACACTAAGCTCATAACCTTATCTACGAAGTTCACACAGCACCAGGATAAAATCCTCAATTAATTACTCACTGAAATTACAGTACCACACAGTTTTCTGATGCACCCAAAGCTTATGTACAAACCATACATTATTGAACAGTTGGTGTCATCTTGGTGCGGGACCTGTGAGAGTAGGCGAGGCACCGTCAACCTGTCCCAACTCAAGTACACTTTGCTGGCTCAGGTCACTTGCTTGAGCGTCACTGAGCAATTCAGCGCTTGTTGTACTGAGATTATTTGTGCTATTAGTGACTGAGCTGTAGTTGCCAATTGCACGAGACACCTCCAGCTCTATGCACTCCTTGAGGTTAGCCACAACATCTGTCATTGTTGGTCGTTCCCGTGATGGTTGTTCTTTGCACTGTAGTACCAGTTCCGTAACCTTCCAGACTGAGTTAACATCGTACTCGTTCCCCATCTTTGAGTCAGCAATGCTCTCGATGTTGCCCTCCGAGAGCTTCTGGCGCACCCATGTTGCTATGTGGATGCTCTCAGTATCACTCGTGGAGACCGCTGGTGGCAGACCGGTTATAAGCTCCAGTAGTACAACTCCAAAGCTATACACGTCAGTCTTCTCACTGAGCCGGGATGTATTATAGTATTCAGGGTCAAGATACCCCAAGGTACCTGCCGGTTGGGTAGTGATGTGGGTCATGAACTCATCGGCAAACACTTTCATCAGGCCAAAGTCAGATATCTTTGCCTCTAGATTAGCTGATAGCAGAATGTTCTTTGTCTTCACATCCCTATGGATCAGCGGTGGCTGGCAGGACTTGTGTAAGTACTCCAGTCCTGTATCCATGAGACCATGACCAGTTTCCAGTAAGTTGATAAAACTGGGTTAAGGATTAGGCAAAAGTGGCCAAACTTGGTCAGAAGGATGATGTTTTGCTTGGTTAGCCATTATAAGTATCAGTTCCACACATAAATCTGTGTACGAGACTATGAGTGCTCTAAATCATGATGCATCCTAGCTACTAAATTACAATTTCAGGCGTGGTTCAGTCATACAAACCTTGGGCAGAATCGAGAGCAATCTTGAGACGTCGATGCCAACTGAGCGGCATATCAACGGAGGCCTCTCCTGAGAGAAAGTATAAAAAAATATGGCTATAAAAAGGTCTGTGCAGGACAGTAAGATTCTGACAATAAAACGTATGTTATTTATTTGTGCAATTGCTCATTTTTTGTATCATTTAATATGTGTGCTATTTAGGTGAACTTGTCTGCTTTGTCCACAAATTTGTTAATACTGTAGTGGACACGTGTGCATACCATTCACAATTCTCAAAGAATATAGAGCAGTTGACAGTGTACAAATAAGTATTCCATGCTACACTTTGAGTTTGTTCGAAATTATCTCATCTTCTAGTAAGTATCTTTGCTTAAAATGTTTTTATTTATTAATAATTATGCTGAGTATAATCCAAGAAGTTAAAATAAAGGACACTAAAACTTAGTTCGAGGGAAAGGTTATATTGAACTAATGAGGTGCCTAAAGCCTAAAGGTGACTTTTTGACTTTCTTCAGGAGAGACTAACTTACCTCTTAGACGATCCTCCAGGTCTCCTCCATGCATATATTCATAGACAAGGGCCAGATGTTTCTTGTCCTTGCAATAACCAATCAAGGAAACCAGATTCTTGTGGTGAACTCGACTCAAGTGTTGAGCCTGCAATTTCCAATAAGAGCATTTGCTTTAAGCAAACAAACGATAAACCACAAGTTCACAGCCTACCTCAGATTGAAACTCTTTATTCCCTTGAGATGATGTTTTTGAATGGATCTTCACAGCAACTGGGGTTTCATTCTGCAAATAACCTAGAAAAACAGCACCAAATCCTCCTCGCCCTATTTCTTCTCTGAAGTTAGCTGTTACGAGCTTCAGCTCCTTGTAACTGAACTGTCTGTTCTCAAATATGTTCGACCTCTCCCTAGGGCTATTAAGCCTTGCGGTGTTTGCCATCCATCTACCTGCAACCAAACCTGATCTTAGATGAATGACTGTAGTTACTTTTGATTGAGTGGTTTCGTTTACGAAATGTTACCTTTTGTGTTTCTCCTTCTGTGAAGGATAAAAATTGCTGCCACAAACAGTAGAGTAGCTACAACTATCGAAACAGTTACTGCAATGATGAGTGTTCTGTTTTTTCCCTTTTCGTTATCACATGTAGAAGCACCGTTGTCACATATATCTGTGTTGTTACCAATCCTAGCATTACATGAACAACTGAGTTAGTTAAACTGGAGCAAGAGGAATGCTGTACTATATTTGTTTAAGTCAAGTAGTTGTTGCTTTCTTTCTAATTCTTGTATGTGTGTACCATGAGATCCTACATCAACAATTCATAATCTTCATAAAAAGGTAACCTCTTTATCGCAAAACTAATACAAATTCTTAAGCTGTTTCCATCAAATGTTGTTATATAAGTTAAGTTAGCGATGCGAACCTTAATGTAAGAGACCCATTTTGCTGCTTCTGTAGTAGAGCTGCAGGAATTGATCCACTGAGTTTGTTGCTTGACAAATCACTGTGGAAACCAATATTTTATAAGTATGCTGATGCTACATATTATAAAGTGAAACAAAGCAAGCAAGTATACTTACAGAAATGTCAGTGATGTCATTTCCGCTAGAAAATCAGGTATTGGACCAGACAGGCTGTTATTGGACAAGTCCCTGGAATTGCAGTTCTTGTGAAAAGTACTCTAATAGTTACAAAAGAATATACGAGAAAGATTGAATTTTATTTTTCTTCAAGTTTTGTATGTGAAATTAGCTGTCAAATATTTGAACGTCAAGAGAACCTGTAGATGTTCTTATAAATTTATAACTTACAAGCAGAATATTCTGCCTGATGATATTGGGCACTTACAAGTATTGAAGGGATCTTAGATCACCGAAAGAAGGATCAATTCCACCAGTCAATACACTAGATGACAATTTTCTGTAGCAAATCCCACATTATATTAATACCAGGGTATGGAAAAAGCTTTTTTTATCTTTCAGTGCAAGTATGCATGTGCAGTTCTTCTCCACTTCATCATTATTTGTTTCTTTAAAGGCTTACAAAGCTGTAATCGATGCAGGACCAGATGAAGAATAACTGCAGTTCAGACCATCCCAGGCAAATGCTTTCGGAGCACAAGGATCACCCATCCAGTTTTTCGTCAGCATGTAAGTCATGCGAATTTCCATCATGGCCTTGGCTGTTATTAATACGAAAAAGAGAGAAGGTATTTCTGAAGTTGTGCTTTATGCTATCCAAAACATACAATCGAAAACTGCTGGGTTTGTAAATTTTAACCCAAATAAATAATCATTGACGGTGCAGCACTGGGTTGAAGTATTACATACCGTCTCCATTATCTGTCGCAAGCTCAGTCATCTGCCTCACCAAGTATATCTTGAACGCGTTCAGGATGGGCGGGAGTGTGGCATCCGGCGTGGCGACAAGTGAAACCGTGTGCTGGCCCGACCCTGGAACCAGCACCCTTTTCACGACCTCTGCAGAAAGGTACTTCGGTGTGTAACTCTGGCTGCCGTTCCACGAGGAGCCGTCAACCAGGATGTCGAACTGCCTCAGCGCATTTCTCGGCAGCCGCTGCAGCTCTGCGAAATAGAGCAGCAGGACGTAAGATGTGCCGCTGTCATTGTTCATGGAGGGGTCTGGGGTCCATGAGAAGTCGAGCCGGGTTCCGTTCACCGGAGTGGTGGCGCTCTGCACAATCACGGACTGCGCGTTGAAGCTGATGGAGTTTGAGATGTCGACGGTGTCTGCGGTCGTTATGTTGGTCCACGTAGTGACATTACTGTAAGACTGCCAGATACGGTCGTGGGGATCATCTGGGTATCTGTTTTTGGCAATGAATGAAATCTGGTGTGAGAAAATCGCCAGGAACAGCAAATGGTTTGTGTAAACTGATTAATACATTTTACAGAATTCTGCAAAATCGCCAGAGTAGTATGTTGGTTGGGAAAATTAGTTCTTGAATGACCAGAAATGCTGGATTTGGTTTGGCTTTACAAAAAGGTGCAAAGTCATGCTACTTCGTTAGAACAACAATTTGTGGTGATAATCTCTCTTATTAGAGCAAGCTGTGGTGGCCAATGGCCAGGAGTCAGTTTGATCACATTTCAGGGGGAACTGCATAATATACTAATATGGAGCCTAATAAGTTAGTATGTGATAATGGATTATAATACTGTAAAGGTTGACCAAAATATAGAAAAAACGTAAAGGTTAGTAGTAAGCTGTGTGAAATGTAAGCTATATGCATAAATTAAAATGGAGCATTTTCAATATACTAATATAAAAAAATTAGCAATTACACCCTGTCTCTACACCAACATTATATTAAGAGGTACCACCTCTGTTCCATAAATTTTGTTCTTGTAGTTCAACCATGACTAGAATCATGGAACGAAATGAGTAGTAAAGACATCGAGATGCAGAGCATGATTTAGGATTTATTTATTTTATGCGCATATCTGGTACTGCTTGGAACATGGTACTACCCCCTTCCTAAAAACAAGGTTTATAATTTTTTTCTAAATTCAAACATTGTAAACTTTGACCAAAATATTGAATAATATAAAAATATATAATATTCTTAGACATACTAGCAAAGTGCCCGTGCGTTGCAACGGGTCTAAAATAAATCGGTAATGTTGATGTAGTCCTATCATAGTTTTAAAAGTATGTTAACAACTGTAAAGCAAAAGGTGATCACTTTGTAATCTTCTTTGCAAACATCATGGGCATTCAAAATTGTTCCGCTCCATCTCTGAATATTTCTCTCTCCCTGAATTCCTATGAGCTGAGCACCAGCCCTCTCTCTGAATATATCTGAACTACTTGTGTGTTCTCTGAAGTCTTTACTTTTGTACACTGCAGTCATCAGCCCAAAGTATAGAAGTGCACAACGCAGAGCAGCACCAAGCTGAGTAGAAAAAAAATGAGGAAGAGAGGCTCAGGAGTCAGGAGTACCCATGGGAAAATCCTTCCGCAAAGCATTGCCACAAGACCCCACATCAGTCCAGACGTGCACACATGCGAGTAAGGATGCAAGTGGGATGGACATGGGATAACCGTCTCCAACCACACCTTGCCCGATGGGAGCAAAAGGGATAATCTGGACATAACATGGCGGGATTAATGGGGCCGTCAGGTTCCATGGGAGCACACGTCAGCTGGCTAGGATGCACCCTGCGAGGTCGCCGGCTCGCCGCCCGCTGCCGGATCCCCTCCCTCTACAGTCGTCGCCCTACCCCCGGCACCGTACCCGGCTGCTAGCGACACCCTCCACTCCATCCGTTGCCGCCAGCGCCACCGTGCCCTCCATCTGCGGCCAGTCGCCGCCCGACAACATCCACCGCGCGCGTCCGTCGAGCTCCGCACCGGCACGCCAGGCGACCTCCGTCCCTGCGCGCCTCCCAGTGAGGACGCCGCCCCCGTGCTCATCCCGGCGAGGGATACGGCCCCGCGCGCCCGGCGACCTCCGTCGCCACGCGCCTCCCGGCGAGGACGCCGCGCCCGTGCTCATCCCGGCGAGGGAGCCGCCCCCGCGCGCGTCCGTCGAGCTTGGCCCTGGCGACCTCCGTCGCCGCGCGCCTCCCGGCGAGGCAGCCACCCGGCGGGCCTCCGTCGAGCTCCACCCCCCGCGCGCCCCCGCGAGGCCCCCTTCCTCCGCGTGCCTGGAATCCGGCCAGATTCGTTCTTCTTGACGAGCACCACCGCGAGCGACAGAAAGGGCTGCGTTAGGGCACGTACAACAGGCGGCTCTTACGCCGACGCTAGGCTTATATTCCTGGTCGTTAGTCGTGAATCCCATCCAATCTCGGGATTCGCTGATGCGTCGACGCGAAACTAAGCGTCAGGCGCTAGGACTCCTCTTTGCCTGCGCGAGGTTGTTTTATTAGCGATTGCAGTGATCGCTAGCGACCAAACTAAGCGACGCTCGTTGTGGGCTGAGGCGCTTAGCCCATTATACAATTTCTTGATCTTTATTTTTATTTGTCTAAGCGTCCATCTAAGCGTCCATCAATGTACTTGCCCTTAGGGAGAGAGAGAAGACCGGCGACAGAAATCCAAACCGGTATGAGACTTAAGTGGAAGGACTGCGGGTTGATTTCTGGATTTGTTAAGGGGGTTTGTGTAAAATGACCACGACGTAGACCGCCACGGTTACTCATATTATATAGTAAAGATTGTGAAAATATATTTTAGGATGTTCTAATAAGATTGACTTGAGATTGTAGAGGTTAGTAGTTTTTTAAAAGTTCGGTCAAACTTTACATGCTTTGATTTTTGACAATATTATGTCTTTGTTTTACGAAATTTTCCATCACGGTTTGAGTGAAACATATTTTTCATGTTTTTTTTTCTAATAATCATTGGAAAATGTTCATCCAAATTGAATTCGCTTAAGAAAACAAGGAATGCTAACGTAAGTGTGAATGATATGTGCCATCTGAAGTCAACAATGACCCATCTTTGAAATTCCGAGAGCAAGACCATCTTTATCGGCACTCCCATAGATGGTCCGGCAAGTTACTGCCCTATAGGGATCGACAACCCATAGTGGCAGCCCCAATATGTTTTATTTAAACGATCTCATCCACAAAATAAAAAAATAGGCTGAATTTCATTCGAATTTAAACAAAAGTAATGAGAGGATTGCCCATCTTTAAATTAGAGAGGACGGTCTATCTTTAAATTTCATTCGATGTCGTGTCTATCGTAAGATTAGAGAGGAGTGGGAGCTTTGGCCCGAGGCTAAGCTGTGTGGAGTGGACGAAACAACTCGTGAGTAGTTGAGTGTGGGTTGAGCTGGGGCTGGGATAGCTTGTGATCACCTAGCTCGGCTGAACCGTGTAAAATTCTCTTTCTACCTTAATAAAGAAGACACTCAATCCTCTTACATGTTCTTGAAAGAAACGATAATATGCATCGATGGTTATCACCGGAGTGTATTCACCTGAATAATTTACCAGCCGGCCGTGAGAAGTGGTAGCGGTTCAAGGCGAATCTCACCGCCGGCCGGTGAAGGTTGAGCAGAAACAACGACTTGTTCATGGTGGCCTCCGGGTACATGGACGGCTTGAGCGGCCTCAGGTCAAGCCCGGAGATGAAGGGCGTACCCTGCCCTATGTTCACCGGGCACACCTGTAAAACTCCGACAAAAATATAATTGTTACCAACCAGTTCACTTTCACTCCAAAGCTCTGAAGTCTGTCATGTACACTACACACCTGTAAGAAATCTGCCGGTGACACGACGATCGCCTCGAGGATGACGGTGTCGTTGGCGGCGGTGAAGTTGACGGTGGCCCAGCGGTTGACCCCGAGGTAGAGGTCGAAGGTGGGAAGCATATTGAGCGAGTCGTAGTTGCCGTAGTAGAAGCTGGCCCTGACGAGGTACCTGGCTCCCGGCGAGAGCCCCCGGAGCGTGTAGCAGCTACGTGCGCTGGCGCCGGGGAAGTAGCGGACATTTTCGTAGCGCAGCGCCAGGCCCGAATCGATGTACCGCGGGCTGATGTCGGCGTTGGCCCCCGCGCCGGTGTCGACGAAGCCGTTGTCGGAGACGTACATCAGGGGCCGGTTCTTGTCGCGATAGCTCGTGCCGTTGACGATCCCGCAGTCGATGCTGATGAAACCTAGATTGTCGGGCTGGCCATGGACGACGAGCTCGGGTGTCACAGAGCATAGGAGGAGGAGGAGCACCAGATGACAAGCTGTCGCCGCTGCTGGGACCATGGTTGCATCTACCTCTCTCTCTCTCTCTCTCTCTCTCTCTCTCTCTCTCTCTCTCTCTCTCTCTCTCTCTCTCTCTCGTGTGATCATGTCCTCTTAAGTGAGGTCCTGGTTGGCGGTACGGTTGAAAAAGGGAACTTCCCGCCCGTTCTTAAAAAATAAACATAGAGTAGAAAATAGACATAGAAGCGGTTATAAGAGAAAAGAACGGAAATGACTTGTTCCATCTCTGTACTTAGTAAGTAAATTGAAAGTGTTGCTATGCCCGATATATAGTTGAGCAAGTAATGGTTTACCTATTCCCAAGGTTAGCGTAGTTATCACCCTATTGTTCTTCCATAATGCCAGGATTGGATAGATTCTAAACTGAAATGGTAAAAGAAACGGGGAGCCAATCCTGACCCAATGGAAACCGCACGGAACCGTCCGGAAAAGAAGTACGGAAAAATTCCGGAAGTACATCCCTGCGAAGCCCGAGTCACTAGTAAACTATGCCATGCGCATACGATTGAAATAGCCCTATGCAATGCACACGGTTTTGACCTTCGGGGCCTAGGGGGTTCCATCGTACACTGTTCTCAAAACCATGTGCAATTAAGCAAATAAAATGTGGAAAAAACTTCCAACAGATAAGCATCATATGTTCATTCATAAACAAAGAACAATATTCCACAAGACATGCAATTATAATAAATGACAGTTGTGAAGTTGTCTTGCAATTAGAAGGTGACGATTCGTGAAGTTTTGAGTAAAGTTCATTCTTCCGATAGTCTTTAGCCAAGTTCTTAACAGGCAAGTAACTTTTTGTTAAAATTTTGTACAACTGGTGATCACATGCCAAGTAAAATTGAAATTGTCAAGCTAGTAATGGAACTTCTTGAAGACAAAGTTTAGTATCTAACAAAATAAACATACCGCTATGCAGTACCACAAATCTATTGAATACTGGCTAGGCATTTTTTTTGCGAAACACAGCACAACACAGACGCCCACATACACGCGCATACACTCACCCCTATGGGCGCACGCACATCCTACCTCTATGAGCACCTCCGAAATACTGAGCCGGCGGGTCGGTCTTGAGATTGACGAAGCCACCACGGGCGCCTCGCTGTCGACGGGAACGTTGCCTCCCACTGAAGAATATTCCGTCTAAATGAGAAACACCAGCGTCAAACCTGGGGTTTGAGCTCTGGTGGGCTGGGGGTACAACCACCCTCCTAACCATCTTGGCACAGACAAGTTCTCTACTGGCTGGGCATGTTGAGATAGTCAGAGACAAACTCTAACAAAGAATAAGCAGAAACCTGAGTACAGCATAAGGGAGGTCGTGACTTAAAGGAGACATGTTGGAAGGTTTTTTCTGGAATAACTTAGTACAAACAAATCAGGAAATCAACTTGCACGTCATCTTCACAATGCTTGGTTGGAAAACTTGAGCATTGATAGTAATGCACATAACAAAATAGAATTGCTCACCTTCCGAACATGGTAAAATACCAAGAAGTGCAAAACAATTACAGAAATGGAGTTGAGCTTGGGTGTGAACCTCATATTGGAAGCTTTGCAAATGATCAGCCTCTGGCACTTTTTTCAAACCTCGGCAATGCCTTTGATTGATAAAGTTGAAAAAAAGTTGGACAGTTTATACGGGAAACCGGCAGAAAATTATACTACACAACACACCACACCGGCCCCAAGGCCACGCCTAAAAAATGAGTCGACGACCATATTGCCCTAGCAGCCATAGCCGATACTAACACGGCAAAACGACCTCAACGCAAGGAAAAATCCGGAGCCGCCGCTCTGACACGCATTTTATATCATCATTTATACAACTTTTAGTATCATATTAGAATGTTAATTACATTGTTATATTATTATTTTTACATGTTTTATATGATTTATGGGACTTTCATACAAAGTCCCTATTTTTGGTATTTAATTTCTGGGAGGCAGAAAACCTCCTTTTTCTTGTTTTTAATGTTTCAGGAGCTACAGGGACTCAAATAATAAAAGGAAAAATACCCAGCTGGTTTTTCATCGGAAGAAAGGCAGTGGGAAGAAGACCGAAGAGAGGAGAGCCACGAGGCCCAAATTAGGTGGGCCCACGCGGCCCAAGTACCTGGCCGCGTGGGACCCACTAAGTGGAGCCTCGGGCACCTCCTCGCCTGGGGCTTTTTAGCGACGCCTTCATCTCGCCCGAAAAGTAACGCCCTAATTTTCACGAAACCATCCGAGGCCGGGACGGCGGCAAAACTCTCATGCCCTCCGAGGGGGATCAGATCCTGTTGCTCCGGAGCTCCGGAGAAGGGGGAAATCATCGTCATCGTCATCACCTCTCCTCCTTGGCGTGGGAGGAGGCCTCTACATCATCACCCCCATCAAGACCAGCACCATCTCCATCATCATCACCGTGATCCACTCCGTTCCCCTCGTAGTTTGAGAGTTGCTATACTCTAGATACTTGTCTTGTGCTACTATTCATGTTTGTGATTGAGTACTTGTCATTATTTGGTGGTGAAGTTATATTTTCAGATTGTGTTGTACCATTTATGCCACTGAATATCACCATGTTTGCATGTTGTGAGTAGTTCTCGCATGTTCCTGAAGGCATAGGATGAATTGGCAATGATTTATATATAACATGTGATGGTATTTTGTCAAGAGTTTATCTTTTATGTGATGGTGTTGTGGGAACGTTGACTGCACAACACTTCACCTATATGGGCTCATAGGAGATCACCGTAGTATAATGAATTGAGGGAGACTTGGGAGGACATGTAAACCCGAGACCGAGACATGAAGTTATATTATGAGGGTATTAGTATCGGGGACCTTAGAGTGTAATGCTATGGTGGGACTTTATGTCTTAATAATTCTTGTGCAGTCATTTACTTGGCCACATGATTCATCATAAGGGGTTGTAGTTTATTTATTTAGCTATACCTAATAATGGCTCTGTCCAAAGAAGATTAAACTTGACAATATATTCAGCGTGTTGTTTAATAAATCTCTATGCCTAGCAATATCCATGCCGACCTCGGGAACGTTTTCCACATATAAGTTACACATCACTTTAGCTTGTCCTCTTGCACATAAGAGGATTGGGCTTTCTCTCTTTGAGAGCTTTCACTTGCTACTATTTATTTTCTGCATTGCAACTATACAACCAAAAATACCAAAAACACTTGAATCTTTTATTGTTTTAGTTATCAATCTTACTAACCAATACCTTCAGCTCCTCGTGGGTTCGACAACCTTTTCTAATCGAAAGGTACTACAATTGATCTCCTGCACTTGGGTGTCATCAAGATACTTTTCTGGCGCCGTTGCCGGGGAGCGCAACACTATTGGTAAGAAGTTTGGTAAGGAAACTTGAAAACTGTTTTATCTCATTATTACTATGGCATTTATGAATCGTGCCTCACTGCACCTTGCTTTATATGAAAGTGCTTATGCCACTGCTCCTAAAGTGGTTGAAAATACTGTGTCTGAGGTACCTAAAGTGGGATTTAAAATTCCCATAGGTCATGTTAAAAGAGTTATGAAAAATCCATTTGCAAGGGATGGAACTAAGTCTGCACGTGAACACGTGGAGATAATTGAGGACATATGTGGCTTATTTAGACTTCCTGGTATTTCTGAGGATCAGGTAAAAAGAAAGTTATTATATTTGTCTTTATCTGGTTATGCTCGTGATTGGTACATGTCTTTGGATAAAGAAGTCACTAATGAATGGAGTATCTTGAGGAAGGTTTTCTTTCTTAAATATTTTAGTCCTAAAGAAGCTTATGATAACCGTTGCTACATATTTAACTTCTGGCCACATCTGGGAGAGAGTATTACTCAAGCTTGGGGGAGGTTAAAGGAACTCCTTCACCAGAATCCTTGTCATGATCTTACCAGGAAACTTATATTGATAAACTTTTATGTGAGGCTACCTATGAAGCACAAGGAAATTCTGGATAATTCATCTGGTGGAACTTTTACTATAATAATACTGAAGAAGAAGCATGGAATTTATTGGAGACTATTGCTGAAAATACTAGTCATTGGGATCTTGACAAAGGTAATGAGCCCTATTTTGATTATGGATATTCATGTGTAGAGAACTTCTCTACTTCTATTTTGTTTAAAAATCCGAGTGATAATTTTGGTCTTGATCCTTATGTTATAATTGAGATAGCTAAAGGTTTTGCTGATCATATCTGTGTTCCTAAAAGTGGTTTTGAAGTTTATGTTGAACCTATTAAACAATCTATTGTTGTTCCTAAAGTTATTAAACAGGTAGAACCAGTGTCATCTGTGACCATTGAGGAGTATGTTGAACCACCTCCATATGCAAACCAAGTTAAGGAGAATTTACTTATTGATGTTACTAAAAAAAGTAACAGAAGATGTTCTCAGCCTTATGAACAGGTGGAAGTCAACAGTCAAATTTCTGTTATCAAGCAACTAAATGAAGATGATCATGTTGATGTTTATATCATGCTCTATTGGGACTTCAAGTTATCATGGTCTATGTGATATTGGAGCAAGTATTGGTGTCATTCCATATTCTCTTTATCTTGAAATCAAGCCTGATATTGATCCTAGCATTATGGAAGAGACAGGTATGACAATTCAACCTGCTAATAAAGATTATATTAGTCCATTTGGGATTGTTAGAGATGTTGAAGTATTGATTGGCAAAATAAAATATCCTGCTGATTTTATTGTGCTTGGTTGTCCTCAAGATTCATTTTGTCCTATCATTTTTGGTAGACCTTTCTTACACACTGTTGGTGCTGAAATTAATTTGCCTAAAGAGAAAGTGTTTATTAAATGTGCTGGTGAAAAACTTGAATTCAACTTTTCTAAATTTGCTGATAAACATGTTGTGAAAGAGCCAATTTCTGAAGATATAATTGAAACTCTTGCTCATATAGCTGTAGCTTCAACATATGTTGTAGAACGTTATATGCTTAATCAAGATGAACCATTTAATGATGAGGAAAAAGATGCTTTAGAAAAAATATTATGGCAACAACCACCACAATTACAATTGCATCTCCCACCTGATAATTTAGGAGTGCTACCACCACCTAAAGGGGATCCTAGTTTTGAATTAAAACCTTTGCCTACAAATCTGAAATAGCATACTTAGATGAGAAGAGCATATATCCTGTCATTATTAGTGCTAACCTTTCAGCTGAAGAAGAAGAGAAATTACTTGATGTACTGAAAGCTCACCGACCAGCCATTGGATACTCTCTTGATGATCTTAAAGGTATAAGCCCAGCTCTATGTATGCATAAAATTAATTTGGAAGAGGATGCAAAACCTGTTGTTGATTACCAACGCCGTCTCCATCCAAAAATGAAAGTGGTAAGAAAAGAGGTAATAAGACTTATTGTCGTGGTGGGATCACGACAGATGCCATGGGTATGGCTTAGTTGGGGCCGAACGGTCGTTGGGGGAATCCGGGGAGGGTTTATGCACTCAAGATGTGCACAAGCAAGAACATGCAAGAAACCGCAAGAACATGAACAAGAACCAAGAAAGCCAAGAACATAGAAGACAGCACGATGTACCCAGGTTCGGGGCCTTCGTGAGGAAGTAAAACCCCTACTCCTGCCTTTCCTCTCTCAATATATCGGTATTGTTCTCAAGTACAAGGTGCTCCTCGAGCTGTATGAAGCTTCCCAAGTGAGAGCTCTAGATGGGAGATGAAACTACGAAGGGGGAAATGAGCTAGGGTTTTTGCCGTCCTGATGTTTGATCCCCCCCTCTGAAGGTGGTGGTGCCACTTATATAGCTAGGCCGAGGTACGGTTCTACCCCTGCCTTTAACTGACAATGGCATGGCCAAGAGGTAGAAGACAAGCCTCTGCCTCCTGCCAGCTCAACGGCCGAACTGTCAGGCCAGCCAGGCCTAGCTTTCCTCTTCCGGTCATACTTCAGTATCCTGCCGAGGTCTAGCCTGTAGACCTTTCCCGAAATAGCCGAGTCAGCTCCTAGGCCCCCGAGCTTCCGGGAAACCCGTGGACGGACCTCGCCGTCCTCTGAAGCCTCGGGCTACGAGCTCTGTGGCGCCCGTGACTCCTCTGACATGCCTCGATACTTGCTGCTAACCTCGGCTGGCCGGTCACTCATACGTCGGGCCACGCTTCGTCTTGGCTCGGGATACTCCGGATCCTACACCTCGGTAGATAACACCTTGCTCTTGTGGCAACTAGCTGACTGCCCCAAGGTTCATACCTCGGAGGCCATACCTCGGAAAGTATACCTCGGACGTACTCCTTACGTCGGATGACGCCTCCTGCGTCCTTGCTCAATCGTTGCCTCTGACAGCTTACTGCCTTAACCTTACATGTCTTTACCTCATCTTTAGCCTACCCGGGGGTAACCCCCCGACAGTAGTCCCCGAAGCTGATGTGGTCTTGCAGCCTCGGATGAAAGGCCGCATCAGGTTCAACCCGAAACCACACACGCTACAATGTTCTGCAGGTTACCGAACCAACACTCCAAGAAATCCATCGGTTTGTTCCTCGGACCATACTGCTTTTCCGAAGTATCCGCCGAGATCTCGGACGTCAACTCCTCTATTTCTGCATCCTTACTGACTTCGGTCAGAGAACACTGTTCACGTCCCGTCCGTCACTTCCTGGTCCACGATAGTCAAAGCACTCGAGTGCTTTCCATCACGCGGCCCACGTCAGCGGAGGTTTCCCGCCTCGCCGCTTCGCTCTCCAGTAACCGCGCCGCACGACGGTTTGCCTCCTGCAACCGATCCTGTGGCCTGCTCGCCCACCGCTATCTTCGTGCCACGTGGGCCTTTGTGCACAAACGATCCCACTCTCCGCTCCGGTAACCGCGCGGTAGTGGGCAGTTACCGCCCGCGGTTATAAATACGGGCCCAGGGCATTGCTTCCCTCTTCTTCCTCATTCACTCGCCGTCTCGCCTCCATCGCAACCAGCGCCGCCGCTTCCCGTTGAGAAGAAACGCGTTTCCGCCGCCGCCGACGAGCAGTTCCTTCGTTGCCGCTGCGACCGCGTCCCGGCGCCGCCCTTCAGCACCTCGTTTTCACGGTATGTACTCCCTTACTTGATACCCTAGGCATTGCTCTAGGTTTCTTCCCCTCGCGCTCTGGTTCTTCATATGTTCTTGAATAAAATCCTATTTACCTCCTCCGGTAGATCTTACTCGCATACTTTTTTGGGTAGAAATGAGTTTCATACCTTGGTTAGATGTTCGCCTAGCATAGATATGCCTCTATGCACATAAGATAGCCACCAAACTCCTCCTGAGTTAGCCAAACATTGTACTAGATTCCAAATTCCCTTCCCTTTGCTAAACTTCTGCGCATTCTCTGCAGATTGACTCTGCCGAGATGTCTCCTCCTGAGACTTCGGAACAAACCGAGGTTCCAGACCTCGAACTGGAGGTCGGAGAACGAGCCGGCTGGGAAGGTTCGGATGTAACTCCGGACGAAATCCAGTGGCTCAGGGCGACTCGGCGGATTCCCGCCGGGGTAGAGTGTCGCCTGCCAGAGGGCGAACTCGAGCCTCAAGTCAGCAAGGGGAACGGGTGGTCTTCGTCGCGCACTTCCAGCGCGGCTTCGGACTGCCCGTTAGTACTTTCTTCCGGCTTCCTCGACAAGTTCGGACTCCAGGTTCATCACCTCCCCGCCAACGCCATCACCATCCTCCTGCATCGTTTCCTTCTCTGAGGGATACCTCGGCCTCGAAGCCACGGTAGACCTCTTTTCTCGCTACTTCCAACTCAAGCGGCAAGTGATCCCGGATCCAAAGAACAAGGATCTGCCCAAGCAATTAACCGCCTGCGGAGCTGCCACCATAGCTCCTCGCCGAAACTCCATCTTCCCACGTATCACTACTCCGGACACCGTTCGCAAGTGGCTCCGGACGTGGTTTTACGTGAAGAACTCCGGCGAAGAGGACCTCCTCAACCTGCCGGTTCAACCTCAGCCCTCCTACAGAACAGCTCAACTGGGACTACACTCCCCCTCACACCGGAACTCAAGGCCATCCATGGGTACATTGCGAAATGGCAGGACCCGGAGGACCCCGGAACGACGGGAAAGTCCTGACGGCCGACGACCTGGCCTGCACATTCGTGAAGCGCAGGGTCTCCCCTCTTCAGGCGAGGTCTCACAAGATCTGCCACATGAGCGGTCTTTATGACCCCACCCGCATACGCACGTTGCACTGGACAACGCCGCGGTAGCTCGGCGAGTCCGAGCTATCACCAAGTCCAAGATCTCCGACGCTTGGACATGGGGAAGGGAACCCCACTACCGGACCAATCCAGCGAAACAGGTACGCTATTCCGACGTTTTCTTCGATACTTCTTTACCACCGAGGTCTTGCTACCGACGTTCACCTTGACAATTTTTCTTCCTAACTCCTTTTCATATGTCTGCCATACAGCTTCGCCCGCCAGACCGCCGAGGATGGAGTCCATCCTGCGGACCACTTCGGCAAGGATCTCCCTGTCGAGGACCCACCATCCAACGTGGACCCTGACGACGAGGATTATATGCCCATTGCCTCGGCCCGCATCACCACCGCGGGTAAGCCTCAAGCACAAGCTTCAGTTCAAGAGATTTCGGATGACGAGGAGGGGTTCCTCGTCATGGAACCAATAAACGCGGTACCTCTCTCCCGCCTTCCTCACCTTCCGAACTTTACTCCAGCAACCAGCCGGAAACGCGCTGGTGCCGCAACTTCGGCCGCCGAACCATCCGCCACTGGAGCCTCCGGACCCACTGAGGCTCCGGTCAAGAGACGCCGGCTGAAGAAGTCCGGACTTCCTCCTCATGCCCGGGGGGGCAAGAGGTTTCCTACCTCGGATGGGTAATGCTTTGCTTCTATAGCCAACAATGTTTGTTGTTTAAACATATTATCTCGGTATTAACACTTGACCTTCCTCTTTTCGTTGCAGTGCCCCCATAGACGTGGATCAGGAGGTATCCTCCATGACTGCACCCGTTGGTGCCTCTGAAGCCACGACCACCCCGACGAACTCTCGCCCAGGATCTCCACCGAGGTCTGGCCCGGCCTTGGGGAAATCTGCCCCCACCCGGGGTCAGACTTCTCCGCGTCCTCAAACGGATGCCAATCGCGCCAGAACTCCGGCTACCGCCTTGCCGGAGCCTCGACTCTCCCCCGCAGCCAGACTGCCCGCAACCAACAGCAGCAACAGCAGAAGCATCAGCAGAAGAACAGCCCAAGCAGCAGCCCCAAAAACCAGTTCGCCAGACTACCTTGCCGTTGGAGAAGGGCAAGGAGAAAGAAAAAGAGACGGTGAAGTCTAAGGTCACCCCCAAACCAACATCTGGGTCTGGCACCCTGACTATTCTTCTCCCTCAAGGATGCAACCGAGGTCTCCTCCCCCGGACACGCCGAATTCCTCCATTCGCCGCACCCATTGATGAGACTGCCCCTCCGGCCGAAGAATATGCTCGGAGGGCATCTCTTATATTGGATAACCGGCCTGCTTCAAGCTCCGAGGCTACTTTGGCCTTGGAGGCCTCGGTTAGGGGCATCGAGCAGGGCGGACCGTGGGGATTTCCCCTCTGCGCACTGACAGTGACCAGAGCCTCGGCTCCTTGGAACACTACAACGCAGACTGGAATTCTGCAGACATGGACGAGGTCTCTTCTGCCTCCTTGACCACCCAAGGGGACGAGCATCCTGCTGGGAGCAGCACCTGCGCCGACGCATGCTTGAAATGCAAACTTCTGCTTTGCTTGCTACTCGAGCTGTCAACGTAAGTTCCACTTTCTTTACTTTCATGCAGTATCTCCTCTAATATCCACCATCTCCAGTCCCCGAGATTCGAGGTAAACTATTGACGCTCCGCCGGAGTTAAAATTGTTTGGCTTGAATCTTAACTCTCCATTTTCATCCGACGTATCCAATCCATTTTTATCTCACTTTAGCATGCACCTCGGGTACGAGTCCCCGAGACTCCTGTCGAGGCATACCCCGGCAACATTTTCCCAAAGAGTTGACTCCGAGTCCCCGAGACTCTTGTCGAGGTATAGCCTTTCTAACCGAGCTATATTTTTCTTCCTTGCAGAATGCTATGAACGTTCGCACGGATATCTTCCATACCCTCCTGTTTGACCACAAGAAACTCCACGACGAGCACAAGGCCGTCCTTGCAGCGAAGAAAACTTCGGATGACCAGCTAGCGCAAGAGAAAGCCGAGGTAGCTCGTCTGGTAAAGGAACTGAAGCGCATCACTGAGCTGCGGACGTCTGAAAAGAGCAGCTGCAGGCGGAAAAGGCCAGTGTTGTTGAAACAGAGAAGAAACTTCGGGAGGATGCCGCCAAGGAACATGAGAATGCGCTCCAGTTAGCCGAGGCCCGCGCCACCTCGGCCACCGAGGCTTATGAAGCCCTTCAAGCTTCGGTTAACCAGCTCCTCCCGACGCTGGAACGCATCAACCAAGAAATGGACGTAAGCTTCTTGCCCCCCTTATCCTTGCTTTGTCCTCAGTACTGGCTCTTTGCCGAACTGTTTCTTTCATTATTAACAGGCTATCCTTCTGCAGAGCACTTCACCTACACCCAAATCTCGGCCCGCAATATCACTGCTCAGCACAGGAAGAGGCGTAACGAGACGAACCCCGTCTGGACCATTGAGGACCACATCGTGGCCATCAAAGCTCGGATCCATCCCTTGAAAACCATTGGGTCCGAACTCCTCGACGCAGGTGTCTGCTTTCCGAGCCTTATGGCCTCTTGCCGATGCTCCCAATACTACGCCCGAGCTCGCCGCCAAGCTTCGTGAAGCCGAACAAAGACTCCGAGAGTGGCGTCATCTTCAGCTCGCGCTGGAGCTGATGCCGCTCTCAAATTCATCATGACTTGGTGCGAGAAGATTGACCTCGAAAAGATGGACACTCTTCGCCGAGGCTCGCCCTGGTCCACGGACCCAATTCTCATCAAGCGCCGCGAAAAGATGGCTGCCTTCTTCGCTGGATATGCCAACACCAAGAACTTGAGCGAAGGAGACACCTACTCCGACGCCGAAGATGACGAGCCAGAAGAGGAGGAATACGAAACAGAATCCGACGTCGAGGCCGAGCAAGGTGACGACGGTGAAACCCGCGAAGCAGAAACCGAGGCTTCTCCACAACCTGACGCCGAGGTTACTGCCGACGTTGCCAGCACTTCCCAGGCTACCTCGGCTCCGGACGAAATCCCTGCTGCCTCGGCTGTTGCCGACGTAATTCCTGATGCCTCGACCTGAACTTATGCTTGGCCAAAAAACTTCATTAAATCCCCGGTATGCCGGGACGCAGATGTAATCAAACTTAAGTAGTTCCTTTGCTACCTCTATTACTATTATGCTCATCCGAACCATGCTTTTCTAAGCTTTATGTCGAATCCTTTTGAATGATTGCTCGAGTTTACTTTCGTGTTTACTATATTTGGCATT